>JAVIXY010000002.1:218924-641722 GCA_033030565.1 Fusarium nematophilum
GGGTCCAGAAGGGTAAGGTACCTGCGCATGAGTACCCAGCTCCATTGGATGGCATCCTTCAGCAGCTACGAGATCTGCCATAGGGCCTCTTGTAACAGAGGTGCGCTGTTTCGAACTTGCAATCCACCACTGAGGATTCAATGCCAGCGACGCATGTTTTAGCTTATTATTTTACCTTATTCATCGCATCAACAAACAAAGACGAAGCTGCATATCCCCCATCTCTCTTTTTTGACCCGCATATTTGTATCTTACTCCAGCTCTCTTAAGAACCTCCCTTAATATGCAGACGCCAGCTTCACGCTGCCATCGTGTCCAGGCCTTTTTCGACACTAGTGTGGCGGCCTACGCCTCACGGGCCAGACGGGCGACACGGGTGAGCGATCCAACGACACGAGGCCCCGTGATGAAGGCATACGGAAAGGGGCGCTAGACGCCAATCACAGCCATGAGGCGGGGCGAATGTGGCTCGACACCATTTCCCCTGGCGAAATTGAGCGTCATATTTCACAAGGCGAGGGAAAGCCCCTGAGGTAGAGGAACCGTCATGATCCGGGTACATAGATGGCCTCTCTTTTTTTCTGGAACTAGGTAATCAATCTGAGGCACAGACCCGGGAAACGATAGTTCCATCTTAGCACCCTCTCGACGACGGAGTACGTGGCCCGCGGCTGTTTGCGAATAGATTGCCCACGCATTGTTTCAACATGAGCGTAATATCACCACCTAAAAACCCCTCGGGAACCAGCACCAACAGCTGGTCCGGTGCATCTGACAAGCGTCCCCCCCCGCGACTACCGGCCATCTGGCTTGAAGTTTCTGACTGGGATTAATTCTTCCGCATGGATTATTGCCATTGATGAGGAGTTTTCTTATTTCCTTTTTCCCATGTCTCTAATCTTGCCTCCTTTTTTTTTTTCCCACTCCTTCCCCTCATGTGGTCATGCTTGCCGTCGTCGTCATGAGCGTGGCCGTTGCACGAGCTCTAAGTGGCCTCAGCCTGCCTGTGTGGCACCATCGCTCTCCTCCGACTCTTGCCCTACCTAATAGCCTAATAATAAACGCTCAGGAGGTGGCCACTTGGCACTTGGGGTCAAGGTCAGCAACCGTTTATTACGAGGTGCTGTTCCCCGTTTTTCAATCCTGGTCGACAGACCCTGATGTTCATTTGCCCCGTTTCTCGTGTTGACGACGCTTTCTGCATTGGAATCCGAACGATTGTCGAGAAAACATGGATGCTTATTGTTGGCATCCTTTGATCAATTGGGGTTCAACTCGGGCCCTTCGTCAATCTCCCCGGTTCGTCCAAGACTGATTCGCAACCACGCCATCTTACTCAAAGTCAAGTCCGTCGAGAAACTCGTCGACTCCCTCGTCAGCTCTCCCCCCAGTGCCCAGACCCCCGCTGACACGCCCACTCACATCATCCCGCATCTCGCGATCCGCGAAGCGAGAGGAAGATCTTCAAGCTTGTCTGCTCCCCATCAGGCTTAGCCCCATCGTCGTCTTACCTCCCGAGGCTGTCTAGCTGTCATCCAGGTTTTGATAAACTTTTGTCAACCTCCTCCAAAAGATGTGTCAAGGGGGGGGAGCACGAGGACTGCTTGGCAGACAGTGGCGATTCTCTGTCTCTTGGACCAGGCATAATCCTTTGTTTCGCAAGCAGACTATGACACCATCAAAGTCCGGAGGGCAGGGGAGGAATGAACTCTGAAACTGTAACGTGACTGGTCGGCAGCGCCAAAATCTCCATCGGATAGAGTCGAAACTCGAGGCCATCCTCTAACTGTCCGTACCATGCTGGTGGAACCAGGACATGACTTACACGCTAAACATCCGTTGCCCGGGCAGGCATTTGCCAAGGTTTCCCCAGACTTGAACCCAAAGCTTCCTTATTAATAAGCTTCGATCTTTAACTTTGACCTCCCGCATCGTGACTAGTCTACTACGTCTCTCGCATCAGATCCCGAAGGTGTTGTTTGATGCATGCTTACCTTGGATACACCGCATCGTCACCACGGGCTCCCCGATCATGAAAAACCTCCAGGGTGTTTACCATTAGCTCTGGTCATAGTATCCGTGGTCAGCTTTGTTCTGTCCCTCGTTGTTGCGGCGCCCATCCGTTCCCAACCTCTCCCACCAAGCCTTGACCCCTCAATCTGACATGAGTCTCAACCATCCGTACAATAAATTTTCAGAAAATAGACAACTTTATTTTTTCCAGTATGGATCTTGCTTCCTCCACGTTTGAGTGCGCGGCATCTGGCTGACATTTAAGGTCATCTTGATGCAGTAGTAATAGTGTTAAAGAGCACTCGTCAAAAACAGTAAAGTCACCTACACACCTACATGGCCATGCTACTCCGATTTGATATCAAGGAACCTGGGGACGAGGGAGCTCCATGTCTACCAGTAGCGAGAGAAAGCAAAAATTCGTTATCATTGTCGTCGTTAAATGTCTTGTCATCATATCCTCGCAGTCCATCCGCCTCCACATCTTTTCATCTCACCTCATGTCATCCCGTCTCACCCAAAAAAAAGACAACGCTGGCTTCCTTCATGTTCAAACTTTTTGTTTTCCTTCTGTAACAAATTGCTACCCCATCTCTGTTCACCAAGTCTCGATAGGAGTAAGAAATCAAGATATTCGCCCTTCGCTAATTCATCGAAAATGCTCCAAAGGGGTAAAAAACAAAAAAGTCAGAAGGCGCTTTTTTCTTCTTTTTTTGTTCGTGTTGTCGTTAGGTTTCCGTTCAATGCGATAGAAAACGGAGCCGGGGTGCTTTTCGTAAAAATCATCTGCCCTCCGTGTGAATGATGCCGCAAGGTCATTGCACTTTCCAACCGCAGATCTTTTCCCTTATCTTTCATTGCGACTTGTCGATATTTGCTTTCCATGGGAGTCGGTGGCCATGGTTACATCCAGCAATGTCCAGCGAGTTCCCCAACCATTGTTACGAGGAGTGTACCATCTGTTCGGTATCGTCCCATTGTGACAGCGCCCTCATCATACAACGCTGAACGGGTTTCCAGTATCGCCAATAGGAGTGTGAAGAAGGGAAATAGTAAAAGGGAGATCCCACAGCAAAAAGTTGGTCCAATCTCGTGTGAGAAGCAAAAGGTGGAAAGCAAACGAGGTGAAAGCGCAAAATGCCGGCCGTGGAGTGAAGTTGCATCTAAAAGTCGTGTCGTATCGTCATGAGTCGTTGAAAATGGCGAAACATCAAGGCGTGCCATAGCCTTGGTCGTCGTCCGAAAAACAGAAAGAGAAACAAGATGAAAACATCGATGATCCTTCCCCAAATCTCGTGAGAGAGGTTGCCAAGGGAGGCACGGTATGGGTATATCCCTTGGGATTGCTGTGAAGCTTTTCAACCGCTTGTAAGTCGTCTTGTGCCTGGGCTTTCCCCCCTGTGTGCTTCCAAGCATGGTTCCACGTGAGTGGCACCCATGTCGATCTAAGCCCGTCGGTGTACAGTCAATTCGGACCCAAATAACCGCTGCAAGCTGCGTCGCGGCAGGCTACTCGAACGAGGCAGTCGAGCTACTGCTGGAGTGGTGCCCTGATCGCCGGCTGTGGCGGTCGCTGTCCCTGGAGGAAGTGTGACGGCTCTTTCGACGGCGGCCTGATTCCTGGGCGGGAAGGCCCTGGACAATGCCGTTCCGAGCGAGCATACCGCCGTTGACGGAGAAGTTGCGGCATACCATGAAGGCACGCATTGCCGCATTCTCCTGTGCAAGAACGTCAGACTCGTAGGCGAGATCCGTCTGGTACTCGCGGCCGTTGACAAGGACGAGACAAGTGTAGCCGCTGTGGTCTCGGTAGCACTCGTACATGGGGTCTGTCCATCCCCGACGCCGGCAAAGGCCTGTTTGCATCAACGGTTAGCTGCAAAGTCCTTGAAAGTATGTCTCTGATGAAGTCCGCCTAAAAGAGCAGCAAGGATCAAGTCGTTGGGACCAGGACAGCGGGAACCATGGCCTCGGGAACCGGTCTCTCGAAATCCTCGCCATATCTCCCAAATTTTAGAAAGATATGTTGACATGTCCTCGACTTCAAACCCGACAATCCTTGTGAAGCCAAATTCGGTGCTCCCCTGCCACTCGGCGTCATAGTCACCACACGGATGGGGACTTCAGTTTCACCATCCACCGCATGTTTTCCTCCTCACAAGAAGAGCGGGCTCTTGATCAATTGCCAGGGGCTGGGCAGGAATTGACCTGTGGAAAGGGGCTGGACTGTAATTGACCGACTTACTCTCAAGATACTGCATGTAAAAACCGCCCATGGTGATAAATGGTTCTGTGGCGTTCACCGAATGGGTCGGAGGGTCAGGCCGAGGACGGTTGCGGTTGAGCGAAGAAAAAGTGGAAACCCAGTTGAGAGCGTCTCCGGTGCGGGCAGCAAGCCAGTGGATCAATCAAGCTTGTGGGGAGGGGGACACGAGGAGGGAAGGGGAGGGGGGACCAAAGATGAAGGGAAACTCCAGAAACGCTTTGTCTAGAACAAGAAAACGAAAGAGCCGAAAGAGAGGATGGTGAAGAGGTTCCAATTCCGCTAATAGATCCTCTGATGGAGCTCAATGGAACGAGACAGAGGATATGATGGCTTGAGACGGATGCTGGGAGGGATGGATTTGAGATCGAAACGACCCTTGCGGAATGTCCAATGCCTGCTTTGGGGGGGTAAAATGCATAAAAAAAAAAAAAACTGAAAGGCGTTCAGGGTCCTGTCAGATCGGCTCGTGTCGTGTCGTGTAAACGTCGTATGGGCCTCGGCGGAGTGAGAGCTGGGAGATAGATGGATTGGGGGGATGGATAGAGGAACGAACAAACAAAGGGGTCGAGGGGGGCGTTTTTGAAGCAGATATGAAGGGGATGAAGGAGCCCGGATGCAAAGGGATAGCTCGGGAGAAAGGTAGGAGGATACCTTGAGCCTGGTCTTGTCAAAACCTCCGTCGTGAGTGCATCTGGTGCAGATGAGTCGAGCCGATGGAACGGCGAGACATGTGTGCCTTTATTGCAGACAGGCTTGTTAGCGCGGGGGCCGGGGGTGTCTGGAGACAGACGACGCGCGAATGGAGGCAGATGCAAGCAACGATGCGGCTCTCGAAAGAGTGTGACCCATCATTGATGTGTTGGCCTACCTGGTTGCCAGTTGATCAAAACGCTGGCCGACTAGGCCACTCCACCGCGACACATGGAGGATGCAGCAACCAGGCGATCTCTGATAAGTCTCAAAGTTAACGCCTTCGGCCACCGGCGTACCACGATGGGACCTAGTACGTTCCAAATTTTTTTTTTCTTTCCTTTGATCTCCTCCCGGGGCCCTTCTCTCGGTTTGTTGTTTTTCCCCCCCTTGGACTGTCCAGACTAGGGCCTTCTTTTTTAAACTCTGTGCCAATTGCTGTCGCTTTGTTTGTTGGGTTCCCCTCACCGCGGCCTGCCTATCGACGGCCGCGCTTTTTGGTGCCCGGCCGTCGACGAGAGGGCATGATGGCATGGCCTCAGGAATGGGGGGCGATGGGGCCAGTCAGGACCCGGTCTGCGAAGCTCATGCAGACACGCGATTGAAGATGCATCACTACTACATGGCAGCAATTTCCAACTTGCTTTAGCTTGTCTTCAAGTGGCAAAGAGGAGATCACCGCAGTGGCCCAGAGCGGGTAACTCGTTTTCTGGTTTTGAAGCCGGACGCCTGAAAAGGCCGAGAGGTCGACGGGGGCGAAATGACCTGCAGCCATGAGGGAGATGAGGGTACTGCGTAGACAAAAAGCGAAGCAAATACTTGCATCACTAAGAAGCAGAGAGGATGTGCCTGGCTCACTACCACCATCTGGACCTCCGAGATCTCTGCTCTGGCGGCCACTAATGCACAGCAGCCAGGCCACCAAAGTACACTCTGGTATAAGCACAGCAGAGGGGGAGCGTGGACGACGAGGGACAACGAGGGGCAGCCCACCATGATCCCCCCATCTTCCTCGAGCGCCGAGAGCCCCGCGGCCGGAGCTGCTGCAGGACAATTCGACTTGTCTAAGGTACCTGTCAGGCTATTGCTATCGCTGCCGCAGCCGACTGGAAGCGGAAAGCATCAGGGTCGGGGATTGGTGTCTGCTGGGATCTCCTTCTTGATCCTCGTCTGTCGCGCGCGAAATGGGCGGCCGTGTTGTGCGGCCTAGTCTAGGGACTAGAGTGTCGTGCTGGGGCCGGGCGACAACGACTCAGTGAAAGCGGGCCACGTTCTCAACTCCCTGTGGCGGTTGTGAATGTGGGCGATTCACAGCCCAGAAAGCGCGCGGGTCCCTGAGGCATATTAGAGGTTCAGGGAACTTGACGAAACTTGGCTGGCTCAGAGGCAGCTATCCAAAGTCTCCTTTGTCTCTTGATTAGGCGAGGTGGAGGTTAGAGACCAGATGTTGGGTCCGAAATAGCAACACCGATTTTGAGTACGGAGTCTTGGCCGTTGATGCATGTCTTGAAAGCCGCCCGGAGTTTGTATGTAGACTTGCGGACCCAGCCTCTTTTTGGCCTCGTAGTCGACCATGTCTTGTCTTTCTTCAGCAGAGGCCAGAGAAGGTAACTCGGTAACTTTGGTGACACCCGACCACACCCAACAAGCAACCAGTCAAGCCAGCCGGTCGCCGGCAAGTCCACTTTGGCACTTTCTGCTTCCCACTCCCCAGGGCCCAGGGAAAAGGGTCGGTGAAGCAGCACGACGACGTGCATGAACAGGACAGTCAGTGGCTGGTCTTTGTCCAGTGGATCAACGGCCTTGATCCCTCCCATCCCTGCCCACCATGCCCTGCACCATGCGTCCACAGGCGTGGGTGTGGGCGCCGCCGTTAGGGCTGTTCCCAGCAACAGCAGCACGAACAACAGCAACAGCAAGAAGCAGACGAGCCTGGGCATGGCTCCATGGGATGAGGTCAAGGAACGGTGAATGAAGCATGGCTGATTGGTCCGGAGCGGCGCTCTCTTTGTCTGGTCCCTCTGGGTGGTCTCGATGAGATGGCCGCAAGGCCTGTCTGTGGCTGGACGACCAGAGGGTGTGAGCACCGCAGATTCGGGAGTCTGAAGGTGCAAGTTATCTGAAGAATCAGATTCTTGGGCAAGATACCGCATACACTATACACTAGGGTAAACCAAGTAGCAGCGGCCTGTGCAGTGAGATGTCCACAGGTGGCCAGGATTCATCAATGTGTTGAGGAGGGGAAGCGACGTCCGAACTCCGTACTTGCGTTAGGTACAATGATGAGGGAGGGGGAATGGATGGTAGGAAGGACCCCCAAAGAGGCGCGAGGCAACGACTAAGGTAAGGTAGGGAAAAAAGGCAGCCCTTGGGTCCAGCCCCTAACCTTCATGCACTGCTGAGTTGGCAATGCTTGCTTGTCAATGTTAATAAAAACAACATCAACAATAATAACAACCTCGAGACGGCTCCGAGTAGCGGGACGTACTTGCACCCGACCGGTCAGGCGGGGTACCTGGCGTACCTACCATGTCACCCAAACGAACCTGGAGCCCGAGTCTCCAAGCCTCCCTTGGTTCCATCGCTCCTGGGCTTCCGTCGGCCGGCCGGTACAACCGCCACCTTCGGCACCACGCCTCTTCACCAATTTACCAGCCACAAGCAGAAACGCCAGGAAAGCCGTCAAAAACTTACAGGCATGTCGATTGCCCAGAAACATCCTGCGAGCATCAAAAAGTTCCAACATCGACCGATGAATGCAGCCAAATATCAACCCAGCGGTACTCTCCGCCTTCTCATTCTCGCCGCGCTCTCCAGCAACAGTTCAGCCTTCTTCTAAGTCTGTTAGACCTGAGCTAACAATTGATCAAGCTCTCTAAGCAGACAGCGACTCGCTGAGCAGCTGCAAGGCCAAAATCGGCCAAGTCTTCTCGCGACAGGGATGCTGCGTTCCCCTCGGAAAGTTGTGGGGTTCTATGGACTTGGTGGACACTTGGTGGGCTAGAGTGGGCTCTGTGGAGGGACAAGGGAGTGCCATCCATGACGAAGCTGGAATTTCCACGTCGAACGGCGATTCGACAATTGGAACTCTTCCAGAAGTCCACCTTGGGGGGCCGCTAGCTGGCTCTGACGTGACGACCACAAGCAATCCCATGACACATGCCCACACGTCCCACGACGCCGTCCGCCAAATTGGACCATGATGGACAGTTTTCTGAACGTTTTGGGTTTGGGCCCAAACCCCATCGCTCAAAACAAGTTGAACCAGAAACTTTGATAACCGCTCGCGACAAAAAAAGGACCGGCTACGCGCCGTGCTTGGGCCTACGGTTCCAGGCGTATCGCCAGCATCGTCACGTACAAGCGAGCCACGAAGCGACATTGCCGGGCGGTTATTTCAACTGCAGAAGCAGCAACGACAATAATGGGAATAACAAAAAAAATTTGAACAAACAACAAGAAAATCTCCGCCTGGCGTGGCAAGCTGTTGCGGGTCTTGTGCCGTTCTCAGTCACGGAAAGTGGTCAAGCACAGAACAGGCATGAGGGAAAGAAAGGCTCGAGGACCCAACCTGCAGGCGCTCCTTGGGAGGCGCAAGTCTAGAGCACCTGGGCAACAAGGGAACTTTCTATCATGTGTTTTCTGTTAACCGTCTTGTCATTCGCGGGCCTCTCATCCTTCTACTGGTGCCTTTGGCCTTGCATGCGGCCAAGAGAGGAGCGGGGTGACGAGCGTCTTCTCAGGAAATGCCGGAGATGATGGACGATGACGACGAGAGGCAGTGGAATGGCACATGATGATGGACTACTGCAATTTCCCATCTGCCTCTCAGGTCCCCGAGGACGCGACCTCGGATCAATGGTTTGGAATATTCACCAGCGACGCAAGTGGTGCACGACTTGGGCTATTCATGTATCCTCAAAGTCAAGCGCCCTCTGCATCAGCGACAAGGTAGGAGACAGGACCATCGCTTAGAGAACGGGGGCGATAACACCGTCTCAAGTGCGGCTCTGTTGTTAGCTGTCAGCAAGCTGTGGTGGCTGTCTGGACGAATCCTATCCGGAGGTTATTAATTGCAGTGTTCCCCGTATCCAGATGGCTCCATCGATGCAACTGACACCAGGACTGCCACAATGATCGATCGAGTCTCGGCTCCCTCACTTTCTCGCAACGATCCCCGCTGGTCCTTGTTTTTCTGACCCCTTCATGGATATGGCCTGCGGACAAGCCCGCCCCGGCTGGGGCCATGTTATTCAACCTCCCTGGAGGTGGGTATGAACAGCCTGACCGCACAAGAGCCATCAACACAGAGGAAGAAAAAAACAAACCCAAAAAAACAACACAGAGCGATCGCTGCCTGGTTCGCCCTTAACATCTGGACAATGACCCGGGCTACCCTGCAACGAAGATAGCCGACGGCAAGTTCTCTTGAGCAGCATCTCGAGGATCACGAGCAGGGACCAGCTCGCTTATTCCCTGGCGGCCGATCTCTGTGTCTCCAGACCCTCCTCATCTGTCCCCAGTTAGTTTTTCTCCGGGCCCTTAAGCTCGGATTGATACAAACATACAGAGTGCCCGCCTTCGTAATGAAGATTCAGGAACATGCTACCTATAGCAGAGGACATGAAACTTATCAGACAGAGCTGTGGTGATGGAGCTTGAAACGAACCGCTGGGTTGCAGGCTAGCAGGCTGACGGCTAACGCCTAGTTCAAGACAACCGTGGAGATGTCTCAAGATCCATGCCTGTTGTCAACCGTTGAAAGACCCTGCCTGCTTTGTGGTCTCCACATAATTCTAGTGGATACGCGACAATGCACGTAATCGCAAGAAGCATTTGTGGGTGCTTGGGGACCAGGCCTGACCTCCAACAGGAGCACCTTGGGTTGTGCTGCGAGCGGCGCACCAACTTGAAAGCATCGAGCCAGCTTGGACCCGGCCGAGACCTTGAAACGAGAACGCTGGCAATCGCGGAGGCCACCCAAGAGGGACCACCCATGAAGTACCTCCCGTGCCGTGTCTCGGCTCATGGCCCCAAGTTACCATGGGCGCCACAATCGGGGCCACCCTGAATCCAGTGGCCGCTTGTCCTTGGGCTGGACCGTGAACGTTGACGTCTCCGCTTCCCACCACATCGAGCTCTTGCATGGGAATGATTCTTCCCAGGCGCACTCGCCTCGGCACACAGAGATAGGTGCGGACAGCCCAGGCTGCAATGCAGGCATGCACCAGACCTGGTTGCTTGAGATGCGGCCACAGAACGCAGCACAGAGGCGGGGACCCGGGTGGTGGCCGTCTTCTAGATGGGCTGGCTGACCTACCGTAGCTCGACCTTTGTCCACCGGGCACCATCGTCATGTACGAGTCTCTGATGAATCTCCATCTCTGGCCTGGCATACGAGGCGGTCTGCGGAATGTGTCTGCGCGTGCAGTGGGTTAGGGTCAGTCAAACACCGAGCACAATTCGTCAGAGCATCATCATCCCGCGTTTTCGGCCACTCGCCCACGCCGCAAATACGCGCGCAAGACTCGATCTGGCACCTGGTCGAGAGGATGGCAGGCTGGCGAGCTGGAAAGGGCATCCATCATCCCTCACATAACTCACGATATGCTGCCCGCCCCCCCGTCAAGACCCGTCCGGAATGCCCACATCGCAGCATCGCAGTGGGGAAAGGCAACGTGACTGAAAACAGGTGGAGCAGCGTCCGAACGCTACATGGACATGGTTTCCAAGGGTCCAGCCCTCACCTTCTTTAATACCGAGAAGGCACGGCTGCGAGCCCTGGCTCTTAGATGATGTGCAGACCCTGCAACTGCTACAGTCGCGGCCGTGTGGCATGGGATGGATCACTGTTTCTTCCTCTCCCGGCAAGCTCCCGCACATGCAGAGGAACAAGGAGGTATCCAGTATCGATTTCAAGTCCCCCATTTCGAACGAGATCCTTGCCTTCTCCAGACGATGCGCTGTCTTCTGGCCATGTCTGTTGACGACATGGCGCCATAAGGCTCGACGAGGATTGGTAAATATGCCCTCTCCCACCAGCCATCTCGGACATCCACCGCCCTCGAGGGAAATCGTCTACCCACACTGGTTCCGTATGTGTACGCGGACTGGGGTATACCCTCTTGATGCCCAGGGTTGTGAGTCTCTCGGAAATTGACTGCTGCATGCAGTCGGCTGCCTGCCTGCTGTGGATTCTTGTGCTGTATCTGTAATTCAAGATGGATGAGCATCAGCCTGGCCTGTCCTACCTCGACGACGCATACGCCATGTCGTGCCTCGGCCACTGGTCATCCACAAGTACAGGGGGTCAATCCTTCCTTGATCTGGTGAAGCAAATTGCCAATCGCGATGAGCCGGTAGATCTGGCTGGACGCTCCGCACGGCCAAGAGTTGATACGATGATATGTTGGTATCAAAAACTCCCATCATATCTAGTACTCTACGACAGATACTAGTCGACAAAAGAGAGGGACCATCTTCGACACGTGACAAAAAAAAAGAAAAGAAAAAGAAAACACCGTTTGAAGGCTTGCGTTTCGTCCTTGTTCTGGGTCTCGTACAAAACTAAGCTGCCAGCCTCCCTGAGCCGGCCTCCAGCGAATCCCGATCGCCACAGATGCAGTTTAGCAATCAAAATCCTTGCTTCGATGCAAAGTAGTTCTGGATCTCCTCCACCTTGTGCTGGGGAATAACGTAGACGGGGTGCACTGTGGCGATGCGATCCTCCTCGTCAAAGATCTGTTCACCTTCCATATAAGGTGACACAGACCACGAATCTCCCGCCACAATTGCCTCGTGGGTGCGAGCAGCAGCCAGGTCCCACTTGTGTTGTGCTGAGCTCAAGCCAGAGAGTACATAGCAGGTATGGTATGCGTCCGAGAACCTGTTGGGTTGGGCTGCGTTTAGCGCTCATCAGAAAATCTGGAAGGGGCAAGTTGGAGTTCCCGTACTTGCTGGGTTTGTCTCTCAGGCCACCCCGTTTAGACTGGTCCTGGCAACAGCACAGGATGTAGCGGATCAGGCCGTCGCGGCTGAAGAGGCAATCCCTCGCGGGAGGGAGCGGGTGGTCACCAGAACTGGCCGCTTCCCCTCCGGGCCCGTTGAGGGCGGCCTCGATCAAGGGCCAGCAACCTCCAACCCAGTGACTGTAGCAACCGTCGACGAGCTTGTTGGTACGACCCGAGAAACCACCCTCGGGGGCGTACTGGCGGGACGACAACCAGGAGATAAGCAGTGGAACATCGAGATAGCTACGGAGAGGGCGATCAGGACGGGGTCAGCATGCAATGCTTTCATGTCACCACTTCAGTGGATCGCATCGTGGGCCGAGGGGGGCCAGAGAGACATACCGCGGGATGGCTCGATGTGGAGAATCGAGGATGGAGAGGCATCCGAGGGCGCAAAAGGCATACGCACCGTGTGCTTCGACGCCCGGCTTTGCCGACACGCCGCCCTCAAAGGTTTGGCCTTATTGGTGAGCGATCAGAAAGCGGGAACGAGTTTTGGGCCTTGTGCATCACCTACATTGGCGCACATAATCGGCGAGGCCAGTGAACAGACCAGTGTGGCCAGCAGAGCGCGCAGGCGAGTCCTGTGACAGCTCGACGGGGATGTTGAGCAGCGAGATGATGACGGCCGCGCAGTAGGCCCCCCTGCAACATTATCAGTCTGGGAAAGGATTAGGTAGGATCAGAGTCGAGATGCGAGCATCTTCCAGGTCTACGCATGCCAGCATGTCATGTACGAGAGCCTGGGCAGCAGCTGGGGGGGGGAGGGGACTGGGGAACTGCGGGCCTTGACAACCGGCATTGCTACATACCTGACGTCCTCCTCGCCGCCGAGGGCCATCTGGAACCCCCCATCGGGCTGCTTGAGCGAGCACAGCCATCTCCACATGGCACGGCGGTCGACGACCTCGTAGGCGTCCTCCCCACCGACCAGGGCCAGCGACAGGACGGTCGCATAGGTGGTGGCGAGATGGGACGTCTGGCCGAAGCCGGCCCCGAAGCCGCCGTCGGCGTTCTGCATGGGCCGGACCGTGTCGACGAGCGCCTGGCGGTACGAGGAGACATCCTGGCCGAGGAGGCTGAGCCCCGCGAGGCACCAGTAGAAGAACCAGGGCCGGCTGGCATCCGCCGCCACGAAGGCGCCGGGCAGCTTGCCCAGCTGCTTGTGCAGGAAGTTGACATGGCGGCGGCGGTCCAGACGGGGCAGCCCGTGTGCGTTGCAGGAGCCATGTTCCTGGGCCGTGAGGAAGGGCAGGCATTCGTCGACGGTTGCGTCCTGCACGCGGGACGACTCGGTGCCCAGGCTATCGCGGATGGGAGGCTCCGAGGTGAAGAGGAGCGGGATCGAGGGCTCAACCCCAAGCGGTCCTGCACTTGCGGCCGCGGGTGCTGCTGCTGCTGCGGCCATCCTGACGCCTCTGGTAGTCCTGGTGTCCCCGGTGCTTCTGGTGTTTCTGGCGATGTTGCTGTTTCTGCCGTTGCTGTTCAAGTTGGCGGTGCCGCTTTGGCTCGAGGTGCTGCTGTCAGAAAAGAGGACGCGGGGACGGGGACGAGTGAGGCGAGCTCGGGATCTCATCACGCAGCTGGTGGGGATTCCCGTCGCTTTATTGTCGACGTCAACAATGAGATTTGGCCCCTCATCTCCTTGATATTGTTCTCCAAGCCATCACCAGAGCGCCTTTACTGGGCAAGTCACCCCACAATATGAAGTGGATGACAGGTCCCGCCCCGTGCGAGCCATTGTCTCCGGTTATAGTTCGGCTAGCAATATCGAGCCAACGACATGCCACCCTTTCTCAGCTGTTTGCTCCCGGGGGCCTCAGATCTTGGGTCGGAGGGTTACTTTTAGTCTGCCTCTTGTGGAACAAAGAATCTTGATGATGCACTGACCTATACTGGCTCGCTGGATCTTAATCGAGCCCCCGTATTCTCGGCATTTCCCTTGGCTGGATTTTGTGAATCTTTGCGTCGAAGCCTACCCTGTAGTGAACCAGGACCAGGGAATTGAAACCACAACGAAGATCTATTCTGAGTTAACTTCAACTTGGTATCCTTTCGGATTATTCTTGGTATATCTCTGATGTGAGCTGCTGTCAATTCTATACCTATGCGACCGTTTCTCTGGTCTGGGAGATTTGCCCCATCAACGACGTTAGGTGCTTACTTTCCACAACCAGCCCGTATACGCCAGCGATTCTTATATTTCCATAAAAAGTCCATAATGCCTGTAACAGTTTAGACAATGGAACAATTTAGCTGCTGAGGTCCTTAATTTCATCGCCAGGACCGGATAGTCTGAGGGGAAAGTCTACACCTAAACTCCCGCCTCAAATGCCTCGCAACTTGCTCAATGATCTAAGCTCAGATATTATGGGCCTATGTCCCTCACAACTTGAGTATCGGAATCATAGAAGGTCTGGAAATCCAAGATGAAAAAGCTGGAACCGAAGGTGGGCACCCTACACAGAAGTACCTGGGCTAGTGAAGTCCAAGGGCTGCAAAGTCTGACCTTCGTTACTCACGCCCCGTCTGCGTGATCTCCATGTCGGCACCATGAACCATACAAAGAGAGTAAATCCCATCATCGCGACTAAAATACAGCCTTGCCTGATTTGTCAAATAGGCATCGAATGCGGTCGGTTGGCCCAGGGTTAGTGGCCATGGACCCCGACTAATTTGGAGAATGGCCGCCGTAGCTTATAGGTCTGTTCTTTGACATGATATCTCGCCTTCCCCAGACATGCCCCATTAGCCACCTAGGTACCTAGGCATCATAGGAAGTTCATAGCTGCAATGGCCATTGCTTTCATTCGTGTCGCTGATAGAAAAACTCGCCGAGGACTTAAGTCCGCAGTATCTCCTTTCATTTCCGAGGTGCTTAACGCTCTTACGCCTCGTCGACGTAGCTGACGCAATTGTGTGTTGAAAGTTAAGCTCTCGGCCGGCCCATCTATCAACGTTTCTATATTGTCTCAGAAGCATTTCGAGGAAAAAGGAAGTACGCGGCTAACTAACACCTTGATCCATGCTTCTGTCTATTGAACGCCACATTTGACTGTCCGAAATTGCAACCCCGGCACCCAGAATCCCCTCTGAACCTACCTTTGCTCACGCCTCCACGGCAGTGACAAACGGGATAAAAAACCGATGCCTTAATTTATTTTGTTCGATATTCTGGTGGTGTGAGTTCCTAACCTTGGGCTTGGACAGAAGTCTGGTGCTGTTACAGGAGCTTGATTGCCAAAAAAGGAAATCTTGGTGGTGGGGGCCCACACCGAGGCTCCGCTCTCTTTGCTCCGAACCTGCCAGGGGTTAAAGATCCTGGAAGTGGGTTTTATCGATTCTCTGGAACAGCGCGACACTATGAATCGATGGCTTCATTTCACACCTCGTGTCAGCTCGGTTGATGCCCTGAGGCTAGCTCTTCCTGCTTCGAACTACATGTGAGTATCAGCCGTCAAGCACCCAGGGGTTAAATTTCTCCCCTTGGCAAGACGTTCATAAAGATGGGGGATCCGGAGCTTGCTCCTTGTTCCTGTGAAGTGGTTCAGCTCGCATCGACTGCTCCAAGATGACACGGCTGAAGCTCATCGTCGGCCTCATCGTCGGCCTGGCGTTCTCTGGCGGTCACGCTGGCCCTTGCAAGCCAAGTTCGACCCTTACCTCGGAGATCCTGATCATCTCGGAGAGTACCAGCGCTCTCGGAACCTCAACCGCCACCTCCGATATCACCGAGACGAGCACGTGGGCATCTACCAGTGATGTCTCAGCCTCTGACTCGACAACGTCTGGAGTATCAACCACCATCGCCGCTGAGGACGGAGCCACCACGACGACGGCGACAATAACCTTCTCCTCCGAGCCGACGCGTGGCCCCGTTGGACCTCCTTGCAGCCCTATCCAGCCCTTCCCCCAGAACAACATATGCGCCAAGGGCGTAAAATCGGCCACTGGGCTGTCGGCGTCGCTTGCCCAGGAGTGGCCCAGGACCGTCGAGCAGTGTATGGAAATGTGCCTTGAGAACGAGGACTGCGGCCTCTTCTCCATGAGCTGGGTCACTTGCACTCTATACAAGAAGCCTGGCAGCAACGTCGTCTTTGAGGATCCCGAGCCTGGCTCGCTCGTGCCGTATTACTTCTATGAGCCGGATTGCTTCCAGTGCACACCAATCGACAACGCCCACACCAGCGTGGCCCCCATTTAACGGGGGGCTGGACATTGTCATCATGCCAACATACTCACTCTCCCTTGGATACGGCGGGTGCCAAGCGGAGGCCCGGGACGGGATATGCTGGGGGGGTTGAACACATCTCCGACGACGGGAACCAATTCACGATGAAGAATGCCATCGCAAGAGAGTCTCCAGTACATGTCAGGGCTGCGACACTACATACTTGGGCTTCGAGGAGCTGGCCCATGCTGTCGCGGTTGACCGGGTCAATGCGAGCATAGAAACATACGATCAGATGGCCATGCTTTGAAGGTGCCGAAGGAGGCGCACAGGGAACCTTGGAACCTGATCAAATGCCGGGACGCACTTGGACAACTTCTTCTAGTGATGGAATGGCTCCATGTTGGCTTGTCTTTTTGATCCCATATAATTAATCAGATCGATACCTGCTGGGGCGGTGGTTGTACACCTCCGTATGGAGTGTCACTTTTAAGGTTTCATTATCCTGCGTCCTTGTAGTTAAAAACCCCTTAGGCTATCAATCTAGTATTTTAAAGTCTTAAACTATCCCCAGAAACCTCACTTTCGACTTGAACGCATTCCACCTCCTTTTTCTTTTAATTCCAGCCTCTTGATTTCAGGAATGCAAGTTGCTTTTTTTTCGAGACCGCTGGCCTCCCGGTCACTCACCTTGCTGAGTAAGTACATAATTCTCCAACCTCGGTTCTCAAAGCCAGTCTATTTCCCGCATTTTCATCGAGTTTTAGTGCCTTTTTATTTTATTTTATTTTACTTCAACCACTACTATCCCAGAAACTCTCTCCAGTTTATTTTCTCGCCTGCCATGCCCGTGCCCAGCCACTTCTCCGAGGACCTCATCAGAAACCTCGTCCGCCCCGAGGAGAATGAATTCAGAGGCATGATTCGGCTCCTCTCCCCGGCTCGTCCATCATCACCCATTAGCCGAGAGCCGAGTTGCTCATCCCTAGGCCAGTTGGACCTCCTACCCGCCGAGCTCCTGTTGCTGGTGCTCGACCTCCTCGATTTCCAGGCCCTGTCCCGGCTCTCACGTGTTTCAGTCAGGGGCAGAGACGTCGTCGAGGCCCTGCCGGTCTATCAGGACGTCCTGGGCCACGCCCCCGAGGCCTTGGCCGCGCTGGGCAAGACTCGGCTGCTTGGCTACCATCCTGCCGCGCTGCTCCGCGACACGCTCCGGCAGGACAAGTGCGTCTCTTGTTTGTCTTTTGGTGGATTTCTCTTCCTGCCGACGTGCGAGAGGGTCTGCTTCGAGTGCCTGTATGAGAACCAGGCTCTGCGGATGACGACCCCAACTCTGGCAAAGCAGTGCTTTGGCCTTCCTGATAGCGACCTAGAGCGGATTCCCGTGATGCATAGCATTCCTGGGACCTTTGGCCTGCGATTCCAGTTCTCCAGGAAGAAGGTCTGCCGTTTGGTCAGCGTCAAACAGGCGAAGCAGCTCGCTCTCCAGGTGCACGGCTCGGCCGCAAAGCTGGCCGAGCTGAGACTCGGGTACTGCGTCGGCAAGACGACGGCCATGACGGCGAGGAACCTGGGCATGTTCAAGCACTTTCACGAGGCTCCTCTCGAGCCGCCGGGTTGCGACATGTCCAGGCTGCCGAGGAAGGCCGAGGTCGTGGAGGATGACTTTGGCGGCATGGCCTCCATCCGCTTCCCATACCTGGGCGACGCCGGCGTCGAGCACGGGTACTTGTGCCAGGGATGCCGGGTCACCTACGGCCACTACGTGCAGGGAGCGCTTCCCGCAACCACCATGTCGGAACTTGTCCCGTCGGGGGTCGGTGCCTACCGTCCGCTCCTTGCGCTGCTGACCCGGCTCTGGACGAGGAACGGGTTTCTTGAGCATGTAAGTCAGTGCTACGGCGCACGTCGCCTCTCAACGTGGTGAATACCAATTGAAGGGGGTGGGTTTACTTGAAATCGATATCGGTACGGAGAATGGTTGCCGCCCCACCGCTCGGGGGTGATAACAGAGGCGGAGGGATTTGTTACTGGGAACTGTCATGGTTTGTTATTAGACTTTTGTCGGTTGGTATATATGGTTTACAATTGATAGGAGAGGTGGGAATACGAAGGAGGCGGGTTGGCGCAATCTATTGATGCTAGAGGGGTACGGCGCTCCCGGGCTCTGCAACTACGAGGCGCAAAGGCATTGGGCTATAAAGGTGCAAGTGTGTTGAGTATTGCCTTGCTATAAAATGAATGGACTTTGCTCGTCTCTTTTTTCATGACAACGTGCTCACCCTGTCTCTAGGAGCCTTGAGGGGCGTGATGACAATTGTGCTGGCGTCTTTATTCTCGTCTGCAACATACTAACTCTCACAGTCATACCTACCGGCCTTTTTATTCACCAGAAGCTCTATTCACCATTCCATCTTTCCCGTGATGGAATTACATGCAAAAAAGTGGTCAGGGTATTCGGCACCGTTCCTTTCCGAAACCATGACCACCTGCTTTGGAGAAATCGCCAACTATCCCGAGGCTAGCACCAACAAGCGAAACCTCAAGGTCCAGAAGAAGCCTCAAGTCGATCTATTCTGAAGTGGCTCTTGTTAGGGCTGAGAAAAAGAAGGGACGGATGC
Source organism: Fusarium nematophilum (assembly GCA_033030565.1). Lineage (NCBI taxonomy): Eukaryota > Fungi > Ascomycota > Sordariomycetes > Hypocreales > Nectriaceae > Fusarium > Fusarium nematophilum. The sequence goes on from JAVIXY010000002.1 coordinate 237,696, forward strand.
TCACTAAAATATTTAACCTTAGTAGCTTAGGAGCCCTCCCTCTAGTCGGCTCGTCCTATGATGAGGCCTGAATGGCGAATAGTGGCTCAAGGTGGCTTGAGAAAGTCTGATTCTCGACCACACGAGGCGCGCTGAGGCCGAGATGGAAAAGTCAGCCTGAGCTGAGCATGATCGAGGGCGGCTGGCGCTCAGATAGTGCGCCACCTCAGACATGATTGCGGAATGGAGAGGCGAGGGTGACATGGAGTGTTTCTGGGACGGCCGCCAATTCGATAGTTGAGTGGTTACAAGAAGGCAAATAAATTCCAAGGAGCCGCACTCTCGCTGTCGTCTTGGCCGTCCTCTCTTCCTTAGTCCATAGGGCTGAAGCAGAAGTTCTAGTCTCCCCTTGAGGAACAGACCAGCAATGGCAAGCCTTCAACAACAGCAGCAATTCTGGCCGCAGCAGCCGCCTGTCGCATCCCTAACACCGTCACCGCTTGTTGTCCGAAAGGCAGTAGCTAGGAAAGCGGTCGGGCATCAGTCTGATCATCCTCAGTCTGTCTCTGAGACTCCGGCTCCGGCTTCTCGCACGCTGCTTGGCCTGCAGCCAGCTCCAATTCCTCAGCTTCAGCAGCAGACTCCAAGCACGCAACAGTTCCAACAGCCCCAGCAGAACCAGTATATGCACGATCTTGGACAACATCAGCCGAGTCAGCAACCCCAGGACTATTTTCTGCCACAGCAACAGCACTTTCTCCAGGACTTTCAATCCCCTCAGAATCAGCCTGCCCAAGCACCTCAACAAGCGCCCCAGAGCCAGAGCCAGTATACCCAAGGAATTCAACAGCCTCCGCAGAATCAGCATGCTCAGCCATTTCAGCAGTACCAGAGCCACCAGCAGCAGTGCTCCCAAGAACCTCAGCACCTGCAACAGCAATACTCCCAGCCAGTCCAGCAACCATATCAAATCAGCCCAGCCCAGCCAGTTCAACCACCACACCACACCCAGCATATCCATCAAGCCCATCCACCTCAGGCGATCCAGCATGGCCAGCAGTGGCAGCAGCTAAACACTCCGCAGGCTCAGCATCCTCAACAGGCCCATAATCAGCAGTTCCTGAGCCACCACGACCCGAACCAGCAGCATCAGTTCCTGCAACACCATGTTCAACCACATCCCATATCCACAGCTGGCCCTCCATCTATGCCTATGCAGCAGATGCCACCTCCAGGGCACCAGGCACACCCGTCTACAGTCTTCCCTACGCCTCAACTGCAGCACGGGGCCAGCTACGCGAGCAGTACCCAGTCCGTCTCTTCTCATAATGGCAGACACTCGAGCATGAGCAGCAGCGTCGGTGTTCCGACTCCGGGGACAGCCTTCACTCCTCCGAGTCCTTTGGCTAGCCCGGCACAGCAGCCTCCTGTTATCACAGCATCCCAGCCATTCCCTGGCAGCTATGCGAACCCTCCAGTTACCGTCGCTACCGCACAACCAGTTCCGGCTTTGACTGCTCAGCATCACAACACCGTGCCGGGCAACCCAACCCCCCAGTTTTGCAACCACTGCAAGAAGGGTAAGTATTGAAGCATCTGTCCAAGAGAGGGTCACGTTACTTAACGCTGTCGAGGACAGGCTTTCAAGTCAATGAACCCATATACATCTGTCTCATCTGCAGTACGGTTCATGTCACAACAACGTTTTGCAATGGATGCACGACTACGGACTCGGTAGTTGTCTCTCATCCGCACAGCAAGTCATACTACGTGACGGCTTCAGACCCGCAGATCCAGCCCCTCGACCCAGCCGTCCCTTCGAAGCTCTGGACCACCCGAAAGAGCGCCGCAGGGAAGATCTGGTACACGCACAATGCCACAGGATTCAAGACACATGCAAAGCCACTGGCACCAGTCAAGACAGGCGGTTCTGCATTGCCCAAGGGCTGGAAAGAGCTCAAAACGCCCGACTCGAAGCATTTCTACGTCCACGAGGGATTGGGATTGTACCTCTGGGACCGGCCGGGAGAGCAGCCCAGAGGGTTTGGGTGGAAGACGGTCGGGAGGCAAGCAATGGCGACAACCGACGGCGCAGCAGATCTGTCAGCCGCGGGCATCTTGACTGCGACGAAGGCTGCGACCAAGTTTACGATGCAGGGCGTCAACTTTGCCGGCAAGACGATAGAGAAGTTTGGCATGAAGAAGAAGGTGACCGGCAACACCCACAACGGAGTCAAGATGAATAGCCATCCAAGCATGATGGGTGGCAACCAGGCTACAAGTAACCCTCCTGCGAGGAAAGCCAAGCCGAAAAGGTCAAAGGGTGCAAAGGCTTCAGGTAAACCTACGAACAAGGCTAAAACTTCCACCGCAAGCGAACCTGGCCGCAAGAACAAGGCAGATGGCAACGCGGAGGAGGAGGAGGAGGAGGAGGAGGAGGAGGAGGAAGAAGAATACGTTGAAGATGATGAGGCGGAAGTAGAAGGAGGTATGCATGAGGAACTGATGAAGCCGCAGCCGCACGAACAGGGCTATGAGTACCAACAATTCGAACCGCAAGCGGCGGTATACGATCAACAGTCAGGATACCACCAGCCAGTTTACGACCAGCAGCTACTGTACGGCCAGCAGCCGGCTTGGGAACAGCAGCAAGCATATGGCCAGCAGCCAACGTATGGGCAACAGCAGAACTGTTACCAACAGCCTTACGATCAAGCTTCCGCAGGAGGCGCCCCCCAGCAGCCATATCAACAAGACCAGCACTTCTACCCACAGCAAAGCCATGATCCAAGTTCGGCCGGAGAACCATCACAACAGTCATATCTGCGCCAGGAGCCGGCTCAGTACGAAGGCCAGGTCTTCCACGAGGAAACCCATTCAGAACCAGTTGAGAACACGCATGAAGAGTTTGAGAACGCTGGGGCTGATGATGTGGAGGAGACCTATGATGAGGAGTAAACTGAGGTAGAAGAAAGGTGCTGTATATACACAATTACATCATGAGAATCGCTGGGGCGTAGCTCTTTGATCTCTGCCTATAGAATCTGGCCTTTGGCCTGCTGACCTTGTATGTCAGTTAGTGTTCGCAATTGCTCGGCAACCTATCGACCGCGATCTGCTTCTAAATTATGTTGACAACACATGAAGCGACTGAAGATATAAGGTGGCTTAGTTCATATGAAAGCGTCCTCATCTACTCAGAAATGGAGGACTGAAGTCACCTGTAGCGTGGATCTCCCCAGCTACGTGTGGAGTTCAATTAAACAGTTGTAGAAAAGCATGTGTCGACGACAACTATGCAAGTTGCTTTACTCGTGTCTGGCCTCTCTGCAGTCCTTTGTAAATGCCAGATAAGGCATGGAACATGAGAGACAGTTCCCATGGACCGTCGCTCTAGAACTCACTACCCGCATGAAGCCGCCATGCAGGCCGTATCTTTGTTGGGGATCAAGCAGGCCTATGGAAGACGCATTTGACAGCGTTGATGTAAGACAAACTTGGGCACCATGGCTCAACAGGAACAGATCCAGGTGTGGCCGTAGGAGTTGGGTGGAATCCGGCATTGATAGTATTCCCACCTAGCCTTGAGTACCCGGGGCTACCTGGCCAGGTAACCGAGGATGGTAGAACAGCCCTTGCGCATCACATGGTCTGTATTGTCAAACCTAGTCTACACAACTCTACAATTTATCCAACACTCTGGAGACAGCATGACTCTTTTTGCCTTCAACAACAGGCATCGTGTGACAAGGCAGCCTTCGCAAGAACGTTTGAGCACACTCGGATCTGCCTTTCCGTTGCTTGAAAATTCTGTACGGCAGACCGCTAGTTAGACAGAATGTCCCGATCAAAAAAGCCCGCCGCATGCAACACGGGAAGCGGGAATCTGTTTCAATAAGAGAGGGGTTTATCGCCAACTTAATCTGCCACAACTGGCCCGTCTCGCTGGATGATCAAACAGTCAACCTCTATGTTACTCCGCACCTCAAACGTGGCCGAGCCGGCTGCTTCAGCCATGCGGTGGCGGAAGAGTTGCTAGACCCTGATTGCCAAAATCGCGGGGCATGTCCCGCTCGGAGCTCCGGTGGAGTTGGAACGTTGATGTCGCGGAAGCTCGGAGCTTGGCCGTCCACATCTCCGTCGGCATGGCATCGGGGGAGGGGCATTCATACCCTACGGAACGGATCATCGAGAGGTATTAATCAGGACCAGACACGAGGCTTGCCTCTCTTCCCCTCGGCTGGAATCAGGTCGACCAACCGAGGCGTCTACATTTTGTCGGCGTCGGCCGCCAAAGGGGAATGGGCGGTTGTTCCCGGAGGCCATCTCCAAGCCTTCAAATCCCCCCTGCATCGGAAATGGCCTGATGGCAACAGAATTGCTGGTTGGCCACCACCGACACCCAGTGGACCGCGCTGCGATGCGGCTAACAACTTTCCCTGCTGGGGGACCGCGGCAAGGACGGGGCCCAAGGTTGTCTCGTCCCCTTCTTCTATTATCTGGACTCGACATTGCATCGCAGACGGGGGGTTTTGTTGGTTGAGGAAGAAGCTGCGTCAAGTGCCCAACCCGTACCGACCTCGTTCTGTCGTGATAGATCTGCAGGGTCTCCAACGTAACTGAGGACTATTGGAGGGGCCATTGGCGCGCGCCCGCCTCTCTGGCCTGATGCAAGGCAACTCGGAGATGGGATTCTGTTGAGGAGATCAACCAGCGCTCCCGCATGAAGCGCATCAGCAACCTTCAGGCGCCCGCTGTGTCTTGTAGCCGACATGATGACCGATTCTGCAAAACGTCGGAGGAATAAGGACGCAGATCCTTCCCTGGGTCCAGAGGGCTAGAGGGGAGGCGTTCAACCACCAAGTGAGACGTGCACACGGAAGGCGACCAGGATCTCACGGGAGGGCCCTAGTCATAGATGCGGTCAAGCAATCAGGGGAAGGTCAGAGATTGATATGGAACAGCAGGCTAGCCAGGGCAGCTGAGGAGGGGGGTGGTTAGCCCAGCTATTCAGCTTTGGTTGGCGTGAGCTTGTGGGCGTTCCTGAGAGATCATGCTCACCTGGCGATACCATCTCGTTGTCTAATGCCAACGTGGGGAGGTGCTGACATCACCGCGCCTCGTGTTGCGACATGATCGGGCGGTCCGCCGGCGGGATCGCAGAGCAGACTGTGCGTGGTGTCTCTGCGCGCCTTTGTGCCGTCTCTGAGAGAGACGGTGGTGGTCACTGCTTTCACCAGTCCGTGGGGAGGTTGGCCAGCGCGCTCGGCGTGGCTGAAGGGCACGACAGCACGCGGTGCATTGACCTGAGACTTCGTGTTGCCGGCAATTCCTTGCGGCTTCTTCATCGCTGATGATGCACGCCCAGCGCGGGAGACGCTGTCGATGCCAGATAGAGATGGCCTAAATCGGCCTTCTGCAGTCGATGCCCGCGCGCCTAGGAGGCACTTGTCGTGCACGACATACTCGGAGACCGTGGCCAAGGGTCTCCAGTCTGTTCGCGGCAGAGATGCCAGGGCCAGCGGCTATGTACAAAGCTGTGCCCATCGGTTTCTTTGATTTCTAAGTGCCTGCTGATAAGCCCTCGCGAAGATGCAAGCCTGGGGAACCCGGTCATGGAGACGGAAGCGAGCTGCTTCAGTTTCCGTCAACAGCCATTGTCGAGACACAGGTACCGTATCGTCCGGTACGCAACGACTTGGTGTCAAAAAACTAGTAAGCTTGACGATGGGATATAGCCCACATGACGGTGGAGAATCGATAGGCATACTGTAGGTTCGTGGGATGCCGCACAAAGGATGACGGTTGACAACCGCGGATGCCCTCTTGATTGCGATGGATCATCCACCTGCAAATGAGGAACGAGCCACGAGCTTGCAGAGGACAGCGGCTGAGGAACGACAACACGCATCAAACTCACATGCGCGGGCGTATCGTGCAGATGCGGAACAGGAATCGAGGCCATCCTTTCCCCAAAAGGAGCCCGTTCATTGGCTGGGATGCCTTGGATGGAGGTGTTTTCGCACGGATCTTTGACGTGTTCGCTGGCAGTGCATCACGAGCACAGGTCTCAGACAGCCATGGTGACAGACAGATGGATGGGGTCCCCTCTCTGGGAAATAGAGCGGGATCGACGGTTGAGCAGGGTCTTCTGTGCGACCCAAATCAGGTCAAAGGTGAAGCTAGTCGACACTGTGCTCCGCCGACCTTGTTCTCTTTTGTAAGTGAGGCCCGAGCATGAGTTAAGAGGCTGGTCGCTGACGGTCTCTCTGGTTCTTCTCGTTGGTGAGATGGCCCGGACATGGTAGATGATCCGTTGAAGAGCCCGCTTACCGCTCGAGTCGCGAAACACCAGCCCGAGAGATCCCTAGTCCGACGATCCTGGTCCATCGCGCGCCTATGTATGTTTGGCCTCAGGGACCCCAACTCGGACGGAGTCGCAAGGCCGTCCATTGTCCAGAACCCGACATGCCCTGGACCTGGGACTTGGCACAAAGGAAGCCTGCCTACCCTCGCACGTGCAGCAGCGTGGTCCAGCATTCCAAGCCTCGAGACAAATCTTGGACGGTTGTGCATCCATCAGCATGTGGCTTACCGCTGTGAACCAGTTGGGTGTGTTGCGTGGCGGACCGGAGCGCGCCATGACTGACTTAGATGTCGAGGATCTCGGCGTCGGCGTGGGCGAGCTAATCATCCACAAAACTGCAGCACACGATGACAAGATGGTGGGATAGGAGATGCACGACGTGCAGAGGCCCAGAGCCGGAACAGGCATGACAGAGGCCGATTAGAGTCAGAGAGTTTCTGTCAGAGGGGATGATATACGCAAGAGGGCCCTTGAGGTCGCCACGATGAATTTTTCTGCGGCGATGCCACCTGGGGTGTAACGATGCGCTGCTGCAAGGTGAGGTGGGCGGGATGTTCGGTGCGGGTATTAAAAGACCGCCTCGATAGGGGGGGTTTCATGGGTGGAGGACCTTTGGAGAGCAAGCGACAATGAGGCCGAGGCCAGCTTTCGGAGGCTGGGGGCGATAAAGAAGATGGCGTCAGTCAGTCCGTCAAACTGGGTTGCGCATCATCCAAAATACCCCAAGTCGAGGCCAAAACATTCGCGATAGTCGCCAAAAAAGAAAAGGAGGCATGCTAAAATCAGGGCCAGTCAGGGACAGACTCCGTCTTCATCTGCAAACTATGTACCCGCGCTATGCAGGCTGCATCATCGATGGCCCACGACGGATCTGCTGGTGAGGCGCCCCGCTGCATACGTATCGTGAGTTTTCACCATGGCTGATAGACGGCTTCAGGATTAGAGTGGGCTACGTATTGTGGTGGATGCCGATGGCTTGCTCATGTGCCCTTCGGGCCCTGTTTGTTAGGACCCTTGGTTATTGCGATAGGCCGGACTCGAGTCGACTAAAATCGACTCTCTGGCTCTTGTGGACTGGATCGGAGAGATCACGACTCTCGGCCCGGCGGCTGGGGAGGTCGGGGAGAGGTGACTGTGCATACTGTGGGTGACACACGGTGCTGGCACAGCTTTGTTGGTGAGTTGGCTCTCGACGCAGGTGAAAAAAAACAGGCCCGGTCTGCACACACAATTTCTATGGGACGAGCGAGCTCGTAATCTTTGGCCCAGAGCATTTTCCCCGCTTCACAGTGCATCGCGCTGGTCCACCATCACCACCACCATGATTGGCCGAGTCGGGCCCACAGTGGTCCACACTGGAAGGTTGCAGAGACGCTGGGGCTTGCCCGTCCCTAAGCGGAGCAGACTCCTAGCGGGTCGAGTGCGCTGAGTGGGTGCCCTCTCCTCACTGGTCGCTTCGCCCCCGCCCAAGGGTGGCTTGCACCCATTGGCCGGCTGGGGCTGGACATCCTAATGCTTCCACACCGCTTGTTCCCTCTCCAGACAACTCGCGGCCAACCCACGGCCAACCCGCCTTTCAGCGACCTCCAGCAGTCTTTCTCCTTCTCCAGCAGCTCCAAAACCTCCTCCCTTCACCTCTCCAGGGACTTCATGAAAGAGCGGTGTCGTCAGGTTCTGTTCATACAATACTAGCATCTTGCCGCCCTCTCCTCTCGCTCCGCTCCCCTTCTGCCTCTTGCCCAGAATGTCCTTCGACTTCAACAACGGCGGGGGTGATGCCTATCTCGATCTGACCTTCGACCACCGAGATCGCGCTGCTTACCAGTCATACTCGACCGCCACAACCCACTCGAGTCCTTCAGCAGCTTCCAGCATCATGCCGCCCAACGCTCGCAACTGGGCTGTTCCGCTCGACATGGCCTCCAACAACTCTCACGGTCATGCCTCACTCAGTCCCGAGGAGCACCAGTCCACATCGCCTCTGTCTCAGTCCGCCAGCCCTCACAGCCAGCCCTCCCCGCTACAACAGTCACCTTTCCAGCCAACTGCGAACCCTCTGACCGATTGGGCTCTGCAACAGCAGCAACAACAGCAGCAGCAGCAGCAGCAACTCGCTGCTGCTGATATGACCCAGTTCATCCAAGATGCCGCCCTCATGAGCTTCAACCCGTTCCCCGCCAACTTCCAGTCGCCCAACCCTCTCGACTACCTTCCCCCGACAACCCAGGCCGCGCTTCAGGCCAACCTGCTCGAGTCGACGTTCAACGCCATGCCCACCATGGACGACCCCACGCAAGCGATCCAATGGAGCAGCAACGGAATGGAGAACTGGCAGGAGTTCCAGAGCACCCTTCAGATGGATGGCCTTCCTCGCCTCGACAGCGTCGGCAGCAATTCGCCCACCGGCACGTATCTGGAGGTTCTGTCTCTGCCCTCCTCCTCCGGCGAAGGCTGGGCTATGGTGGACTGGAATCAGCCCAACTTTGATCAGTTCCAGCAAGCCCACGCCCAGGGCGCTGCCATCTTCAACCCCTCTCAGACCCTCCACCTGAGGACCAACTCCGATTCATCAGATGGCGCCAACTCTCTGGAATTTGGCAGCTTCGAGGAGATCCCACCGTTCCCCTACTCTCCCTTCTCTCCCGAGTCGGACGGCTATGTCGATGCCGGCAACCACCGCAACTGCTTCGCAGGCGATGGCCACAACCACACTCACAACCACAGCCATGACACCGTCGCGCCCGCCGCTGCCGCTGCCGCTGTTGCCCCTGTGCCCATCAAGTCCGAGCCTTCATCGAGCCGCCACAGCCCCGGCAGCGGTGCCGGGTCGACGTCTCCCCCTTCCACCAGCACCACCCGCAGGAACTCGGGTCCCCGCAAGAGCCCGATCGCCAAGGCCACCAAGACCGTTGTCCGCCGCATCTCCAACGGCAAGAAGGACGGTACCGTGGAGAAGAAAGTTGGCCGCAGAAAGGGACCCCTCTTGCCTGAGCAGCGAAAGCAAGCCAGCGAGATAAGAAAGCTGCGTGCTTGCCTGCGATGCAAGTTCCTCAAGAAGACGTGCGACAAGGGAGAGCCATGCGCTGGCTGCCAGCCGTCTCACGCTCGCCTCTGGCAGGTCCCCTGTACTCGCATTGACATCAAGGATATTGGCTACTTCATGAAGGATTGGAAGGCCGACTACGAGAGACACATGGACCGAGGTGTCTCTGTCTACAACGTCAAGGGCTTCGCCCAGAAGGAGACTCTCATGTGGATCACCCATGGCTATGGCTTCGCCCTCCCCGTCATGGTTCGCGAGGTTTTCGTCGCCGATGACAGCTGCTTCTCCGTCGACTGGGTTGAGTCGACACTGACCGACCAGGAGCCCATTGACTTCGAGACCCGCACCGAGAAGCTTGATGTGGGTGCTGAGGGTATCCGTCTCGATGCCCTCTCTGAGTACCTCGACAAGCACATTGACGGTCCTTTCGAGGACTTCATTGATGACCACTTCGAGGGCACCCCCTTCATCACTGAGATCCTCAAGACCGCTCACCGCTTCTACGTCAAGGAGAAGATGCCCGTCATCCGAAAGTCGCTCAAGCTTGTCCTCGCCTACAACCTCACCATGCACATCACCATGGTCGAGAACCAAGGGTCTGAGGTCAACCTCGATGGCCAAATCGATGACGAGGACTCCAAGTACTACGGTCGCACCGTTGCTCCCGTCATGATCAACTTCCAGATCAAGTGTGCTCTTGCCGACATGTGGCGTGAGCTGCAGAAGGATATCCTTGAGGAGCTCTCCGCCCTCTACTCAGGCGTCTACAGCGGTGAGAAGATGAAGAACTGGCCTACCATCTTCATGATCGCCTCGATCCTGCTCGCCGTCTGGGAGGAGATGCAGTTTGACTGCCACTACCGAGTCCCTGACCCCGTCGCCGTCAACAAGTTCTGTACCGACATGGAGACGACCCCTGTTGGCGTTATTGTGGGCTTGTTCCACGCCATTTCGCAGAAGCTCCCCGCCTTCACCGACTGGGACACCCGCAAGCACGGACACCTTCTTCACAACAACAACTCGGTCTGCGAGGCCATGACTGAAGTGCGACAACACGTCATCAAGCACGGTATGTTACCCCTAGCTCCCCCGCTGAGACCCCATCTTGTATACTAATTGCTATCGCAGAGGCCTATCTCCGTACCCGCAAGGAGTCTAAGTTTGACCGCTACGACTTTGACTCCCTGTCGAACAAGTTCCTCTCCAAGCTTGTCATCCGGGCCAACTAAGATACCTCCCTCATCCGACAAATGGTGCTGTGACATTGTTGTTTTAGAATCATTATCAGGGCCTCTCTGGGACGCCCCAACCCTTTTTCCTTTGTTTGCCTTTTGTTTTTCATACAGCGATAGCGTTGGCAAGATTTGTTCAATCTTGGTCGACAGCGACCTCCAGAATTGTCCATTCAAGCATACGAACACGACTTTAACCTTCTCTCACGGCTGGTCACCGCCCAACAAACAAACAACACGAAGTTACCTGACACGGGGAAATGTGTTACGACCTTCTTATGACTTTCTTCTACGAATGTATGACTTGAAGAAGACAGCGTTTTAGTTTTGCCAGTTTTATGGGACTATTGAGAGAGACGGGAGATGTAGATGCAGATGAGAGCGCATCAATCCCCATTTTGCGGTGTTTTTTATGGGATCATGTTTCAGACGAGGCATTTGAGGAATGACTTGATTTTGCATGGCTGTCTACGAGCCGACATGAAGGGAGGTGTGCGTGAATTTACTCAGGGCGTTGGTGAGCTCAAGTGGGCAGGACCTTCGACATAGGACAGCAGAGCGGAGCGCATTTGATATTTTGCATGTTTGACAAAGGGACTTTTTTCGGGATAGTTACAAAAACGGCTCATGCTAGGCAAGTGCTGTAGCACTGCCATGAAAATATTGAATTCAACAGTTCCCAATTCAGTGTCCCCAGCTTGTTTGTTTCGAAGGTGACTTGACGCATTGGGAAGAATCACTGGCAACTGACATCCTTAATTGGATGGTGATTGCACTTAACATGGAGTATGCTGAATCCTGTATATGTGTTCTTGATCCAGGCGCGGCACCCACCGAAGCGGAACAGTCGACAATCGTATGCTAAGGTTTTGGACCAAGATGGTGGTGTTTGTGAAGTCAGATCATGCGACGACCGGGGATGTCCAAAACTGCATATTGTCAAGTATGCTTGTGATAGTAGGAATGGCGCATGGAAGCATGGCCTACTTGTCTCATGACGATTGAGCTAATGCGCTTATGAACCCTCGCAGCTCCCAGCAGAGCATTCAAAGATACCCTCATTGTTTTGGAGGCGCCAAGTTTGAGCTTGATGGCTTGAAGAGCGAATCACGTAAGGCGCTCGCATCAGCTGGACATTGATGGGCAAAGCGTTATCGAACCTAGCGCCATGAGTGCTGCGCCTATTTCCAAAGGGGTTGCCAAACAACCTCAAGAGCGGGGTCGGTGATAAGACGTGATGACTCGTGCGAATGGCAAGAGGCTTGATGAAGCTCGGGAAACGAAGGGGGCCATCGCAACCTGAAAGCAGGCTACATACGCATGGAACGTTGATGAAAATCCCATCATCCTCTCAGTCGCGTATTTGTTTTACGCGCGATTCAGCGAGACGAGCATTGCATGGGCCGAAGAGCGAGCAGGGGGGACAAAGGTAACCTCGTTGGCCGATGACGTCGCGAGCGCCAAAAAGCCCGGATTCAGCGAGCAACTGAGTCGGTGACCCCGCAGCTGGTCTACCCTTTGGGCTCAGCCTGAAAGTGACGAGTTCGGCGTAGCAGGCTGCCCTGGCATTTATGCTGCTTCTTTGTTTGCAAGAGAGAAGACCGGGTGTCCACTTCTTTTGAGACGTGCCAGACAGGTATGTGTCCGGCATGCCAGGTGAAAGCGTTTTGTTCCTGAACCAAAAAGCTTGGTCTCGGAACCTCGAGGCAATGATCATCCGGCGCAGAAGCGGCTACAGTATCTAGCAGGCTAGAGGATGAGATGCGTTTCCTCTGTCGAATGATTGTTTACTGAAGCATCAAGCATTCTGCTCTTGGAGGCCGAACTTGGCCATTCCCGGGGTAAAGTGGCGACAGTCGACCGTCTGGGCCCCGCCACTCCACTCCGGCGCTCGGCCACTGGCGTCGGCTGATGGTGAATCATGGGTTCGAGGCTTTGGAAGGATGTGAACTGACGGTGACGGGCCGCGGGCGATTCGCTGCTACCCATGACGGGCACAATAGGCGAGAGCTGGCCCCCACGCTCAAGTTCTTGTTCAGGGTGAAAATTCTGATGTTTTTGTAGTCTCTTTTTCTCCAGCATTAACGCATTTCTAAGTGCTTTCCAGAGCATTCATGCCTTGACCAAAGAGGCGGTGGTTCTGACATCAGTTCCCTTTGGCGGCCTTCTGGCGGACCCACCTGGCACCGACCTGATAAGATCCAAAGTCACGACTACCTCTTGTCTCACTCTACTGCCGCTTGCAGGCTAGGTATCTAGGACTGGCATTGGTTCTGCGGCCTGCTCCGGGGTTCTGGAGCCTTCCCCCTGTCGCTCCCGTCATTGGTTGTTGTGAATCATCTGCCCCCGGAAACCTTGCCTTGTCGTTCGTCACTGGTAGGCGTAATCCGGTCACTGCGCCCCCCTCACACTTGCCTTTGCCTTTGCACCTGCCGCTTGCCCGCTCGATTATCAAACAAACGGGTGCCTTCCCCCTCTACTTAAACCTCGACCGCCTCTCTTCAACCTCTTCCTCTTTTCTATCCACAACATTTTTCTCTTCACCCCACGCATCTCTCTCTCGTGACGACAACGACTTCATCTTCCATCACCATCCGATCTTCCATCCTACCACAGAACATCTGAATCACATCACCGCCATCATGCAGATCTTCGTCAAGACTCGTAAGTTGCCTGGCTTCACCGGCCCTCGTCCTCGCACAATACTGACAAGCGCTCTCCAGTGACGGGCAAGACTATCACCCTCGAGGTCGAGTCTTCCGACACGATCGACAATGTCAAGTCGAAGATCCAGGACAAGGAGGGCATCCCCCCCGACCAGCAGCGCCTGATTTTCGCCGGCAAGCAGCTTGAGGATGGCCGCACCCTCTCCGACTACAACATCCAGAAGGAGTCGACCCTCCACCTCGTTCTCCGACTCCGCGGTGGCATGCAGATTTGTAAGTCGCATCGTCGCCATCGCCGCTTGTTCCAGGACTAACGTTTCTGCTTCAGTCGTCAAGACCCTAACTGGCAAGACTATCACCCTTGAGGTCGAGTCTTCCGACACGATCGACAATGTCAAGTCGAAGATCCAGGACAAGGAGGGCATCCCCCCCGACCAGCAGCGCCTGATTTTCGCCGGCAAGCAGCTTGAGGATGGCCGCACCCTCTCCGACTACAACATCCAGAAGGAGTCGACCCTCCACCTCGTTCTCCGACTCCGCGGTGGCATGCAGATTTGTAAGTCGCATCGTCGCCATCGCCGCTTGTTCCAGGACTAACGTTTCTGCTTCAGTCGTCAAGACCCTAACTGGCAAGACTATCACCCTTGAGGTCGAGTCTTCCGACACGATCGACAATGTCAAGTCGAAGATCCAGGACAAGGAGGGCATCCCCCCCGACCAGCAGCGCCTGATTTTCGCCGGCAAGCAGCTTGAGGATGGCCGCACCCTCTCCGACTACAACATCCAGAAGGAGTCGACCCTCCACCTCGTTCTCCGACTCCGCGGTGGCATGCAGATTTGTAAGTCGCATCGTCGCCATCGCCGCTTGTTCCAGGACTAACGTTTCTGCTTCAGTCGTCAAGACCCTAACTGGCAAGACTATCACCCTTGAGGTCGAGTCTTCCGACACGATCGACAATGTCAAGTCGAAGATCCAGGACAAGGAGGGCATCCCCCCCGACCAGCAGCGCCTGATCTTTGCTGGCAAGCAGCTTGAGGATGGCCGCACCCTCGCCGACTACAACATTCAGAAGGAGTCCACTCTCCACCTTGTCCTCCGCCTGCGTGGTGGTATGCAAATCTTCGTCAAGACCCTCACTGGAAAGACCATCACCCTCGAGGTGGAGTCGTCCGACACGATTGACAACGTCAAGTCTAAGATTCAGGATAAGGAGGGCATTCCCCCGGATCAACAACGACTCATCTTCGCCGGCAAGCAACTCGAAGACGGTCGAACTCTCTCCGATTACAACATCCAGAAGGAGTCCACCCTGCACCTGGTTCTGCGTCTGCGTGGTGGCATGCAGATCTTCGTGAAGACCCTGACCGGAAAGACCATCACTCTTGAGGTCGAGTCGAGCGATACCATCGATAATGTGAAGAGCAAGATTCAGGACAAGGAGGGCATCCCTCCTGACCAACAGCGACTTATCTTTGCTGGTAAGCAGCTGGAAGATGGTCGCACCCTGAGCGACTATAACATCCAGAAGGAGTCCACCCTTCACCTTGTTCTCCGTCTTCGTGGCGGCCAGTAAGCGGCCTTACCGGCGGCGATGGTTTATGATGGCGTTTTGAGGATCACGGCATGGAATTTGGGATCGGACATTTTGTCCCTGACATGACTAGCATGTGCTACTAGTAAATAGCCTTCGCGCGCGCAAGAATTCTGCGCGGTGCCTACGAATACAGACACGATTTGTCTAAACACGTTTCTCTTGCAATGTATCACCATGAAGTTGTCCCTTTATGCACAGCTCAAACGTGCGGGTCAGCCTTAGGCAGTAGCGCTGCCCCTCACTGCATGGAGCCACTCATGATGGGTGGGGCCCAAGCGGAATCATTCATGAAGCGCCTCCCAGGCTCTTGCGACTTGAAAAGTGCGTCTCCATTCCAACTCGCGCCAGCTTTGCTGTCTCAACGCGGGAAGACCATGATCCTCCAAACCCCTTTGCTTCAATCTCGTCAGACGTACCTATTTTTGCCTCCTTAGTCATACTGGCCTTCGCTCCTCTTCTGTTCATTTCTCTCGACCCTGACTAGGGAAGTTTTTCCATCCTACACTTGAGCGACAGACGACCGACCGCCCGACGGCGTGGAAGAACAGAAGTGGTTGAGCCGCGGGCCAAGATCATCAGGCTATGCCGTCTTACTTCTATCACCTCAAGTTTGAGCTCTATCCGACCCCTAACCCGGTCGCCATCGGGGCGTCGACGACAACTGGCCACAAGGATATCTGGCTCCCGCCTCCCGAGGCCACTGTCTTTGATGACTTTCCATCGCACCATCGACCAGACCGACGAACATCACACCAAATACCAATCTCATTCACCTCCTCGCGACACGATTCTACGTTATCTGCAACCCCGTCCCCGTTTACAGGCCAGAGCTCGACGTCCTCAAACTCAGGCGTAATAGACTGTGGCGCAGCCGCGCGCCCATCCGCCAAAGGAGCTGATCGCAAGATTGAGATCGTATCCGAAAGGCAGTGGCTCGAGCGGACCAAAAGCTTCCCACCCCCGCCTTCCAGCGCGGCGATTCGACCACAGAACGCAGTTAAGGACTGGCGGTTTGGCCGTGTGAGCATCGAGACAGTCGACCTTCGAACCGGCCATACGATGACGGGGGAGACAAGCAAAACGGGACCTTCGGCGGCGCCATCGTTAGGACCGACGTTTGGGGGCGCCGGTACGGCGACGAAAGCCGAGTTCCTGCCCCTCGAGACCAAGAACACGGAGCTTGGATGGGGTGTAGTGCACTTCTATAAAAATGGAGAGGAAACTCCCGGACTGGGCGAAGTGGAACACCATGAGGATGCAGACGGAGACTCCAAGGACAGTGATTGCACGACGCTCTGCATTCCAGCTGTGCCGGCGTACATGTCTCCTGGAGACCTCATGGGGTTTGTGGGCGAGAAGTGGAGGGGAGACATCAGCCACTGCCGCATGGTCATGACGTCGAAGATGAACCGATATCTCGTCTTGCTCAAGTTCCGCGACAGCAGGCAAGCGAAGAAGTGGCGGCGAGAATATGATGGCAAGGTGTTCAACACGATGGAGGTAGGTCATGGCCAGCCTGGCAAGGCAGGATATTTGCTAACAGAAAGCAGCCCCAGATATGCCATGCTGTGTTTGTCAAGAGCATCACTTTCGAAACACCAACTAGGAGGAAATCTAGCAACAGCTTATCACCTCTATCCTCGTCAGCAGGCATGTCCAGCAGCTTACGGCCTTTTCCTCCCCCGACGCCGAATCTAGTGGAGTTGCCAACTTGTCCAGTATGTCTGGAGCGAATGGATGAGACGAACGGGTTGATGACGATCCCATGCTCTCATGTCTTTCACTGCACTTGCCTACAAAACTGGAAAGGAACTGGTTGTCCAGTGTGCCGTTTCACAAATACTTCGCCGGGGACAAACGCTGATCCGTCGAACCCCTACACGCAACCCTTTGGCTCTGATGCCTCGAACCTTTGCAGCGTCTGCGACTGCACGGATGACCTATGGATTTGCCTCATCTGTGGCTACGTTGGCTGCGGCCGGTACAAGGGAGGCCATGCGAAAGAGCACTGGAAAGAGACCGCACACAGTTTCTCCCTGGAACTGGAGACGCAGCATGTGTGGGATTACGCTGGGGATATGTGGGTGCACCGACTGATTCGCGACAAGGGCGATGGCAAGGTGGTGGAGCTCCCAGGGAGGAATAGGCAAGTTGGGCACATCGAAGAGGAAGATGTCGTGCCCCGAGCCAAGCTGGACAGTATCGGGTTGGAGTACACGCATCTCATGACAAGCCAACTCGAGTCTCAACGAGCATACTACGAAGAGATGATCAGGAAAGCCGTCGACAAAGCGTCGAAGGCATCCGCAGCAGCCGAGGACGCTGCCAGACAAGCCTCGAAAGCAATGGAGAAGCTTGCGTTGCTGGAGGAGAAGTACAAGACTTTGAGCCAGGAGACCATCCCCGAGCTGGAACGAGAGCTCAATCGAGAGCGCAACAAAGCAAGCAAGAGCGAAACTCTGGCGCGCAACTTTGGCAAGGCAGTCCAAGAGGAGAAGCGGCTCAACGAGGGACTCATGAAACGGATCGAGCACCTCAACGGAGACCATGAGTCGATCTCGCGGCAGCTGGAGGAGTTAAAGGGAGAGAACGCCGACCTGAAGGAGATGAACCGCGACCTAAGCATGTTCATATCCGGACAGGAGAAACTGAAGGAGCTAGAGAACGAGGGCAAGATCGAGGAGGGAGAACTCGAAGGCGGAAGTGCGAGTGTGCCGGAGAAGAAGAGCCGACGGCGGGGGAAGCGATAATTGTCATGGTGCACGCTGAAAGGATTGGACATGAGAGTATTGGTTTCTAATAGCGGCCGTCGTTAGTGCAAGCGATGCTTTTTGTTGAGACTCGAACCAGTTGAAGAAAGAATATATCAGAGAATTGCCAACTGGCGAACTCAGTGCTATAGTGCAATAGTTGTCACATATTCCCTCAACTCAGAGCGCCTTGAGTGAACGAACAGGTCGGCTTTACAAAGCATGACGTCAGTCAGAGTCAAGAAACAGCCAGATAGGCTGACCGAAGTATGACTGACAATGGCTCTGTTTTGTGGCCATTAGCAAGGGTTTTGTTGGTCATGCCATGTCAGGTGTATCGGCTCAACTGCATACCCAACCCAGCGTTGAGATCCCTCGTCCTCGGGAGTCGGATATAACTTGAATGCCGGCTCACGGACGGGATATCCCCCTCCCTAATGAGCCACATACCTCAACTTACATGGCAAATTCGAGACTCAACACAGCGACTGGTTCGCAAATTTTTGTTGGGGAAGAGAGAAAGGCTGCATACATGGCAGCCAGGCACGTCAGTTAGACTACAACCAATGCCTCGCTAGCTCCGGCACGCAAGCAAGGCAAGTCGCAGCGAAAAGAGGTGTGCGGGTTGTCTCGCTTTTTTTCTTTATGCGCCGCAGAAGCGCCATGCAGCCCAGGCATGTGAACGAATGAGCACGCGGATGGGGCCCTTTTTGTGTTACAACGACGACTCTCTTTGGGAAGAAAAGGGAACCTTCAGGTTACGTGATTGGAGCATTTGGTCTTGGGGGGGCCCCGTTGAACCGGAACATGGCGGCGAGCGATGAAATTGGTGGTGATGGTGGCGTGAATCAACTTGTGATTATGGTGTCTCTGGGTGAGGGGAAAACGGCTGGGCAGGGGGAGTTCTGGTGGTGGTGATACCGCGCATGGCTTGTTGGTTGTGATGTTATGTTTCGATAAGGAATGAAAACAAGATTTGAACAATCATAACACTGGTTGCTGGATTGTTTTACTACTTTTCTATGAGCCAGAGTAATTAAATGGTTCTAAAATACTCAATTATCCGTTTATGATGATGTATCTGTAGCTCATATGATCACGCAAAACCGCGCGAGCCATCTATGATCCGTACCTACCGGATCTCCGATGAAAGTGGGGTGACGGTTCGCAAAGAAACCGGCCAGAAGGGCAGCCGACACGGAGTTCCAGTTCCAGGGGAGAGAAACAGGAGAGGGTTTTGCTCACAGGAGACTCGGCCTGAGACAAAAGAAACGGGCTGGGCTTGTGTAAAAGGCCCCGGCCCGGATGGAGCCATTGTTCTGGACATCCACCACAAGCTTCATGCATTTTTGGATGGATCCCCAGTCTGTGAGAGAAAAAAAAAGGACAGCAAGAAAGAAAAGTAGGAAGGGCAAAAAAGAAAAAGGGTGACTCGGGCTTTCAAGAGTTACGTTACTCGGCATGTTCCCTTATTAGGTATTCTCGGCCTCACAAGCCAACTTCACGTCCAACGGGTAAGCTGCTCGTACCTTCCCCGGCATACCCAGCACCTTAGCCTGGTCGTAGCTTCCGAGCTTCAGAAGCAACCTTTCCCACCTGGGCAGGCACCTCATCCTTTCTTCGTCTGCTTCCCCTCCCTGGCCCCAACCCCAGCCCCAGCTTTCTCCATCCCACCTGCCCGTCGCCAGGAAGAGGACAAGAAGCAGAACTTATCGGCGATACTCCGTCCTTACTCTTTGATCTATAACCTTGCTTTGCCGCCTCCAACAGCGCCTTCCCCCCGACCAAACACACGTTCGCTCAGACCTTACATCGATTCCCTGCCTTTTTTGCTCGCCAGCCGCTTTTCTCTCGAATACGCTTCGCCGAGCCCAACGACCCGGCTTTTTCTTTTCCTTTTCCTCCTTTCATATCGATACCCATCTTTTCGACCTCGCATTTTTGACCTTTTCACGCCCTCAACGAGCGCTGGCCTCCTTCTCCTCGCTCGTCCGCCATGTCCAGCAAGGCCGGGACGAAGGACGCGGCGCCGCCGCAGGCCGCGTCCAACCCCACCCCGCAGAAGGAGCTCTATCCCATGGTGAACTGGAAGTATGATATGTTCCTCTACAGCGTGGGCAACATCGTCGACATGTTCTTCCGCGAGGTGGTGCCCCGAGGCGCCTGGCGCGTTCCCCAGACGGGCCCCGTGCTCTTTGTTGCTGCGCCGCATGCGAACCAGGTCAGTTCGCCATCATGATTTCGTCTTAACGCTGGAAGAGGTCGAAATGGAGGGACCAGAACCGCACCTTGGGCGGTTCTGCTTCGCTTGGAGAGAACAAAATAGCTGACCAATGCTGTCTTTCTACTCCCCAGTTCGTCGACGCCCTCATTCTTCAGCGCACTCTCCGCAACGAGGCCAACCGTCGAGCGTCTCTCCTCATCGCCCAAAAGTCCGTACAGGGCTTCATCGGATGGGGCTCCCGCCAAGTTGGATCCGTCCCCGTCGGCCGCGCCCAGGACGCCGCCAAACCCGCCACCGGCACCGTCTATCTCCCCGATCCGATAAACGACCCGACCCTAGTTCGAGGTATTGGAACCAAGTTTGGCGAGGGGGAGGGTCAGGTTCAGGGAATGCTATTCCTCCCCCCGGGCAAGAAGACGACGGGCGCCAGCGTCGATATCGCCCAGATCATCGGCCCGGAAGAAGTCCGCATCAAGCGGCCATTTAAGGGCAAGCTCGCCATGGAACAGCTCACAGGCCGCGATGATGTTGATAAGGATGGAAAGTTTACCAACAAGGACCTGAAGGGCCCTGCCCCCGGGTACCAGGGCACCAAGTACAAGCTGGCCCCTCACATTGACCAGAGCAAGGTGTACGACGCCGTCTTCTCTCGCCTCCGCAACGGCGGTTGCGTCGGTATCTTCCCAGAGGGTGGTAGTCATGATCGCACCGAGCTCCTGCCCCTCAAGGCCGGTGTTGCCATCATGGCTTTGGGGACTCTGGCGGAGGATCCCGACTGCGGGCTCAAGATTGTTCCCGTCGGCATGAACTACTTCCACGCCCACAAGTTTCGTTCACGCGCCGTTGTAGAATTCGGCGCACCGTTCGAGATCCCCCGCCACCTTGTTGAGCTATACTGCAACAATCAGCGTCGTGAGGCGATTGGCCAGGTCCTCGACACCGTCTACCAGGCCCTGAACTCAGTCACCGTCTCGGCGCCCGACTTTGACACGTTGATGATGATCCAAGCCGCTCGACGGCTTTACAACCCGACAGGCAAGAAGCTTCCTCTCCCCGTGGTCATTGAGCTCAACCGGAGACTCTGCATGGGTTATGAGCGGTACAAGAATGATGAGCGCATCACGTCATTGTCCGGGTCGGTTAAGGAGTACAACTCGCAGCTGCGTTACCTCAATCTCAAGGACCACCAGGTCCAGTACGCCAGGATGTCCACGATCAAGGTCATCTTCCTGTCCATCTACCGCTCCATCAAGCTTCTTTTCCTCTTCTTCTGCACACTGCCAGGCCTGCTCCTGTTCTCTCCTGTCTTCGTTGCCACGAAGATTATCAGTCGACAGAAGGCAAAGACAGCCCTGGCCGGTTCGACCGTCAAGATCCGCGGTCGCGACGTCATGGCGACGTGGAAGATCCTCGTGGCGATAGGTGTTGCGCCCGCGCTATACCACTTCTACTCGATTCTCCTGGTGCTCAAGGTGTGGCAGGATCGCTTCTGGGGTCATGTTCCTGAGTGGGTGCCCTTGTGGCTGGTCTATGTTGCCGTTTGGCCCCTCATGGTTGCCCTCACGTTTGCGTCACTGCGATTTGGCGAGGTTGGCATGGATATCTTCAAGTCCCTGCGGCCACTGATGCTTTGCCTGAATCCGTCGTCGACTTACAACGTCCACAAGCTGAGGCTGAGGAGAGCGGAGCTGAGCGCGCAGGTGACGGAAGTGATCAACACGCTCGGGCCCGAGATGTTTGATGACTTTGACAAGGCACGGCTTCTTCCCGACTTGTACAAGGCTGAGGGCGGTGCTTCGACGTCCCCGACTTCGCGCCGGCGACGAGATAGCGACCAGTCCAGCACCGGTTTCGAGGCCGAGACGCCGCCAGCGCTATCGCGACGGAGTACGACCCAGTCGAGCCGGGCACTTCCCCGCAACGACTCATTCAGCAACATTGGTTCCGTGGGCATCTTTTCTACGCGACCGCCATCCAGGGCACGCAGCCGGTCGCGGTCCAGCAGCAGCGGAGGCGGCTTCGGATCTGGCGGCTTCCCTCTCAGCGGGTTCACAACACTGGATTCGGCGGGCGGCTTTGATGAGGCGGCCCGCAAGATTCGAGAGGCGATGAAGGTACGAAGACGCAAGACGGATCAGGAGAAGACGGAAGGAGAGGAAGAGGAGGACAGCGAAGAGGAGGGCTACGACGAGGCACGAAAGAAGAAGATGTAAAAGGCTGGAGCCGGGTAATGGGGTGGCTACCTAGAGAGCGAGAAAGCAGCGATGTGCATTTGTATTATTTGGCCAGATCTCCTACCATCTATCTTTCCTATTGGGGCTTCTGATGGTTTTTCCTGTTGGATTATATCTGCTGTACTGGGATGCGATATGGCGGTTTACGAGAGGATAGCTGTAGCTGGTGCCAATACCAGAGTTTCTACGGAGCTTTTTTCTAGAAAAAGAGAAAAAAAAGTGACATATACACTCGAATTGTGTGCGGCTAGCTGGCACTACCTACTCAATAGATACCTACCTACTGCACCAATCTTTCACACAACCACATCACCAAACACACATCGCGCGAACACGTCTGGGCCAATTGACTCCTGCAATCATGACCAAGGCCGCGTCTGTCTGTCAGTGCTTCCCTGATCCAGTATTTGCTTGGCACGGCATTGGCCCGTCCTGTTACTGCCAGAAGCATGGTTCGAGTTGCCGAGAAGCACAACTGCACTTGCTTGCCCCACGGCGCAACGGGCAAAGGCACATGTCTGCCCCCTCTTAATGGGTAGGTTCAACTCAAGGTTGGTCACTATCCATGTTTCTATGCATCGGCAACCAGGCACCATGGTCCATGGACGACGTAAAGGAGAACTTGTCTCCTCTGGCGTTCCCTGCTAATATAGATTGCATAGAACATTGCTCACTGCTCCTATGAGGCTGGTATTCTTGTGCGTTGGCTACCAACCTTTAATCTACACTTGCTAACGCCTTGAAAGGAGGATCCCGATCACACACTACCTGAGAATCTTTGACCAGGACAAAGTAATCCTCTGCTTTGATATTTAGCAGTCTTTTAGACTGACACCACCCAGGGATCCCAAGAACGCTACCGATCAGTCCACTGAGTTCTCGGTACATTTCGAGAAGGGGTATGTTGCGTTATCTTGTTCATTCAGAATCCTACCGACGATAGCTTCAGTATCACCTCCAAGGTCGTTGTCGGCGATAAAGAGGTTCCGGATTCCATTGAGGCCTTCAAGTTGCTCAACCAGGCGAGTTTCTTCGCGAACAATAGCAGTTCGCATGGGACGGTCAACCATCCGCTTACAAGTGCAACGCCTACGTTCTCGGCCGATCTAGCAATGCTTCCAACCTGTACTCGGAGCAGGATGCTTTCATGGACTCCCCCGCAGGGTTCTCTCCCATGGATACTACCGGCTTCATTGCTATCCAGGCCATCCGCCTCAAGAAGCATGGCGAACAGAAGATCATGGATGGCCAGCCCCTCACCAAGTCCCAGTCAGCATGCAGATGGGCTTTGCATGTCATCGGCCGGCAACTTGGTTCTACGCATGAGGGAAGGCATACCAGTATAGAGTCGGCGTACCGATAAGCTAGTAATATGCACCGTGGCATGCCCCGATCATCTTGAATCACACATCCATGTCCGGCTTTTCTCGATAGCAGGCAATGCACCCTGGGATGACAGCAAACTTTCAGCCCATTGTGATGACAGATCCGGGTTTAAGAGCTTGCTCACATCACATCCGCCCTGGCGAGAATATGGATGGGTCTTTGACCGCAGGAGATATTCAGTCAAGGCCTCTCGTAAGACGCATTGCGCTAATCTTGGCTTTGTCGGCAAATCTCCCGTCCTAATATAAGCGTTCTAATTTTCTACGGAGCGTATGTATAAGAGTGTTCTACAGGTAGTTGAATAGCATTCTATGTCAAGTAAGTGATAGGGATGCATCCGAGCCGAACCGTCGGGTCCTGAGAGGAGACAATAGGGATTCTCTCCACTGCGGAGACATGGATACTGTACCGAGTATAGAGCACGGGTATGCACTATAATAAAGACTGCACAGACACAGGCGCAGGCATGGTAACCAATGCCGGGCAAGTTATTTCCGAGCTGCTCGGGGATGCCCAATGAAGCCTCTTGTGATACACGAGACAAGGCAGTTTCAACGAGAAGCTCATTAGCTGACGCAGCGGGACATGGGCCGAAGCGGGGGGAAGAGACGAGACGAGACGCTCCACCGGGCCGGGGATGCATATAATGAAAGACTTGACAGGATCTGATAACTTTTTCTCGGGCGGGAGTGGGAGCCGACGTAATGACGTGCGTAATACGCCTCAACGCCCGGACACAAAACATTTCGGTCGTCGGAGATACGCGGAGAGCAGAAGAGCGAGATGGACATGTACGGCTTATTCATGATAGGAGCAGTAGTATATGAGCCAGCACAGGCCAGGAACAATAAAGGAATTGAGGGGAAGGACATTTTTTTACTCTTTTTGATTTTCCCTCCTCCTCGTCCTTCTTTGTGATATTGTCAGAGATTATCTTGATCTGATTATCAATCAATCAGCAATTGCTTTTAGGGCTGCAGAGACCGGAAAGCTAGACCCTTTTGTGAAGCCCGACCCGGACAGGATCCCACCGGCCAAGCCGAGCAGACGAATTGGCACGAATTTTGCCCCAGACTTTTGGACCACAGTCCACCAATTCTCAACTGCTTCTCAGCGGGTGGACCGCCCCCGAAGTCTTGGTCTTGGTTTTTGGCCCCGCGGCCGTATTTCGACACCTAAAAATCTACCGGGATCCTCTACCGGGGCCCGATTCCTCTTACACCATGACTTCCTCCACCGCAGCCTCCTCCAAACCTCAACCTCAACCTCTACCTCTGCCTCAACCTCAGGCTCGCTCCGCCGCAACTGCTGCCCCCCCCTCCGCGCTCCCGCGCATGCCCGCAAAGCAGAGAATGGCACTATCTCTAAAGTCTCTGGTGAGCTCCGTGCTCGGCGGCGCCAAGGCCCAGGGTCCGCCGTCGGCGACGGAGCTGTTCGTCAAGACGGATCCCAAGGTTGACGGCGACGAGTGCCTGCATGACTGCGACAGCTGCTCGGTGCGGTACCCGAGGGGCTTCAAGATTGAGACCGAGGATGTTCTGTACGGCCAGATCAAGGCGTGGAGCACTCACCTGCTGGTCGGGACCGGCAAGACGGACTGGGTGAGGGATGTGGCCGACGAGAAGGGCAGTGTCATGGAGGCAGTGGAGAAGGCGGGTGCGCCTACAAATGGGGTAAGTTTTTTTTTTTTTCCTTTTCTCTGTTTCCCCATGATATGAGTTGGCATTGCATCTCTGAGGCGAGTTGATGGACCAATGGCTGACAAAGAATTCTCCCCCCCAGCGGCTGATGCTCTCGGCATCCAACATGCCCACTCCCCATGACACAGACGACTACTCAGAACCCACAACCCTCCTCCTCCTCCCAGCCTTCAAGCTCATCCGCAACGTCCATCCCCTCAACGTGCCCCAGCTCGTCACCGAGGTCATCAACCAGGCACCCACCAGCACCTCTCCCCTGTCCCCCACCCCCCTCCCTGCATCCCTCCCTTCGCCAGATCCCGCGGCCGGCGTGCCCTCTCTGTCCCTGACTGACTGTCCGCACAATGCCGTGATCCTCATGTGCAGCCACCGGACGCGTGATGCTCGATGTGCGCAGAGCGCGCCCGTCTTGAGGAAGGAGTTTGAGCGGCAGCTGAGGCCGCTGGGGCTGTACCGGGACTTGCATGATGAGCGGCCGGGCGGCGTGGGAATCTATTACATCAGCCATGTTGGAGGGCACAAGTACTCTGCCAATGTCATCATCTACCGCCGGCCGAATGCATTTGGCCTGGACGATGTAGTTGATGCGCCCGCAGAGACGAATGGGACCGCTACGAATGGCACCACCAATGGGACGGCTGCGAATGGAGCGAATGGCACAAACGGCGTGGAAAAGAACGGCGAGACCACCAATGGCTCGGATAACAGGGACAAGGAGCAGCCAGAGAGCGTTGGCGCTTCGCAGGGCATCTGGCTAGCACGGGTCCGGCCCGAGGACTGTGAGAACCTGATCCGGTACACGGTGCTGCGAGGCAAGGTTGTCAAGCCTGAGAGCCAGCTAAGGGGCGGCTTCGACAGGGCCAGGGGACTTATGAGCTGGTGATGCGAAGAAGGCTGTGAATTTGCATGATGGGTTATGATCAACATAGAGAGAGAACTTATACCCGTGGCACGGCATGATGGGGATTCCTATGTTCCTTTGGGAATGAGATGCTGGTGCATCATGATACATACGAAAATCGCTAGACGGACCGATACAGATATATACAGGCAGCGCTTATTGGAGAGGATCTCGATCCGCCGATAATCCCAGACGGCCAAGTGTCGGAGTGAGCGATCATGTCAGATTCAGGAGCTGCATTATCCCAGTTCTCCTGGGTGTCTTTTATTGTCCAGCCAAGCATAATCCTTTACTAGACCGGAATCCCAGCCCTTTACTCGTATTCGTCGTCCAGGCCCGTCCATAGCCCATGACGATTCAAGTATGAAATCCATCGGACGGCGAATGAGCCGACTTTTCCAGCCAGCCATCCTTGATCGATCTACAACGCGTACCTTGCATTAACACCCACACAAGCTTTTTTTTTTCTTCCCCTTCTCTTCACTGCCCGGGTTTCCACGTTTGGGAGGTGACTTTTGTTTCCTTAGGCGCGGGATGGATCGGCGCTTTGGTGGAGAAGATTGAAGAGGTGAAACGGCTGCTGTCAGGAGGTGGCTTTAGACGGCGGCCGATGCGCGATGTCACGTTTGTGGCGGTCGTATAGTCGCGCGAGTTGGGGCTTTTTTTTTTCTTTCTTTGTTACGCGTCAGCGGGTTCTCCTATTATGGGACCGAGATGTTATCTTGCAGGAGAGTCTCCGATGAAGCATGTGAAAATGGCAGCAAGTATTGCACTTCCTCGTGGCACTGGATTAATTGGGCTTTTAGACATTGATCAATTGAATAGAGTTTTAAATTTGGGAAACTTGATGGGCTTTTAATATCGGATGTTAATATAAAATTAGGTATAAACCAACACTCTCGTGGATACATCCAGTCTCCATCCTGCCAACTCGCGTCTTCTGCCCACGCTCCAGGAACAGGTTCAAGCTTTCACGATTCCTCCCTAGCTTGTTTCACGAAATCAAGCTCTGGCGCTCACGTCCTGCCGGGTTTTCCAAGGCGGCTCTGCCGAATGGACATGAGCAACCTGGCAAGATCGGACCCACGGGGGAATCGCCAGGCCAGAGTGGCTCGCTCGTAAACAAGCACGTTGTGGAGAGATTCCCGGCGCCGTGGTGGATAAGTGACATTGCATGGTGTTGGGTCTGGGTTCTGGATTCCTGTTGATAAGAGTTGGGATTATAGGGACAAGCAGCGGGTGGGAAGGGCAAAGATTTGCAAAGGGGTTATCAGGGGGTATATAGGAGCGGTGGTTCTCTTTTGTTACAGGTTTTCGTCCATCAGCTTAGGACATTCTTTCTTTGAACATACTGCTCCGTGTCTGCGACCGGTTTTTCTTTTGACTCTTGAGCTGGACTCTGACCAACGTCCTCGATTCAAAACGTCCAAAATTACAATCTTTTAAACCAGTCTCATATACACCCATTCACTCATTCACAATGAAGACCACCGGTGTTGTCGCCTTTCTTCTCGCCTCGGCGTCCTTTGCCACGGCTCTGCCTTCTTCCTACAAGAGTGAGTAGTTCACATGGTGCTGGAGGTTGTTGTTCCTTCCTGGCGCAAAGTCCTAACAGTTTGATAGTTGCTCCTCGAGTTTCGGGACCCGTCCAACCCTTCTTCAACTCCACGCCTTCTGTCGTGCCCGGCCAGGAGGGTCGAGCTAACTGTACGTGACCTGATGAGGGAGCAATGTATAGCGTGTGCTGATGTAACGTCCAGTCTCTGCTCCCTTCCCTACCAACAAGACCATTACTTGAGGAATGTCGGGAGCTTGGAGGGCTGGAATCTGGGGTTGGGTATTATTGCCCCAGTCGCTTGTGGGTATAGATCATAGACGGGGATGCCACGGGATATAGAAAGGAAATTGAACTTTTACATAAATCGGGTTGAGCTTCGCCGTCCTAGGATAGCCCTATTAAGCTGCGGTGAAGCCCAAGCCTCGAGTACTCGGTCTTGTGTGCATTCACAGCAGTTCTTCAACCCGTAATTTTAGTCTTAACAGCTAGAACCGGGGGCAATGCAGGTCTGAATAACAAACGAATGACAGCTCGAACAGGAGATGTGGTTCAGCGAGACAGGATGACCGTGTGCAGGGTAGCGGCCTTGTCGACTCTTGTGCTTCCCGACGAATAGACGTCCACGTAACTCATGATTAAAAAGCCAGGATGCTGAGGAGGGATGCCAAGGCAAGAGTCTCGAGACGAAATATCATATAATCCAAGTCTAATGACTGTAGACCATTCACGGAGCGCTGAGGCTATTGGTGGCCAGCTAATTGCCGTTTTGGGCTGGTTTTAGTGCACTCGGCCAATAGGAGGAGGGATAGACAGGCCCGGTCAATCTGATCTATGGTAAAAATGCGTCTGGGATCATGGACTCCTCGGTTACCGGCAATGGCCGTGCTGGTTGTTACCTCACGCGTGAGAGAGGTTATCATGGTTCAAGTTACGTTTAAGTCTCTCTACCCAAGTCAGCTGAGGTTCCATTCGCAGTTCTCAACCTGCAATGCCCACAATGCCCAAACCCCAATCCCGATCAGCAATTCGCCCGTGATATCCCCAAGGCCGCCACCTGACCACTAGTCGTAGATATCTCTCGACGAATCCGTCGACGATGACACGCACGAAATGGACATGTTCCCGTCGTCGTGCGTTCGAGACCTGTAGGCATTCCAGTAGGTAGTGACGGACCCGTCATCCGCGTCCATGGCCTGCCGGCTCACCCACGCGTTCCGCAGCTGGAGGAACGACTCCGAGTTGTCCAGGCGGGCCATCTCCCGAAGACCCGTGTTGATGCGCCGCTCGATCGTGCACAGCTCCCGTTTGAGCCTGCGCCGCAGATTCTGCTTGTCCCACCACTCGCAGATGGTGCGGGTCCGCGCCTCCGAGTTCTCAACCAGGGCGCGGCGGTGAACTGGCTCGACGCCGGCGACGTGCGTGGTGAAAGACGTCGGGTTCAGGTAGCAGATGTTCCACTCCAGCTGCTCGAGCCTCTCCCGGATCTCAAGGCACTCTTGCTTCTGCGCCTCGTACTTTGCGTAGACGACCTGGTAGGCGTCTTGGAGGCCGTTCAGGATCTCTCGGAGACGCTCGCGGTACTGAGGGCTGTTTTTATTGGCGAGAGCTCGGTCGTCCTCGTCGGATGCGGCTTCTGCCTCGGTGAGGCGACCGTAGGGGAATTCCCCGTAGTTGGGGAGGTCGTCGGTGATGCTGGGGCGCGCCTCTTGGGTGTCGAGAGGCTTTGCGGGGCCGCCGATGATGGGGAGTGCGGAAAGTTTTCCCATGGCTTTCGTTTAGAAGTGGTGTGGAGGGTGGTATATAATATGGAAGCTTGAAGAGATTGCTGGAATCGAGTGATGGTCGTTGAGAAGTTGGTAAGGAGAAAGGAGTGGCCAGTCTCTGGCGAGGCTTATATATCCGCAGGCCAACTCTTATTCATTGTTTTGGCAGCCAGCACAGGTTCGTTGACAGCCAACACATGTTGGTTGTTGACATCTAGCAACAGTTCAAACACATCACAACTGTCACACAGTCGAGGCTGGCATGGATGTGAATCACGAAAACAGTCGCTTCGTGTGATGTTTGTTCTGTTTCTCATTTACAGGCGTCATATGTGTCCAGCTTGCCCCCCTTTGGCATCCCAATCTTTGCCAGAGCAGAGAGTCTATCTACTACCATGTAGTCGTCTCATATACCCCATGTACCAGAAATTTCATAAACCATTTGCCCTAACCCGTGACCCATTGAAACAAACAAATGCCGCCGTGATAGTACGCCTTGGAGCCCAAACATTGTGGTGGTGATTCATCCACCAGCCGCACATTAACCAACACCTATATTTGCCTATAATCCTTGTCGTGCAAAGCGTGGTGACGTATATATTCGAAAAAACCGCTGTAAACCCAAATCATGAACAAGGAAGCGTAATAGTATAATAGGAATCGTCGAATCGGGAGCCCATCAGTCAGCGATGTCGCGGCTGGTGTGGGTGCCGCTGGAGGAGCCGCTATGGGAGGTCACGCTCATGTGGCTCTTGGCCATGCTGACGAGCTTCCAAATGCCGAATGACACGGCGGCGAGGAGGACGAAGAGGATGATGACGATGATGGCGATGACGTCGTTCCTCTTCATGATGGCGATAGGGAGAGGGAGTCGGGCTTTTTGTCTCTATCGGACGTCGGGCGTCGGGCGGGGGAGGAGGCGGGGGAGATGGAGCGAGTCGGGTTGTCTAGGGGTGTTCTAGACAGCAGCAATGGAGGATTTGATGCTGGAGATATCTCGTAGGTGATAGGAGAAGTCGTCTGAAGCTGGACCAAGATTAGTTGAGGGAATTACTCGATCTGGTGATGGCAGAACATACCTAAAAAGACGTACGAGAGGGAGGGTTGAGGTGGTGTTGAGAGAGAGGCTGCCAGTCGCGGGGTGACTTTGTACTTGACCAACCAGCGATGATGGTATCAATAGGTGAATCAATAAGTAACTCTGTACAACAGTGTGCGATGAAGCAAATATGAGCAAGTCGCAAGGTAAAAAAAAAAGAGATTCGTTTTTTGGTCGTAAGAGGCCCAAAGTATTCGCTTTTCGAAATAATAGAACAAGAACTGCAAGTCTTTCCCCTTGGGGAGTTCGCTGGACTCGCTCAGTTTATAAGGTGGTTGCCCCGCCACCCGACTTTCAGCAAAAAAGACTCGGAAAATTCGCAGGGCTGGGATGCTACCCAGGTTCAGGAGCTTGGGCGCGCGCCCAGCCTGCTGGAATACGCGTTGCGAGGCTCTTTTACAGGACATGCAAGGGTCCCGCTGTGGGTCCCGCCAGGGGTCCTGACACGCTGCGAGGTGAGCCGAGGCGACGCTTTTTCCCAGCCTCGCAGAAAAGTCACCTTGGGGCCATGGCGATATATCGATAACCGCGTGGTGTTTCAGAGCAAGGACAGGCCACATGCTCCATGGAAAATTCATTTAGCCGAGGACAGTTCATGCGGAACAGCTTCTCATACATATATCCATATCCCCCCTATCATTTTCACATCATACATAGTTCCCGTCAGCAGTGGCACGAACTGCGTTTTCTTTCGCTGAATGCACCTATTAATCAAAATGCTGCCATGCACTCATCCCGTTGCCGTCCCAGACCTGTACATGTCCCGCAAAACCCCTAAAGGGGAGCTGCTTTGAAATGATCAAATCATCTCCTTTCCATTCCGCGTGACAAAACCCAAAACCCAAGCAAAGAAAACAGTCCGCGATCCTGCATTGATCGCCGAAACGCCGTTGTACATCAAGGTCAAAGAGCTTGAGCCCAAGTTTGACGCCCTCGCCCAGAGAAAATTCGATTATGCGACAGCCCCATCAAGCCTCCGCCCCATCAACCAAGGCCTTGTTTTCATCTCTAATGATCTTGACGTGTCGCTCGTAGAATTGAAGCATCTGCCTCGAGTCAGCACCCCGAGTTCCCCATGCCAAAATCCAGTTTTTTGCCTACCTTCTGCGGGCACTTCTTGTAAATGATCTGAGTGTCGTGCTTCGTCTTTTGCCCATTCTTCCAGATCAGGTAAACAACGAGCTTGCCACTGCCTTCGTCCTCGCAGGCATCAATCGTCTCGATCTCGTCCTCCCATGAGCCTGCAGGAGGACTCCATTTCTTCGCAGTCGCAGGAGGCGTTGAATCGGCGGGGTGGCCGCGACGAGATCGCTTCGTGGTCGAGGCGGTGGTGCTCGGGGTGCCGTTTGTCGTCCGCCGGCGCTTCTTGGTCTTGGTCGCTTTGTCCAACTCCTCAAAGATCTTTTCTCGTCCGCCAATCTTCTCAAAGTAGACCTCAAGAATCTCTGAGGCGGATTCCCTGCGGAAAAACGCGTCAGTCTACACGCGAATACCGCGACAGGGCAGTGCGCTTGGCTTACTGGAGGTTGTCCTCGCCCTCCCACGTCATGTCCTTCTTGGCCTCGTAGCCTTCCCATTTGACCTGGAATTTCAGGGTTCCCTGCGCCCGCCGTCAGCGGCGACCGAGTTCGAATTGAGCGGGATTCCACTTACGTCTGCGTCAATGAGGTGCCCCTTGATCGCCTCAACAATGTACCTTTGACGCGTGAGCTTTGCGCAAATGCACCACCGAACGGACAACTCACTCATCCTCGCCAAGATCTTCATCCTCATCCTCATCCCCGTCCTCTTCAGCATCGCCATTCACGTGGACATCGTCCTCTTGGGGTTCGGAAGCCGCGCTGGCCGAGGCGGACTTGCGACCCCCGCGCGTGGTTGTCGGGAAGTCGCCGAAATCAGAGGATTCATCGTCGCTAAGAGCTGCGCGAAGCTTAGCGATTGCGCTGGTGCGATTGCGATGTGGTTTGGTGGCGTCATGGGAGGTAGTTGAGCGACGCGACCGCGATGCGACCATCGTTCGTCGCGTGCGACGGGGTCGGTAGACGTCAGGAGACGGGGAAGGACCTACCTGGCGGCATCTTGAAGTTGTCGGAGAGAAGCCGTTTCGATTGGTTGTATGCCGTATGAAGCAGACCGAGCTGGAATACAGGTTGTGATCGCAAAGTTGAGTTGGCGGCAACAAAACTTCCGTGGGAGAAACAGCGAACACCCAAAAAGGCGGCTCGTCACGCTTGTTTGAAGAGACAGAAGCTGTTGCCCGCTTTTGGAGGGGCTGGGGTGTGGCGTGGCTCCACCTCGAGAATGTGGCGCAGGAACACGTGACACGGGTTTGACGACGTCGTCCTGGTTCTCAGGAGAATTGCTGCGAATCTGAACCCCTCCTTTCAAAGACTTTTACGAAATAGTTGAGGCAAACCATCTCAATTATGGGTTTGAGCCTTGTTTGTTTCTCCGTTTACACCCTTCGTCAGCCGCATCGTTCCATCAGGCTCGCTTGTGCGTAGCGGAGCACACTTCGTTGAGCTACCGAAAGCCTTGATCCCGTTTGATGCCCGCAGCGGCCGACAATCAGCCGCTTGGTCGACAGACTGAGAAACGACATGGCATACATAATTACACTGGATTCAGGAATGACGAAAGAAGCAAAACCGACATAAATCAGCTGGTATTAATTTAAGCTGCCGAAGCACTAGAGCAGCAGCTACGAAAGAGCCCCATTTTCCTTGCTCCATGGCCAGCGTATCGGCTGAAGGGCCTCGTAAGGGGACGCTGTATGTCAACCAACAACCCGCCCCGCCCCAGAACACCACGCCTAGAGCAACAGGCCCATGGGCACCACAGTAATTCGTCTTGCACAGCTTACGATCTCGAAATCTGAACGGGTTTAGCGCACAGGCGAAAGAGTCGCTGGGGTTTCCGTTAGTGGCTGCTCCGTCATGCCTGCCTATGTACCCAGTCCAGTTTGTTGCCCTATGCGCGCCCCCTGATAGGCGCTTGTTGCGGCTTTATTCAGGGGTAAAAGAGACGGATGAGAGTTTATCGGCCGCGACCCAGTTGCTGAACCAACTGCTAAGCCTGGTTCACGGGCGAAAGAGTCCCAAGCTCCTGGCTCCTGGCTCTAGAGCAGTGCTGCGTTTACGAGAAACTGGGGCCTCGGCTTGTCCCAGGGGGAAGAGGCCGTGTCGGTGTGTTGAGGTGAGGGTGAGAAGCTCAAGCAAGTGAGTATGGGGGCCCATGTGGAAAGACATTGCATGGAGTCAACTCTCCCCCAGAAAGCAGCGTTTTGGGGATCCAGCGCTGTGCTTCGTAGCTGCAGAGCGTAATTAAGCAAATACGGCGTCAAGTTGCCTTGATTTCTGCGGTGGTAAAGGGGCATGCAGAAGCTCACCGTGTCTCGGACCAGGGTGTTGCAGGTTGGTTATGGGAACGACCCCGTGGTCGGTGCGACCCATGTCCATGCCCGCGGCCTTTCGTGGCCTCCCGTTGGCCAATCCGCTCGAGTCTGGGCGTTTAGCGCTGTGAGACTGCCGATGCCAGCGTCCAGTCTTTTGTTCCGTACTTCCTGGCTTCCCCAGCCCATCTCAATCTTGCCAACCGGCAGACGAGTGACGCAGATTGCTGGCCTCGCCTTGCCCAGTATGCCAGTTTGCAGGTGTTGGCCTGGGATAGGGGGTCCTTGAGAGAAGAGACAACTCTTTGCTGCTATAAATTGTGAGATGCGAGACTGAGGTGTCGGCACAGCCAATTGGGATCCAAACTGACCAGAGAGAGGACACCGGGAAAAGGAGGCCAGGCCGGACGCCATGCAGCAAGTGTTAAATTGACTCTGACGCAACGAAACGGTAACGTGCCTTAGTCTCACGCGTCCCTCCCCAGCTTCTACCGCGTGTTGTCTGTCGCGTTTTCTCTTCTGTAGTGGAAAAAGCAGAAAAACACATGCCCCGTTGCAGAAAAAGGACGGACGCAGTCCCGAGGCAGGGAGCCGGACGCTACCAGGACGGGATGTGTAACCATCGTGATTCGCCTCAACTGTCAACTGGATCGATGCTTGGACTTGCAAGAGTTGAGTTTGGGTTATCTGCGAGAGTTTTCCCCGACATCAGATGCTGTGACGCAGAGGTTTCCCGAATTTATAGCTGGTACTGATAATTCCATCTTCATTCCCCTTGGAGGACCCCGGTTGATAATTCAAATGCCGGCGATGAGCCTTACCTATCACCTTTGGCCGATTCGTGGATGAAACCCCAAATTTTCAACCCTGAACGCCCGACCAGTGCCAGCTACTCAAGGCAATCAATCCCCGTTCTATTATTGTTGACAGATTTGACTGTAACCTGACCGCGGAGGAAACAATCAGATTCGGCGCCGCTAGAGCCCTCCCCAGAGGGGGAAAAAAAAGCCCAACTGCCCTACCAAGATCCCAGGAGCATCGACCAAAAGAGTCCCGACGGCGCTAGGACGGACCTCTTAGAACGGCCGATCAGCGCTAAGCGAGCGACGGGAAAGACATCCAGGCGGCGGGACGGCCACTAAACGTCAGGGGTTCCGTCAGTGCTAACGGCGCCAATCTGGGGGCCCCTTGGAGAGGGGTGGTTTTTTTTTGGGGGGGGGGGGACCACTGTCGGGGGGGTCTTGAGGGGGAATGAGATGGAACTTTGTTGGATCCGCCCCTGAATGGAGGAGGCTTTATTTTAAAATGGAAGGGAAAAAAAAAAAGAATAATTAAACCTAGCAGCAATACGGATACTGGTCTGGCGTCCCCTTAGTCTCGTGTCTATCGTTCAGTCTCTCTTCTTTTATTCCTTCCTCTTCGCCTTTAACCCTCCTCTCATTTATCCTCATGTCCTTACTCCGACTTTAAGCTCGGCTCGTCTCGTGCTTCCCCGTCCTTTTGCCCCCTTTGGAGGTCTCGACCCCAACACGCTCGTTCCTCTATTCGATCTTCGCTCGCTCCTTTAACTTATGAATAACGCCTGCATCGCTCCCGTCCTGGAGCCGCAGTCAAGCTTCCGATATATCTCACTTTTTTACTCTCTTGTAGTCTCGGGGCCTTCCGTTTTCTCTCACGCTCGTTTTTTGATCTTTGGCCTTTCTTTCTTTTCCACCTTTTCTTCTTCTTCCTCTCCTTGCCCCCTGTCCAATCCACCTCAACAGCTTCTTCTTCTTCGCAATGGCCGATTCCACGCCCCAGACCGCCGACTCGAGCACCCCCAAGGCTAGCGCCCCTAAAGACAAGAACTGCCCCTATTGCGGCCAAGCTTTCACCTCGTCCTCGCTCGGCCGCCACCTCGACCTGTACATCAAGGAAAAGAACCCGAAGCCCCCAGACGGCATTCACGATGTCGACGCGATCAGAAAGCTGCGCGGCGGCATTACGAGGCGACAGCCCCGAGGCTCGCTGGGCGGGCGGCGGGAAGCCTCGACTCCCGTGGGCACCCCCAAAGTACCCGGCAAGAAGGACACCCCTCTCCCCGAAAGCGATGGCTTCCGATCACCGGCAATTTCCAAGGATGGCCAGCTTGTAGTTGACACGACCATGAAGTACTCGGGCGCTTTCCAGCCGACCTGGGAGGCGACAGGCGTCATGAACGACCTCCCGAAGCGCGGCAGCTGGGAAGGCGACGCCACACCCGAACCTATGAAGCGCCCTGCCATGCAGCGCACCGTGAGCAAACAAGCCATTCAAAAAGCTCAGTTCGACGTCAAACAGAAGCTGTCGGATGCCATGGACACGGCCCGAGCTGCGGAGCTCGCATTGCGGGAGCTCCTCAGCTCGTGGAGGGCAGCCAAGTATGTCAATCCTCTCTCTCTCTTGGTAATTCCCGTCTAGCCGTTTGACAAAAAGCTAATGTGGACGCTAGGGTGCAGCTCGACAACAACTCGATGCCGTTTGACTTCGACCCCCTTTCTCTCGACTTCCCTGCCCTGACCCTTCAATGCCTCCAGCCTCCCCCGACCCTCTTCTCGTCCACCCAACACCCCACCTCGACATCTTGGTCCGTCCAGTCTCCAGGGCAGCGTGAATTCGATGCGTTGCAGGCATACTTCAAGGAGGAATTCCAGGCGTGGAAGGTGACGTGCGCCTCTGCGACTACCGCCGTCATGGAGGAGTTCACATATCCACCCTCCACGGGAACATTCCGAGACGCGCGCGAGGCCGTCCGAAAGGCAGAAAAGACTGCCGAGCAACTTGAGGCGCAAGTTGACGAGCACCTCCAGTCAGCGTATGCGGTCTGGGAGACATTACCACTTCAGCGACAGCAGGAGCTCTGGGTTCTGGAACTGGCTCGGGGCGTTGGGAGGAAACAAAAGGAGGCGGACAAGATGAAGCAGCAGCAGCACAGGCTCAAGCAGGAGAACGCCAACCTCAAGTCCCAGATCGAGCACCTCAACAAGCTACAACAGCCCCGAGAGTTCAAGATTGCGACTCCGATCAACGTCCCCATGGAAAGGGAGTTGATCAGTGCTACTTACGAGCAGGCAGTCAAAGGTGGAAAAGGAGTTGGCTTTGCTCTGGAGGATGCTCATGTTGACCTCAGCTCGATTGTTTCGCGATCTATTGAGCGATGGAAGAACGTCATCGCCTCGACAAGGGCGAACAACTCGGGCATGAACGCACAAAGACCGCTCGACCAGGCCAATCAGGGCCCTGGAGGGCCTACCGTCAATGGCACCCAACCCCCTACACCACAACTTCAAACGCCAGCACAACCTCAGATCCAAACTCCCCAGCAAGTGCAGCAGCAGCAGCAACAGCAGCAGCAACAGCAACTACCGCAACAGCCACAACAGCGACCACAACTCACCAAACGCTTGTCAACGGCAAGCACAAACGGCGTGCCCAGCGAACCTACTGTCCACTCGGCTTCTACAACGGGCCCGCCCTCCATCGAGGAGACCAGCGACCAGGACGCTGACGCAGAGATGGAGGACGACGACAGCTTTGCCATCATGAACACCTCCCCCGTCAAGCCCCAGCCGCCGATGCAGCAGCAAGCCACACTCGAAGTACCACGCACAAGAGCACCCGTTCAGCAGCGCAACACACAAGATCCCCGGTTCATGATGCCGAACGGGACAGGGAGCCCCGTCGGCCGCACGGCGATCAACCTGAGCCGCTCAATGCCCAACATGAACATGGCCATGCAAAACGGAGCCATGCATGGAGGAGACATGGGCATGGCAATGCAAGGGGTCCGTGGAGATCCCATGTATCTGGAATAGGAGAGCCGTTATCCCATACTTGAGGTTGGTAACAGCGTAATAATGCCTGGAAATAGGCGTATTTGAGGGAGACTTAACTGTAATGATGAAAAGAACCTAGAGCGTAGTATTACTTTGCTCATGATGTGTTAATATGACCAACATTTGAACACTCCCCTCCGCTCTCGCTGTGAGTGACTCTTCACAAAGGACCATCAAGTGGCTGAGTCACTTGGTCGACGCTCCGACGTGAAAATTTACCCCGCGATTGTGGCGCGCCGACCATTTTCTTTTCTGCCCCTCCAATGCCCTGACTCTTTCCACTGATTCACAACACCGCAGCTTGACTCATTTTGCCCGGCAGCAGAGATTTCGCGATCAGGACTCGACGACGCCTGATCTTGATTTCCTGCCATTCAACTCCCCGTTTGACCGACACGAGACGACGCAACCATGGCTGACGCGGCTGCCCCCCCGACCGAGCAGGTCGCCAACCTGCACCTCGACGAGGTGACTGGCAAGCGGATCTCCAAGACGGAGCTGAAGAAGCGCCAGAAGGCCCGCCAGAGGGAGGAGGAGAAGAAGAAGAAGGCCGCTCAGCGTCCTGTTGTCGCCGCTACCAAGCAGGCTGCCAGTGCTGAGGCCGCTGAGAAGGATCTCTCGCCCAACCAGTACTTCGAGATTCGATCGAGGACAATCAACAAGCTCCGCGAGACCAAGAGCCCCAATCCTTACCCTCACAAGTTCCATGTCACCTACGACCTGCGAAATTTTGTCGAGGAGTACGGCCACCTCAAGTCTGGCGAGCATGCCAAGGACAAGGTTATCCAGATCGGTGCCCGTGTCCACAACAAGCGATCATCAGGCTCCAAGCTCATCTTCTACGACGTGCGGACGGAGGGCGTCAAGGTCCAGATCATGTGCCAGGCCCAGGAGGCGCGGAAGGATGCTCCTACCTTTGAGGACCAGCATGAGCACCTTCGCCGAGGTGACATTATCGGCGTCATTGGATACCCCGGCAGGTCAGTGGAAAATAAAGGCACACTCTGAAGAGATCAAAGATAATACTGACACACACACACACAGAACTGCGCCCAAGACCAAGATCGAGAAGGGCGAGGAGGGTGAGCTGTCCATCTTTGCGACCGAGGTCATTCTCCTGACCCCTTGTTTGCACGCCCTTCCCGATGACCACTACGGCTTCAAGGATCTTGAGCAGCGATACCGCAAGCGGTATCTCGATCTCATCTGCAACGAGAAGTCGCGCAACGTCTTCATCACCCGGTCCAAGATGATCACCTGGATCCGCCGGTACTTTGATGAGCGGGACTTTGTCGAGGTCGAGACTCCCATGATGAACCAGATTGCTGGCGGTGCCACGGCCAAGCCCTTCACTACTCACCACAATGAGTATGATATGCAGATGTTCATGCGTGTTGCCCCCGAACTGTACCTCAAGATGCTTGTCGTCGGTGGGCTGAACCGAGTGTACGAGATCGGACGTCAGTTCCGCAACGAGGGTGCTGACCTTACCCACAACCCCGAGTTCACCACCATTGAGTTCTATCAGGCGTACGCTGATGTCAACGACCTGATGGACATCACCGAGGACATGGTCTCGGGTCTCGTCAAGTACTTGACTGGCAGCTACAAGACCACCTTCCACACGCAGACGGGCGAGACCTACGAGGTCAACTGGGAGAAGCCCTGGCCCCGCTACGAGATGATCCCCGAGCTCGAGAAGGCGACGGGCGAGAAGTTCCCTCCTGGCGACCAGCTCCACACCCAGGAGACCAACGAGTTCCTCCGGTACGTCCTCAAGAAGGTGAACCTGGAGTGCACGCCTCCTCTGACCAACGCCCGCATCATCGACAAGCTGGTTGGCGAGTTCATCGAGGAGAAGTGCGTCAACCCGTCCTTCATCACCGGCCACCCTCAGGTCATGAGCCCCCTTGCCAAGTACCACCGTGAGATCCCCGGTCTCTGCGAGCGATTCGAGGCCTTTGTCTGCAAGAAGGAGATCGCCAACGCATACACCGAGTTGAACGACCCCTTCGACCAGCGCCTGCGCTTCGAGGAGCAGGCCCGCCAGAAGGACCAGGGAGACGACGAGGCCCAGCTCATCGATGAGAACTTCTGCACCTCGCTCGAGTACGGTCTGCCCCCGACCGGCGGCTGGGGCATGGGCATCGACCGAATGGTCATGTTCCTGACTGACAACTACACTATCCGTGAGGTCCTCGCCTTCCCCTTCATGAAGGACGACAAGGCGGACCAGAAGAAGCTGGCCGCCGAGGTGGTTGGCATTGAGCCTCTTCCTGAGGAGGGTATTGGTAAGCTCTGATGCGGTATCTCATTGTCTTCTATGCCAAGGCTAACTTGTCTCACAAGCGCACAAGTAAAATGTGAATTTTGAACTAGGTTTATGTGATGAATGAGGAACTATGAGATTAAGCCTACCTAGGTAGTGAATTTGGGTCTGATGTGAAATAGATTCATGAAAAAAAAAGAAGAGAGAAATGCCATTGCAGAAGGCTAGTTAACATAATGCTTTCTAGAGTCGAGTTTGTCTAAAAATGTCCATCTATTGATGCCAAATGTCCAATGTCGCCTGACCAACTCAGACCACCCACCACCACCTAACAAAGACCCCCGTCCCATGCCCAAGATATTTACTGTTGGTTGGTCCCCGTTATAATACATTCGATTTAAGTTTCTACACGCGAAAGCACGTCTGCTCGTGCAATCACCCCACCATCATGCCATCTACTTGGCGAGCTGCTTCAGCCGCTGCTCGAGAAGACGGAGCGTGGGCTTGGGCACATGCAGCCTGTGCGCCAAGATGAGGGCGACGGTCAGAACACCCAAGCTGCCGGCCTGATGGGCGGCGGCGAGGGAGATGGGGACCATGTAGATGAGGGTGCTGATGCCGAGGGCGACCTGGAACGAGACGATGTGGAGCAGGCCGGTCGAACCACGCTTGCAGTTCCGCGGAAGTATGGGCTTCACGCGTCTCGTGCGAGCAAAGATGAACAGGGAGACGATGGCGCAGAAGGTGGACACGGCGAGGATTCGGTGGTTCATCTGGACGGTGCTGGGGTTCTCGAGCATGTTGCGCCACCAGAGGTCGGAGTGGTCCTCCTTGCGGGAGTAGAACTTGTCCCAGAGCTCCTTCTTGGGGGGGAACAGGCCGAGACCCATCTTGGGGAACTCGTTGTAGATCAGGCCAGCGTCGAGGCCGGCGACCAGGCCACCGGACATGGCGGTGACGAAGGTGAGGGCGGCGACGGCGAAGACGGCACGTCGGAAGTTGCGCAAGCCAGGGTGAGCCATGGCGGTGGTGGCCTTGATGGCGGCCTCGGGGTTGGCGAGCCAGCGGTGGGTGCGCAGGACGGCGAGGCCAGAGATGAGCATCCAGGAGTAGCAGACGAAGGCGGTAGCAAGGTGGGTGGTGAGGCGGTACTGGGAGACGCGGGGGTGCGAGCCGGGAGCGAAGAGGTCATCCTTGAGGCCGGACTTGACCATCCACCAGCCGATGATGCCCTGGAAGCCGATCAAGGCGGAGATTCCAGCGAGGTTGAAGGCCATCTTGGGGGTGACCTTGCGGCGGGCGACGAAGTAGACGGTGGGGAGGACGAAGGACATGCCGATGAAGCGGCCCCAGACACGGTGGAACCACTCCATGAAGTAGATCTTCTTGAATTCTTCGAGGTCCATGTGCGGGTTGAGGAGCTTGAACTCGGGCGAGGCGCGGTACTTTTCGAACTCGGACTCCCAGTCGGCCTGGGACATGGGAGGCATAGAGCCGGTGACGGGTCTCCATTCCGTGATACTCAGGCTGGGAAACGAAAGGTCAATCAGTAAGAAAGCTCTCAATATGTGCGCCGACTTGGCCAATTCCTACCCAGACTCGGTCAACCGCGTCAGGCCACCAAAGACGACAATACCAAATACGCTGACAGCGCTTCCAACGAGCCAGTAGCCGACAGCCTTGGAATTGGTCTCAGGCCAGGCCTTCTTGGCCGCCTGGGAGATGGTGGGAGAGACGCGCACAGAGGCCTGCTCGGCGACGGTGCCCATGGGCTTGGACAGAGCAGCGGCATCGGCGTAGGAGCGAGACCGGACAACGTTGAGGATGCGTGAGGGCATGCTCCGCGGCGCGGCGCTTCGGAGGCATTGGTTGCAGACGAAGAACTTTGACGGCCCCGAGGCCGAGGCCTGGAGGAACAGCCTCCGGAGCCCGGGGGCGAAGGACGCCATGGTGTTGAGTGAGGGTTGAAACCAATGCTCAGATGGAGAACAAAGGGAAGGTAGAAGAGGAAGAAGAATTGGTGAGAGAGAAGAGAACCGACGGTGGTTCAATTGTCAGTCATACGAGAAGAGACTGACCAGTATTAAATTCGACATCTGATGGTGCTCCTCGGGGTTCGGCGCTGGGACAAGGCCGGTGCGGCCCCTGGAATAAGGCGACATTGATAGGCGCATCTCCACGCCATTTCTCCGCAGGGGGGGTACCCATCCAAAAAAAAAAGAGATGCCCCGCCAAGGGTCGATTCACCGCCAATTTTTTTTACACGGCAGAAAATTCAATGGGATTAGGTACCTTCAGATTTTGGTGGACGATTATCTTGGCCCGCTTCCAAGTTGCAAGCTGGATTTGCGAGCCGCTTCCTTGAACCACCAACTCTTCTCCTTTAACAACGCGAAATGGGTGGTCGACAGGCTCATGGAAGGTCTCTCACGGCCAACCCCAAGGCCAAACAAGCGACGAACAAAAAGTCCAAGGCGAGGTCACAGAAGAATGCGCTCGATGCCTTTGGCATTGCCCAGGAAAAGTTTGCGCCGAGGCAGAGGCGAACTCCCCGGGCAAGGGAGCTAGACGCCGATATCGAAAGGAAACACCGTCGAGACGAGGAGGAAGATGAGGACGACGAAGAGGACGACGAGCCCCAGAGGAAAAAGGTCAAGAGGCCCAGTCGACCCGCAGACGACGATGATGATGCCGATGACGGAAGCGACAGCGAGGGCAACGAGTGGCGGCTTGGAGGTCTGAGGGAAGACGACGAGGACTCGGAAATTGAGAGTGACGATGCCTTTGGCGAGAGCGACGAGGAGAAGCTCCAGGGATTTACGTTCCGTGGTAGCAAGTCGACACATCGAGAGGTAGATACTTGTTTTCCGCCTGGCCCAACGTTTTCTCCAGCTAACACCTCAAAAAGGACGACGACTCCGAAGATGATTCTCAAGACGACGAGGGCCAGACTCTCGGCGAGGACGCGATCGACCTGGCGACTGCCCTTGATCAGTATGAGGAAGAGTCGGACGAAGAGCCTGAGCAGAAAGACCAGTCTGGATCTTCAGACTCTGACGAGGATGCATCTGACGAGTCGGAAGAGGACTACGAGGATGAGGACGAAAGTGACGAAGATGCGAACCCTGAGAAACTAGAGGCCCTCCAAGGCCTGATTGCGGGATATGGAGGCCAGCAAGACGACGAGGACGACAAGCCCGTATCAAAGCCCAAGATCAGTCTCAGCGATCTGGGGCTGACGGGAATCAGCGACGCCAGCGTGAAGAAGTCGATGAAGCTCATGAGCAAGGAAGAGAAGGAAAAACGTCCTGGCACATCCAAGAAGCTGGAAGTGCCTCTGGCGAGGAGGCAACAGGACCGGCTGGACCGAAGCGCCGCCTACGAAAAGACCAACGAGACTTTAGATCGG
Source organism: Fusarium nematophilum (assembly GCA_033030565.1). Lineage (NCBI taxonomy): Eukaryota > Fungi > Ascomycota > Sordariomycetes > Hypocreales > Nectriaceae > Fusarium > Fusarium nematophilum. The sequence continues at coordinate 281,116 of JAVIXY010000002.1, forward strand.
TGGAACGAGACGGTCAAGCAGAACCGAAGAGCAGAGCATCTGGTGTTTCCCCTACCGCAGAATTCAGCCACCGCCGGCCTGGACACCACCGAGCTCCAGCCTCTGACCACTTCGAATCCGAGTAACGAGCTCGAATCCACCATCATGTCCATCATGACGCAGAGTGGGCTGACCATGGACAAGCCCCAAAAGCCCCGGGAGAAGGAGTATGACGAGGAGGGCAACGAGCTCTCACGAAAGGAGGCGCTCAACCGCAGGCGCATCGAGCGCGAGCTCAACTCGCGGGAAGCCAAGCGGGCGAAGCGGATCAAGAAGATCAAGAGCAAGGCGTACCACCGCGTACACAGGAAGCAGCGCGAGCGCGACGAGATGGCCACCAAGGAGGCCATGGAAGAGGCCGGCGAGATCGACTCCGAGGCGGAGCGCGAGGCTCAGGACCGCCGCCGTGCGCTCGAGCGTGTCGGCCAGCGCCACAAGGAGAGCAAGTGGGCCAAGATTGGATCCAAGACGAAGCGAGCTGTCTGGGATGACGAATTCCGGGCGGGCCTGACGGAGATGGCACGCAAGGACGAGGAGCTCCGGAGGAGGAAAGAGGGCTATGCCGGTGGCTCGGATGAATCTTCAGAGTCAGACAGCGACTCTGACGGTGGTGACGCGTCTCTGCGGCGAGAGCTCGCAGCGCTCGAGGAGGATGACGATGTGCCCCAGCAGGGCTTGATGGGCATGAAGTTTATGCAAAAGGCCGAGGCGGCCAAGAAGGAGGCCAACGATGCGCTCATCAGGCAGATCCGGCGCGATCTGGACGGCGAGGATGCCGAGTCTGGCGATGAAGAGGTGGAGGAGGTCGGCCGTCGACAGTACGGCGCTGCTGAGGGCCAGGCCTTCAAGCCAGCTCCAGAGACGTCGACTCGGGTGTCCAAGAAGCGCAGGCCAGCAGACGAGGATGACGATGTGGCGATAACCACCAACGGTGCTGGCAGCAACCCTGCTATCCCCAACATCAGCACCCTCGACTCTACGCCCGCGGCCTCGTCGACGACAGGAGCCTGGTCCCGAGGGGAGGCTCGTCGCAAGAAGAAGGGCCAGCCCAGCGCCAACATCGGCGACCTCGACCTCACATCCAACGTCATCGTCGCTTCCCGCCCTGGCAAGGCCAAGCCCAAGGCCAAGCCCGCGGCAGACAGCGACGACACCTCCGACACGTCGGGTTCCGAGTCCGAATCGGACCAGCACCTCCCCCTCGCGATCCGCGACCAGGAGATGGTTGCGCGCGCCTTTGCGGGCGAGGACGTTGTCGGTGACTTTGAGCGCGAGAAGGCAGAGGTTGCGGACGACGACGACGACAAGGTCGTCGACAACACCCTGCCCGGCTGGGGATCGTGGGTCGGCGACGGCGTGAGCAACAAGGAGAAGAAGCGTCACCAGGGACGGTTCTTGACAAAGGTGGAGGGCATCAAGAAGAAGGATCGCAAGGACGCCAAGCTGGACAAGGTGATTATCAACGAGAAGCGAGTCAAGAAGGTGAGTTCGACTTGTAGCCTCCCCTGGAGGCAGCCCCCCGTCTTCGCTACGAAAACGGCCTATGCTAACATGCACACCCCTCTAGAACGACCGCTATCTCGCCTCCCAGATGCCTCACCTCTTCGAGTCTCGCCAGCAGTACGAGCGCTCGCTGCGCCTGCCCGTCGGACCCGAGTGGATGACCAAGGAGACCTTCCAGGACAGCACCAAGCCGCGCGTGCTCATGAAGCAGGGCATCATCGCCCCCATCTCCAAGCCGACCGTCTAACCCTCTACATATATAATCCTCCGTACATACAGATACCTTTCCCTCCTCGGCAAAGTTCCAGGATAGAAACAAAAGCTCTTGTTTTACCGCCCCAACTCTCGACCTGCCGTCTCGTGACGCCGCCTCGATGCTATCTTCTCAGCTCGCATGATGCCTCCGCGCAGAGCACAAGGCCAAGCCTAACACCTTATAAGCCAACTGTGACATCTTGGACATAATGGTGTGCTCAATGAACCTCACACCCATGGTGTTTCGCCCCCTCCGTGAATTATTCTACGTACACGTGCCACTCGTCATTGACACACATCTTTGGGTCTGATATCTCTGGCGAGTTGGAGTATGGTGCTGAGAAGGTCCAGGGTTATTCTTGGAGCCGGTCTTGGTGGTCAGTATCGCCCAGCGTTCAATCATCGATCAACTCTTGGTAGGACAGGGTCGATCGTATTCAGTACCTATCCAAATTCACTGCCTTTTCTTACCAACCAGCCACGCCATCTGCGACCTTGCAGTCCAATAATATAAACAAAACCCCGAGGCACCAGTACTACAACTAAGATGTTTCAATCATATTTGACACCCTTTTCTTGACTCAATGAAAACTTGGTGGTGACGGTAGCACCGATCCGCTCCCTTGGTTTTTTTTTATCCCTTCTTGGATTTCTCTCTTTGCCTTATCTTGGCCTCTTGCAGTCCTGTCCAGCTGGACTGGCCTCCCCTAGTAATACAAGCATGAAAAAGTCGATTAAGGAAATTGTCGTAGGACAACCGGATCGGGATGAGGGCGTCGCGTTCCGAAGCGGCGTCCATCTGAGTACGCAGCTAAGCGTGCATTTGGATCGCGGACATGAGCTGCCCAAAATGTATGTCGGCGTCTGGCAAGGCGCGCACTTTGGTATAAAGGAAATTTGGTACTAGAAAATAAAAAAGTGACAAAATGACGCGAGCGGCTTAGTTAACCACCTCCGGCTCAAACAGCAGAGTCAATAACACCGGCGGGAGTGGCATAGAAAGCCAGAGCGATGATGATATAGAGACCGAGAAGCATAGCGCCCTCGAGGTAGTTGGACTTGCCGTCCTGGACGGTGTAGGTGACGACGAGGACAGAGACGGCGAATGCAACAGTTTGGACTAGAATCCCAGATTAGAATCGACTCCAACCAAGGCAGGACCTATTCCCAAGACTTACAGGTCTCGAAGTGAAGAGTCATCTCCACACCAATGATCCATCCAACGATAACCAGGAAGGGAGTGACGAGGAGCGCAATCTGGATGCTGGAGCCGATGGCGACACCCATGGCCAGATCCATCTTGTCTCGAATGGCGACGACGACAGCGGTAACGTGCTCGGCGGCGTTTCCAACGATAGGGATCAGAATTAAACCGATAAAGGCCTTGCTGATGCCAGCGCTCTCGACCAAATCGTCAATGCTTCCAACAAGGTACTCGGCGCAAATGGCGACCAGGACGGTGGTGACAACGAGGACGGCGGCCGCAGGGATGGGACCCAGAGTGGCCTCCTCAGGTTCCTCAGCCTCGTCGTTCTGCTGGTTCTCGGCATCGAAAAGATTGCTATGGGTGCGCAGCTGGAAGACGAGGTAGAGGACGTAGAGGAGGAGGAGAATGATGGCGGTGCCGCGCGAGAGGACGAGGATGCTCTGGTTCTTCTCTTCGGGGCTAGATTTGCTCTGATCGAGGACAGCGTAGAGCTACACACAAACTGTTAGTCAAAGGGGTTCGTCTGGTACTGGCGGCTGGAACGTACAGCAGCGGGGATGACGAGCGACGCAGAAGAGAGAGTCATGAGGGAGCAGGTAGTCTGGGCAGTAGCCGAGGAAAAGCTCTGTTCCCTGCCATTTCCCGACTCGCCGCGGTGGATCATGCCGCCAAAGAGGAAGCACATTCCCATGACCAGAAGCAGGTTAGAGAGAATAGATCCGAGCATGGAGGCCTGAACGACCTCGATCTGGTTATCCTTGAGCGCTACAATCGAGACCTTGACATCTGGTCAGCATATCTCGTCCTGTTCCTCATCATCTGGGCGGATCGTACAATCAATTCGACAGCATTTCCGAAAGTAGCATTCAAAAGTCCACCCATGGTCTCGCCAAGCTTTAGAGAGATCTCTTCGGTCGCGAACGATAGGACGGCGGCAAGGGGGATGATGGCGAAAAAGTTAATGGTGAAAACGGCAGTGGGATTCCAGCCCATCATGCCGGCGACAATGCCAAGGGGAACCATGACCAAGAGGAAGTTGACATAGTCTGTCATGGCAGAAGCGATTAGCTGGATATACAACCATCGAGTTCCGTATAGAGCGCTAACATACTGCTAAGAAGAGTGACCTTTGTTATGTGCCAGGAGTAGGCGAGACTCCTCAAGGCGAGATTCTGGTTATCGAGGCCGGGAGTATGCTTCGAGTCGAAGAGGAAGGTCATGGTACTGGAGCCGCGACTGAGGCTGATGTGGCCGTTGCCGTTGCCGTGAGGATGGACATGGCCGAGGGAGTCGTGGAGAGCCGACGAGGCGCCGCCATTGATGAGCGGCGCAGTCTCGTCGGCTATGTGGTTTGCAGGCTTGTTCGACATTGTTCGTCTGATATAGAGGTTGAAGGATGGAAGAGCTGTTGGTGGTGAATCAAGGCACCGGCATGGTCAGCTATTGATGATGACTGGTTTGTAAATGCCAATTGAGAAAATGGACTATGGTTCCTCCAGATGGAGAGCCAAGGAGAGAGGGCGCAAGGAGAGCAGTTAAGAAATGAGGAGCGCGCAGGAACAGAGCGCAAGGAAGCGGTATCAAGAACTGTCTCGATTGGGTAAATTGGGTGGGAAAGGCTGGCTGAGAGGCAGACTGGGTCCTGGCTGGGGGGGACAGGGTCGTCATGGCTGGGCAGGGCGTGGGCGTCCAAAGAGGGTCTTGAAGCGAGAGGCGGTTCCTTTGAGCTTGATAGTCTCGGCAGGGACCTGCTGCTGCGCCTCGTCTTTGACGTCGAGGGGTTTGGGGTAGAGGATGTGGCACTATACCAGATGCTTGTGTGTGGTCGGCGAGACAGGCCGGGAGAAGTCGGTGTCTCTCTCGTCTTGTGTCTGTGCTTGTGTGAAGGGAGAACAAAGAACGGAAGGGCGAAGCTGTTGATGGGATAGGGTTGGGCTGAGGGTGATTGGAACCCAAGAAAGTGAAAGGTAGGGTAGGCTGGACTCGTGAAGGGCGCTGAGAGGCGTGTATCGTCGCTCGTGGAGGCACTCACTCACTCAATTCGGCGACGTGGATGGCTCAATCGTTTCACTCGGGTATCGTTTGTTTGAGCTGCCTTTCCCGAATTTCCCGTGCCTGTGGCAGATCCGTTGGAGTGGGATGGCGGGAGGAAGGACAAGGACAAAACGAGGCGGGTACCCGAGAGAAAAGCAGAAAAGGCGCCAGGGAGGTGTTTAATGGAGAGTGTCGTGAGTGGCGCCGTCCCAGTGGTGGATATGAAGCTAATAGTTGGGCTTTGTCTTCTTTGGGGGGAGGCCGGGATTGTGTTTGGGGTGGGAGGACAGGGTGCGGTGGTTGACAAAACGTGAGGTAGGGATGGGGGAGGAGATAAAACGACTCGATGACGATGGATGGAAGGATTTTGGAACTGGATGATCCCTCCCAGTTGCTTTGATGAAATTTTGGAGTTGTAATTGCAGCTTGCTTTCTCCGAAAAGAGACGAGACCAGAAAGAGAGGTGCAAGAGGAAAGGCTATTTGTTACTCACAGACCATGGTGGCCAGATGATGAATGAATATGCTTCTTTCTCTCGAAGGGGAGGCTGAGACTATCGATTCTCTTTGATGCTCTGCTGCTGCGGCTCAGAGGTCCACGACAACTACCAACCTTGCCTTGCGATACGACACGAGGGCGGACGAGCGAGAGAGCGAACGGACGAAACGACCCGACGGATTGAACGAAACACGACGACGGGACAAAGGCGACGGATGGCGATCCCCTGAGACCTGGACCAGGCTCGAATAGGGCGCGAACCTTTTGGGACCAAGAGGGCAGTGTTTTTTCGAGACTTGCTCTGCTGCAGAGTGCTGGATTCTATCACCCCCTCGTTCTACGAGGATGTTTCGGTGAGAGAAAGGCGCGTGGGTAGAGAGAGAAGCAGCTTGAGCTAGCTCAAGAAAGGTAGCCGGATTCGCGGAGGTGCGGGCGTCCCGTCGTGACACAGCCTTGATTCTCGTTCTTTGGTTGTGTCGGCGATGTTGCAAGAAAGTGCAAGAGGACGTTGGCAATAGACAGGAGGCCTCCGCTTGGGGTTGGACGTTCTTCTGCGGTGTGGTTGCTCTGCTGGTCTGCCCGGGGGGGCCCACCTAACCTACCTTACTTACCCACGTTGACGTAGGACATGGGTTTTCGTTAGGGGAGGGTGATCGGCGACCCGCCGCTATTGGCGCGCTGGCCTGGAGCTGCTCGTCACTCGGCGCTCTGATTGGGGGGTAGGAGCTCCTTGCTTGCGCAGAGACACCTGAAGTTGGCCGGCAACCAGGGAGGAATCCACTGGATCCCCGCAAAAAACAGCGCCCACTTTCCAGGTGGTCCCCCTGTCCAACATGTCACCGACCCATTTCTCTCAGAAGAGCTCACAAGCTTTTTTGTTTCGCTCTCCACTTGCTGTCACTCTTGCACAATTATTCGGCCGGCCCCAAGCTTGATCAAGAAACCGCCGACTTCAGTTGGAACGAGGAAAAAGACCAACCCGTGGGCCCTTCGGTTAGGGTGGTGGCTCAGCCAAAAGGTTAACCACCGATGGCGCAACCAAGCCACACAATCGAACGTGTGCTTGGTTATCGTCCGTCCTCTTTTTTTTTCTTGTCCTACGCCAAGTTAATCTCGACCACATCCAGCTTGGCCGACGGTCTCTGCATATTGGCAAAAAAACTTGTCCTTCACCTCCAAGTACCTACTCTCTACAATGACTGACTATCAACATCCCAATCATCAAACAATACGAGATCCATCTAAACCTGATCCTCATCATCATCAGCAACATCATCAGCTTGGGAAAAAAAAGACTCCGCTTACATAGTATTATCCCCCCACTCAAGCTCGCCCTGCACAAATACAATGCAACGCGGCTTCTCTGCGTCTGGCACTGCCAGGATCAACGCTGCGGCTGCAACGGGCTCACCAAAGTCCACTGTCACAGATACGGGGCCGTCGGACCGGGAACACCATCATTCCAAACCTGGCTCCAGGGCAACCTTATCGATAAAGCTGCACGTAGGTCCAGGCCCTTGATAGGCACGATTGACAAAGCACAGTAGGTTTCCTTACACAACTGCTTGCCAACTGGATGTCTGCGATATTTGTCCTCGGACTCATCGCATTCCTGTGGACGTTCCCGAGTGCAGTCAGCTGCAATCCGCTTTCACCCCTTCAAACCAGATCCCTTACCCCTGACACCAAATCTCCACTCCAAGGGCACCCAACTCCACGTTTCTTGGCACTCATCAATTGCAAATCAATCGATCTTGCGCCACGCCCTGTCGCAAATCTCTCGGGGTCCTCCTGCTGTTGCTGCGCCTCCCTTCAACCCAAGCCTCTTCCTGAAGACCAAATGTCATCCTCGCCCCATGGTTGGCTCCGATCGCTTAATTGGCCCGGATGTGTGGGAATGCTTGTTTCCCGCATTTTGTAGATCTTTCCCGTCTTCCAAGGAAATCAAGTTTCGGGACACCTGAGGCGAGCGTCACTTCTGATTGGGCCTCGGCACTTGTCCAACAACTTCTCTGGTTCTGAATGGAAAAACTAAAAGGAAACTATACACCTTGTCTAGGTTCTGCAGCTACCCTCTTGTATGGGCGAGGTTGGAAATCCAACCATCTGTATCCTCCGCCCCCCTCTGAACGCCGGTATGTAATGCCAGGGAGGCCAATTCTTTCTTCTCCCTTTCCTTTCCAATTTACAAAGAAAATCTTTCCGTCGAGGTATCATCCTGTCTATGCCAATCTTTTGTACACAGCTGCTCGTCTTGAGCGCTGATGCCCATGCGAGGGCAGGCGGCCAACGCCTCAATTATGACGCGGCGCTCCAATCAACTCCGCCTCGGTCCATCTCTTAGACACCGGCCAGCGCTGCATCACTCTCGTTAGCCTCAGTTTCTCTGCAAGAATCAGGGTTTCAATCTCACCTCCAGCGTACGCTAGGTACCAAGTCCTCGATGCTCCGCCATCAATCCACTTGGCATTAAAGCTACTCGACCTGAAAAAGTCCCAGGCCTTCCTGGGCTCAATGGTTGCATAGTTGGCGTAGATGATGCCCTTCCATGCATTATCAATTTTGTCAACTCGGCCGTTGCTGAAGTACGTGTCCCACTCTTCCTTGACAAACTTGTTCGTCCGCGCCAGGTTCGACGGGGGCAGGATGGGAATCATGTGAATGCCCTGAACCGCCTCGATAGCAGGGTCGAAGAATGTCGTATGGTCAATCTTGTTCTCGAAGAGAATGCCCGCAACCTTGTTGCCGATGAAGTTGCTGGGCTGAACCACATTGTCGGATGTGTAGTAGTAGTATTGTCCCATGCTCCGTGCCATGACGGCCAGTTGCAGGTTGGCTCTGTTGAATTCAGTGTCAGCACCTACGTCTGTTGCAGGAAGCCGTCTGCTCCTGGACTTACCTCGCAACCAAGTTGGTATCCTTAATCACCGTTCCCCACATCTTCATAGCATACGCGGCCATGATGTCCTCGGAGCTCGATTCTTGGTTCTGGCATTAATGTCAGCTTGTTGCCTCAAAAACGTCGGCGGGCTCTTGAGACTCACCTTGCCATCCCATTGCGGATAGAGGCCATGGGCCCAGCTGTGGCCGTGGAACCAATCAAAGCTTCGCCACAGGGGATAGTACTTGTCCTGGGTGCTCGGGTTCGCAATGTCTCGAACAAGAGTGTTGACGTATGCCTTGTTAGCGTTAAGCCAAGTGCTATCCATGGAGCCGATATAGGCGGCCGCAAGGATATGGTAGCCATAATGGAAGTGGTGATCGTTGTAGTATGTGTTGCCAAAGTCGACATGCGCGTCGTTCAATTCATACGACGCTGATGACACAACACCACCCCAGGCGGCTAGTTTCTCGAGTCAGCTACTATGTGCGAGTTGCATGCTCCCACTATGGTGACTTACTTTCGTAGACAAGGGGATACGTCTGCTTGTTTGAGCCAAATACCGCGAATGCCTGCTTGAGCTTGTTCAGGCCGGCCTGCCCGAGGTTCTTATCACCCAGGAGGTTATTAATGACGTAGACAATAGAGCCAAACTTGGCCAGAGCCTACAGTATGTCAGGCCATCATTCTCTGCGGTGTGGGGGACGACAACTGACCTTTCCAGAAAAGTACATCGACTCCAGATTGGACTGGGCCATCATGTCTTGCGAGACTTCCACCCGGGCGATAGGTGCGATGATGTTCTTGGCGTTGGTAGACAAGCCTCGGTTGCCCAGAGATGTATGCCAAGGTGCGAAGCCCATGTTGACGGGCATCGACGGCTCGACCATGGTCCACGTTAACCCACCAACAGCCGTGCCCAGGCCCTTGGTCGTCGTCTGCAACTTGTAGTCCCTCATGTTGGTGCGAGTCTTGGCGTCGAACGAGTTGACATGGTGAGGAAGGGCAAACATCCAGAGGTTTCCGGAAGAATGGCCGGCCTTTGACCACGTGAAGGTGTAGGTGCCCTTAGAGCCGACAGCCGAACCGCTGACCGTCATTCCCGTCGGGTAGATGCCACAGCCGTTGTCAAGCACCGCCTCGGACTTGCTTTGCTTGGGATCTTTGGCGATTTGGATGAAGCCATAGAACGGTTTGGAGGACGAGGCGAGACCGTTGTTGACGACCGTCAGGTCAAGAGGGTCACCCTTGGTCTTGTACGCATAGAGGCGCCAGGTAGTGCCGTCCTCGAGGACGAAGTTGAACTTGCGCACGTTGGTCTTGGGGTCCTTTGCTACCCGAGTCATACTCCTGAAGTAGACGCCGGACTGAATGATGGGGACGGAGCCGCTGAAGTAGGCAGTTGTGAAGACCATGCCTTGAGCGATAGGAAACGTGACGGCGGGTGCAGAGGAGCTATCCTTTCTAAGCATAGCCCTGACGTAGTGAGGGCCGAGCGAATCCGTTGTCAGGACTGTGTTCTTGCCCAGTTCCTTGGCCGAGATGATCATGGATTGAATACCAACGGGGTTGATGTAGTATTTTGAGGCGCCATTATCTTGAACCTCACCAAATACACGTTGACTCGCATCGATATGAGAAATAGCCATACCCCAACTCGCTGCAGGGCCTCCACCCGCAGACCATGAGAGCGTATAGGGGAAGGTATAGACCGGGTTGGTCTGATCGCCAAGGAAGAAGTTGGAGTAAAACTTGTTAGTCGAGATAGGGCCCGACTTAGAGATGCCCTTCCGAGGAACAGGGTGATCCCTCTCCCTGGTGAACATCGAGAGGGGAGCGCTGGTGCCAATGGGGCTGGCAAAGATATCGTTTGCGGCGGCCATCTTGAAGAGGCCAGTTTCCTTGGGTTCCTCCGTGGTGGTCTTGAGAGGTTGAAGCAGGCTCGTTGGGCTCGGGATAGAGCTGGTAAGAAGAACAGGCCCGGTCTCAAGGGGATTGGAGACAGTGGTGATGACAAAGCCTTCGGTGTGCGGCTCAACGTCTGAAAGCGAGGGAAGAAGCAGGGCAGTTCCGGTAGGAGCGCGACTGGTGCTAACAGTAACGGTCTCGCTGGTGGGAATGATGTCTTCTTTGGCGTAAGTCGTCAAGTATTCATACTCACTCGTCTCGGCTCGCTTGAACTCCTCGCGGGAGTCGTCCCAGGAACCGGCGGAGGTCTCCTTGACTTGCGGGATGGTCAACCCTTGTCCTTTGGTTAGCCAAAGGAGCCATATCGGCAGAGTGCTGTGGGATTTCATAATGTGCAATGAATTATTGGGTTTGCCTTGCTCGAGAGGATTGCAGCCTCGACAAGACCATGAGAAGCTTGCTCGAAGGTGACTGTCTGACGGGCAGGGGGATCCATTGTTCATATAGCTGGCCGAGAACCATGCTTCGAGAGTGAGATACCATCGCATGCGCAAACCACTAGTTTGGCGACCAGCGCCCCGATGAGGCTAGACACCAGCATCGGGAAGAAATGAACGTGTCTTGGGGGCGTGGGAGACAGATGCGCGTGGCTTACCTGGAGCTGGAGCTGGAGGCTAGACTGAGGCTAGAATCGACCACCAAAAGCAATGCTAGGCAATACTGGGCTAGTGATTTAACGTCGGCAACTGGGGGGGCTCCAGACCCTTCAGGCTCGGGTATGGGTAGCACTGATTCGAGAGATTGGTTTCTAGGATGAAGAGCGGTGCAGATTGGCTGGAGATCAAAGGAATGGCGTGTGAGTGAGGCACGGAACAGGCACAGAGAGGCACAGGAGAAAGGTTGGGGGTCCCAGGTTGCATCGATGGATTTCGCCTGACCATGTGGTCGAGGCGCCTTGTCGCTTGCCTCCGACGTCCAACGGAAATCCGGGAAGAGCGCCTGGGCGAGTGCCAGCCTCAGCCAGGGCCGCTCGCGCATTCCAGATCAAGTGTCTTGGGCGCATGTCCTCAGTCTCAAACTTTGGGTTGCTTTTATTGTGGGGGATGGAAATGGGATGAGCTTGTCCATGGCCAGATGAGCATCCAATCCAGAAATGAGTTCCAGCAAAATCCATCAAAGGACCTGGTTGTGGCTGCGTGTGTGCCTGCAGTAGGGAGGGCCCCACCAGGACACCGTGTCGCGCTTTGGGCTAGCTTCAGGGACTATTGATTAATCGCGGGATAGGCTGTAAGCCCGAAGCCCTTCCGTCAGGGAGGGGGGGCCGACGTCGGTTGAGGTCGCCACATCCCGCCTGCAACGGCCAGGGGAACAACTAGACAGCACCAGATTGACAAACGGCAAGCTTTAGATGCGCTTCAAGCATTGTGACTGGACGCCTCATTGAGGCCTTAATACCCTCAGGTGTAGCTGTTTGGATGGTTCTAATGCTTTAAAGACTGAATCTCGGGGACTTTCTGCCGGCAGTTGTAAACTATTGTTTCGCATGATGCTCAGGGATTAGGAGGGGGGGTTTTTCATAGTGTCTCTTGTTAAGACGCACTATCGATTTGATGACGACCCCTGCTGAACAACAAGTCATCTGCTTTCTCGTCTCAAGACATGCCTCTCGTGAGCTGCATCTCTCTGTTGCTTCCAACCACTTGACTTGAGGTAACATTCACCAAAGAGGCAGTTGTCAGATACTGAGACCCCTTAACACTGAGACACCCTCGGCAAAGTAGGTCCAGTGACCGTAACCCTGGCCATGTGTTGTCCTCGGTCCCGGGGCGCTACAGAGATCCTCCGCAGGGCTGCCACGCAACCTGATCACGCTGAAAGTGAAAGTCGCATTCCAGAACAAGGCAAAATGCGCTTGGGATGTGCCGATGTGCCAATCAGTGTCAAACAATCGTCTTTGTTGCGCGTGCCAAATTCCAGACCTCTCTTTGCCACGCCCACTAAAACTCCTAGTTCAGTCTACATATGCAGGAAAAGGCTTCTCCATCCATCATAAACCCAGCGCATTATACTTGCCTCTTCCGCCGTGCTGAAGAATCTGCCGGAGATCGAGACGTGCCGTGTTGCTTGGCTGCTGCTGCTTCTTATCGCTGCGTTCTTCTTGGTCAGCTGGCCTCGTCGGCTGCTTGGCGACCAGAGGCTCAATCATTGTCTTGAGCCGTTTTCGTTTCCTCTCCGCCTCCTCTTCGCTTCTTTCTGCCTCCTTGCGGCATCTGCGGATATCTCTTCTTCGCAGGACCCACGGCTTGTCGAGCACCTCTGTCTGGAACTTGACCCTCTTTTCCCAAAGAACAACTTCTTGCGCCGTGCTTCGTAGAGTGACCATTCTCTCGATGTTGAGTTGCCTCTCATCCCTGTACACGGATATCCCCCCCTTGATATCAACCACGCTTCCAATATCGATATCTGCGTAGAGACCCGGAGCCGGAGCTGGGAGCGGATTCATATCCACTTTATTCGGAGCGGCCTCTTCCGTCTTCGCCGCGCTATCCTCCCCGCCCTCTCCAAGGGTCGGTATCACGACTGTACATTCAATACATGCGCCGCTGCTGTCATCCACCGTGAAGACGCGTCGAGAGGCAAAATCTTCGATCGCGACAACCACCCCGACGATGCGCACCCATTTTATTGGCAGGTTCCCATAGAAGTAGAAATTTTCGCCTTGAGTGCAGTCAGTGATTATAAGCTTGTCGACGTTCGCTCTCAAGCTCCTCACCTTCGAAGCCCTCATGCTGGTCAAGACCGTGGATATCCGCTGCTCGAAAGAGGCACCAGGTGTTCACGGTCGGTGCAAGATGAAAGCAATATCGGGGGTATATTGGGGGGTTGGATGAGTCGCTCATGGCATCATGGTCGCGGCGTGTTCTTGTTTGACGACTTGATCATCCTCGCGCATCCTCAGCCCGTGGAACGCGATGAAGCTGAGCTTTGGGGAGTCGCGACATGTAGTGTAATAATGTTAATGAGGGAAGAGGTGAGGCTTGGTTTGACGGTGGCTGAGGCCACAGGCCGAAGCGTGGAGGAAGGTGCGGGGAATCGCTTCACCACACGCTGTGGAGCGACGAAGCCCGAGATCTTAAGACATAAAATGGATCAAGAAAGAAGAGGAAGAGGCCGGTTGTTTCATTAACCAGGACACGTTTAAAATCATGGCCTCTACTTAACTACTTAAATTTTACTCGATTGAGTCTCGAATTGCGTCTTCGGTCGCTCATTCATTCCAACTCCCGTTCTTTTACTACCTAGGTAGGTAGGTAGGCAGGTTGGCAGGCAGGCAGGTACCTAGTGGTGACTTCTGAACTAGTCACGCCAGATTCCACTGCCTAATAATAAATCAAGAAAAATAGCTGGTAGAAAACCCAAACCCTTAAAAAGAACGCCGTATGGTATTTAGAGAAGGATTACAATATTAATGTATTATGATTACGAAGTAGCTATGGGAGACTCCTATAATTTTTCGAGATGTAGCCTAGGTAGTATATTCATTCACAAACACACAGGGTATGAATTGCAGGCATGGCTTGTAGGTAACTCAACTCCTGCCGCTTCTTGTGCAACACCGTCGAGGACAACGAGGCTGTTTCGAAGGCATAAGCTGAGACATGCGGGCAAGGAAATCAGCATGAAAACTGTTTCATATAACTTCTTGTATTCGGTATGACAAAGCCGGTGCCTCAAAGCTTGCTCAAAATCAGAACACCATACGCCAGGCTCCATACCTTTGCCCCTCATTCTGGTGATGTCTATACCCCCAAGCCCAGTTTATTCCCGTCACATGCTCATCGCTTTGACTTCTTCGAGCCCTTGAGCCTCGAAGCAGCTGCTTGGAAAGCCTCCTCTGACGGCTCCTCCTCAACAGGCCTCTTCTTGCCCTTTTTCGCCTTGGTCTCCTTGGCCCCGTACTTCTCGGCAAGATGGTCCAAGAAGCTTGCTGAGCGGTCCTGTTGCCGCTTCTGGATCAGCGCCGCCAGATCATCCTCGGAGCTGCCCTTGCCCTTCTTCTTCTTTCCCTTCTTGTCGCCAAAAAGTTTGTCATGCACTCCGAGCTCCTTTGCGTAGTCCTCTGCCTCTGCCGCCTCTGCTCGAGCCTTCTTGACTCGTGTCTGGCGCTTCTTCTTGGACTCCTTAGTGTAGGCGGGGAAGCTCGGCACATCTTCGCTCTCGATGGCTTCGTCGATGATCCTGCGGAAGCGCTCATCGTCCTCTAGCACGTCGCTTAGGATGACCCTCTCGTACAGTTCATCCATGTCGCCCTCGCACTGCTCGTAGGCGATGAGGACATCATCTTTCTCTTCGTCGGAGCCTTTGTATTTCTTTGCAAACTTTTCGATAGCATCGCCAGAGACGGATTCCTTGAATTGCTCTCGGTAGTAGTCGCTCCAGTTGAAGCCCTCCGAGTCTACGATCGATTCGGCCGTGGAACCGGTTGTGTCGTATCGCTTTCGCCGCGCAGGGTCTGAGAGAATGGCGTAGGCAAAGGCGATGGCCTGGAATTTCTCATGCGCCTCCTCCTTCTGATCTTGTGGAACCTTGTCTTTTGCATCCTGTTAGTCAAGGAATTTGTGCGCGAGGGGCAGAAGCTGGACCGACCTGGATGGTTCTTGAGGGCGGCCTTCCGGTAGGCGCTCTTGATCTGATCCGGAGTTGCTGCCCGCTCCAGATCAAGAACCTCATACGGGTCAATCGTAGGGGGCTCGCTGTCCATCACTTCCTCAAAATCCGACATGATTGCTGATGCTGGTGGTTTCAGTCGAGATGGATTGCGATGAGAGCAACAAGTGTTGAGGTCTCAGCACTGTTTCTGAGAGACGCGTCGCATCGCGTTCGGGAGGAAAATTGTGGGGCCGCGTTTAAGTGCTCCAAGCTCCCTAGGTACCTACCTACCTGTCAATAGAAACCAAAAAGTATCACACGTCGGACCGACGAGTTGCTTCAACGCACTTTTAAGCTCTCAATTGCCCATTCTATGATATAAATCTACCAGTCTAGGTGATTTTGTGCCCTCTCTCCTTACAATAGTTACACAGCACTCCTTGGCCATTTTCGTTGGTGACTTGGTTTTCCCACTCGACCTCCAAGCCTGGATGGCCGATCATTTCTGTGACCGCTGTCTTGGACTCATCTGTCCATGCCATCACACCAAGTTTGATGAGATTCTCCCCATTCTCGCACAGCTCCTCGATCTCGTTATTATAGTACTGCCAACCGTGACCCGGTGTGTGCAAGAGCACACCCGGTTCTTGTTCCCAATCGGAGAACTCGCGCCGATGTCTGCAGCGGCGGTCCTTGCAGGCGCAGTGAATGCGGACTCCTTTTACCTTACACATTGGGCTTTCTTTATGACACAATTTCAGTGTCGAGAGTTCTAAGATGCGGTGCGTACTGTTTGTGAGACTGGTTCGGGGAGGCGGAGGATGCGATCTTGGCTGGAGTTAGTCCATCCCATTACACGATCAGGCGCCGGACCAAGAGGCTTTATAGAGTGGTCCGTCAACTATCTTGTCTATATTGATTCACAGGAATCCCTTGGATCATCGGCAATGAATACCATGGTGCTTTGTTATTCAACGCTCCCAAGTTGTCCTCGTCACACTATACACCTGGTAGGCCGAACAACATGGACTGAGGCCCATCGAATTTGACGGTCAATCACTCATGAAACATAAACTTTTCAAGCTTCTCATAATGTTTGTTAATCAATCTGGTCGAGACTTGATGTTCTTCTACCTAGGGAAAATTCCAACTCTTATATTCCCGCAGTCTCACCAACATACAGAACGCAACTCATCTCTTTAAATTGTCAATCACGATCGCAAACGAAAGCACTGATAGCTTGTGTCACCGGTCTTTAATACAGCTGAAATTCTGGCGAGTTTCTTCCAGACATGGCCAACATCCTTGGTTTCCCTTGATTCTTGGCAAGACAGCGGTGCAGCGGCAGGGGCATTCCTAACGAAGACCGTGGGCGACACATATTGTGAGGATCCTGGTTGATGTCTGTGGTGTTTGGAGTTAGTATCGAGCTCTGTCATCTTGGAATGTTGGTGGAGTCTAGAGGTCGGCTACCTTGGAGGTTTATACTCGCAGGTTTTACAGCGACAATGTTCGACATATTCGATCAGGTCAACTTGCACCAGTTTGATGGGCGCTAGTGTCATATAACCAAGACTCATCACAGATGTTCAGTCTCTATCTCTAGTGCATTCCCAGCATTCTATGCCAAAACCACGTTAACTTTTCCTCTTCTCATGATTCCGCCCGCGCTTGTTGCTCTCCGCGCAAGTAACCTCGCATTCACCACAGATCGGGACGTTAAGCATGAGCGTATGCCAAGCAAAGTATAGACAGCTCGGCTTCAAGTAGCGGTTGAGAACCTGCTCCGGGGGCCCATTGGCGATCCACCACTCGCATATCTCCCAGGCAATTGTGTCGACCTCGATCTTGGCCACATGTCCGTAGATGATGTTTCTGTGAGGAACAACGCCCCTCTTGGGACAATATATGTTTCGGCAGGGGCAGATGTAAAAGCCTCTTTGACCAGTGCACATGTTGTCTTTTTAGGAGTCTCAGTTCTCGGCTGCTCAGTGCTGCCAGGCAGGTGTTTTGTACAGGGAGTAATAGGTTGTAAAAGACTGTAGAAAGCTAGATGAGGAAATATTTGCGGTATCAACGAAGGTTGACATGCGGAGTGGCAGAAGGGCATCGAGACATCCGAATCTTTTTTGAGTAAAGAGAGTGTAGATGCATGATCTCGCTGTGGACTGGAAGTTGAACTTTGTCTCGGGCAATGCACAGGATAGCAGGGAGTAATGGATTGGTAGAGAGTCTTGGTTCTAGAAAACATTAGTCGATATTGCAGACCAAAAGTGTCGCCTTCAGTACCCTTCTGTTTGATGCATGCGGGAAGCCGAACATTGCTTAAGTTGTGATGACGATGACTGCATAGGAGGAGTCCACCGGCATCCTCACTTGGATGGGCAGGTTGAGCGTCGAATTGACATCAATAAGGCCCGGCAACTAGGAGGTGGAAAGAGATTTTCCAACGGCGTTCACCATACAGGCTACTCTGTTATATCTCATTCGCTGCGCCTCGGAGGTCCAAGTGTAAGTTGATACGAAGTATGGGATGCGGGACGCTGGGCAAACAGGACGGTGGGGCCTCGTTTGGGGAGGACAACTTTGTGCGATGCTACATGTAGAGAGCCTCTCGTTTCTCAAACGTTTGCCATGTGTCTTTTTCCTGGCTGTTCAAGCCCGCAGGGTTTGTTCTGCATGTTCGCAACTGAGCGGGCAGGGTGACTATATACTGCAAGACATGTGGGCGGCGTAATCAACTGGAGGCATCCTGTCACTCCTGGCTAATTATCGTTCAAACACACAAGAAAGCCTCGTCTGAGACTCTTGGCACTCACCATGGCACGACACATCCTTTTTGTTGTTCCAGCTGGGAATTCCTTGGCCAATGCAGTTGCTTGACTTTGCGGTTCCTCAGCCCGCCCTAGATTGAGGCGATTGCTCAAGCAGGCTGCTCCTCACATGTTTCTGTATGTCACTCTTCGGAACCCGTGACCCTTTGCAATAGCAAAAGCAATTGCTTTGTCCACTGTGGCTGGGTGTTATCCGTAGGGCAGCGACTGTCGTTGGGTCTTGACGCCAGGCATTGAACGGGGCGGTGTGAGGTCAGGCTGCCTAGTTATTTGCCAGAAGAAGCAAACATGGAGATGCAGCAGGCCAGCCAACGCTGGGACGAACACGCGTTCGTGGGTGAGAACAAGGAGTTTATGGTCGGAAGCGATATTAGAATATGATAAAAAGTTAAGTTGGACAAAATACAACTCCATTGAGAGCTGTTCGTGGTCGTCTAGGGTAGTTTCTTTGCTATTGGATCAAACGATGGCTGTCGTCGCCAGAAAGCCTGGGCTTGTTTAGCCCAATGTCGCGCGGTCCCCCTCACGATGGCCAGCCCGAGGCGTCATAGGCAGTGAGTGGGAGGCCTACCATTTCAAGCTGTATACGGTCGAGAATTCGCTCACGACTGGAATAAAGAAGCAATACTCTTTCTTCTTATATTCACCAACGACAGTGTCCGTGAATCACAATTATTATCTAGCATAAACGCCGCCCTCCCATTCACACCACGCACTGCCCAGTAGCCAGAGACTGGCGCCCAGCTTGGCTGCTCCACCAAGTCGCTGGGGAAGTTCCCTAGCTGCCGCCATCGCTTTGAGCCTCCCACGTACTCGCGCTCCAGATCAACCACCTGCGCAGGTAACAAAGACTCTTTCTGGTGCCGACAACCGCAACTTCAGCATCCTTTCACGAGCCTGCAGCTTGATATTTGAATCATTTCTTACCAATCACTCTCAAGCCTGAAGTTTGCTATTGGAAAGCACCTGATTCAAGTTTGCACTTGCCTTTGACACTGCCAGTGATTCACTGCGAAGGCGACAAGCGACCAGCACCTTCTATTTAAAAACAAAACACTCTCGCTCCCTTCCTACCTACTCAATATTCACTTCTTCCCCCTCTCACATTTCCCCTCCAACCTGATCCTCACAAGCAACACTTCACTTTTGTTTGGACCGGTATTCATACTATCCCCAACCCGCATCCTTTTGTCAGCACACTCATTACTACATTCTTTCAACAAAAAACAGCACCCTCGCTCAACACTCCCTTGTCCTTGCAGCCTCTACGATGGCGGACAGAGGTGATCGAGGCGGCCGTGGTGGCCGTGGTGGCCGTGGTGGAGGCCGAGGAGGTCGCGGCGGACGCGGTGGTGCTCCACACGATGGCCGAGGCGGTGGTCGCGGAGGTGGACCTTCGGAGTTCAGAGGCGGCGGACGCGGCCGTGGTGATGGAGATCGCGGTGGCTACCGAGGCGGGTACCGTGGCGATTTCGGCGGCCCCAGTCGTGGGCGCGGAGGTTTTGATCGTGGAAGAGGCGGTCCACACGGTGGACGAGGCAGAGGCGGAGGAGGTTTCGACATGGGCCCGCCTGTCTTCACGTATGTTTTGCCCGATCTCCCGATGACTGAGCCGGCTGGCAATGCTAACTTTCATAGTATCGGCGGTGCTATCCCTCAGCCCGACCCAGAGATTACAGCTCTCGAAGATGAGGTGGTGAGAAGTCAGGCTGCTTCTGTCGGACAGCTCGTCTCCAAGCTGGGCAAGCTGGAGGTGGGAGGCAAGAAGCCTTCTGCCGTGTCAGAGGACCAGGACAAACTCCCTGCTCGTCCGGCGTTTGGAACACGAGGCACTCCCGTCACCCTCTGGGCAAACTACTACCAGATTCTCACAAAGATGCCAGTCATCTACAAGTACACCATGTCGGTCACCCAAGTCGTAACCGAGAAGGAGGAGCCCCCCAAGGAGGCCGCTGCCAAGCCTAAGGGAAAGGGCAAGTCATCCAAGGCTGGGAAGAAGCCAGAGCCTCGAGAGGTCAAGGGGCGCAAGCTCTACTTTGTCATCCGCCAGGCTCTGAGTGAGCTCACCAAGAACGACAAGTCTCTGCTTCTTGCAACAGAATACAAATCCCAGCTGGTGTCGCTGCAAAAGCTTGACCTCCAGAACGACAACACTATACGTCTGAACATGGTGTCGGAGGCAAACCCTGACAAGGTAGAGGTCTTTGACGTTGCCTTCCATGGACCGACGGAGGCTCGCGTCGATACCATGTTCAAGTACCTCGCATCAACGACTGGAGCCTCAGATGACACACCCAGCGCCTCTGGCGACGACTCCGAAGACCCAGCCAAGGCCCTCGCCTTCCCCAAGTTCCCAGAGGTGGTCGACGCCCTGAACGTCATTTTCGGATATGGACCCAGATCCAAAATCAACGATATCAGCGCCGTTGGAAGTTCTCGCTTCTTCCCATTCAAAAATGGCGGTATCACCACTGATATGACTATGGACGGCCGGCCCCTGCTCGCCGCCCGCGGATTCTTCCAGTCTGTGCGGCTCGGAACAGGCCGACTTCTCCTCAACACCAACGTCACGCATGGCATCTTCAAGATTTCTGGCAAGGTGGACGAGATTTTCCGAAACCTGGGCATCCAGGCGGCACCGATTAACAACGGATACAACACAAGGAAGCTGAAAGTGATCAACAAGTTCCTCCCCAAGACTCGCGTTTGGGTAACTATGAAGCTCGCGGACGGCAAAGAGGTCAGACGACCCAAGGCTATCCATGCTCTGGCGAATGTCTCCGAGATCAAACGAGCTTCTTCCGGCCCCGGCATTGCCAAATTCGATAGTGGCTGGGAGTTTCCTGGACCCAAGAATGCGAGCTTCTTGTTGGAAGCCAATGGCAGTAGCCGGTATATTTCAGTCTTTGACTACTACAGACAAAGTAAGACACCCTTTCGCTTCTACAGGTGACCAAACTAACTCGCTGCCTAGAATACAACGTTCAACTGGGAGACTATCCTCTGCTCAACCTCGGAAATGCCGCCAAACCGACTTTCATCCCTGCTGAGTTTGTCGAGATCCAGCCTGGGCAATCCGTCAAGGCCAAGTTGAACAGCAAGGAGTCTACGGAGATGGTCAACTTTGCCTGCCGAAGCCCATATGCCAACGCCTTGTCCATCACCACCGATGCGCGAGAGACTTTGGGTCTCGATGACGGCCTGCTGGTATGTTCTCCATATCTCCCTTAGTAAAGCAAGTAAGCTGACGTACGTACATAGGGTCAATTCGGAATATCTGTCGACAAGAAACTCCTGACTGTTCAGGGACGCGTCCTTTCTGCACCCGCTGTCTCCTACCTCGACAACCAGAGAAGGCCCACAGAGATCCGACCCATTGGAGCGTCTTGGAATATGAGGAACGTGAAGGTTTTCCGATCTGGCGTGCCTATTCAACGATGGACCTTTGTCAACGTTGTCCCAGACAGGTCGGGACCTGTTCCACGTGCGGTGGCCGAGCAGTTTGCCCAGTTCATGAGCCGTATGGACATCAGGATCAACGGACAGATGGTGTCACCCATCACTGAAACTGTTTCCTTTAACGACTGGAAGCGGGGAAGGCTGGATGAGTTCTTCCAGTGGGCAAAGGCCAACAGGATCGAGTTTCTGCTTGTCGTTCTCGGCTCTGGGGACTCGGAGATCTACTCTAAGATCAAGTTGCTGGGAGACTGCACGTATGGAATCCATACGAGCTGCGTCCAGGCCGACAAGTTCAAACGTGCCAGTCCCGGTTACTTCGCCAACGTTGCCCTGAAATGGAATCTCAAGGCCGGCGGCGTCAATCACAAACTCCGGAACGAGTCTGGTATCGTCAAGGAGGGCAAGACAATGGTTGTAGGATACGACGTCACCCACCCAACCAACCTGCCTTCTTCCAAGAGCGATGAAGCCCCCAGCCTGGTAGGGCTGGTGGCCACCATCGACCGTGACATGGGACAGTGGCCGTCTGTTTCTTGGGAGCAGGTTTCGAAGCAGGAGATGCTTGACGAGACACTCACTGAGGCTGTCAAGTCGCGCCTTGTGCTCTGGCAAAAGCACAACAAGAACCAGCTCCCCGAGAACATCGTCATTTTCCGAGACGGAGTGTCTGAGGGACAGTTCGCTCAGGTCCTTCAGATAGAGCTACCTCGCATCCGCATCGCCTGCAATTCCAAGTACCCGAAGGATCGCCAGCCCAAGCTTACCATTGTCGTCTCGGTCAAGCGTCACCAGACGAGGTTCTATCCTACGACAGAGGAGAACCTGCCCGATAACCGAAACATCCAGAACGGCACCGTTGTCGACCGCGGCGTGACCCAGGCTCGCTACTGGGACTTTTTCCTGACTGCACATGCCAGCATCAAAGGCACGGCGCGCCCCGCGCACTACATGGTGCTGCTCGACGAGATCTTCCGAGGCAAGCACAAGGGCGAGGCGGCTAACGAGCTCGAGAAGTTTACTCATGAGCTCTGTTACCTGTACGGACGAGCGACCAAGGCCGTCAGCATCTGCCCGCCCGCCTACTACGCAGACATTGTGTGCGGTCGAGCCAGAGCTTACCGCCCTGAGCTCTTTGATGTCAGGGATGTGGAGAGCGTCGTCACAGGTGGGCCAGGATCGAGCGCCGGCAGTGGTGGCAAGCAGATTCATGAGGCGTTGAAGGACTCCATGTACTACATCTGAAGCACAATCGCGGCCAAGGCGCGGAAGGAGTGACGAATTGTCGTGGGATGGGGAACTTTCTAGCGAGGATGATGATATCATGTGGTTTTTTTTCTTTCTTTTCGGCAAGTGGTTCATTATGAAACTGAAAACTGGCATGCAGGACTCGGCATGTTTGCATATTTAGCGATTAGGACTGGTAAGCGTGTTGAGATAGCAGAATTCTTTAATTGAGCATGAAACATGAATGGGCCTTCAGGCTCTTCGCCCTGTGACCGGACTCCCATCACCATCTAAACTTATATACAGTAGCTCGGGAAAGTCTTGACATGATTATTCTATATCTTTGCCTTTACCTGTGTCTTTTCTTTTCCACCGCGCCCCCTTGGCTTGCCCACGTATTTTTTGAACTCTTCCGACAGAGTCGTCTTCTCCTCGGTCGACTTCCTCGTCCACTCTTCATACTTGCGCTCTTCCACCCACCATCTCTCAACCTCTGCCTGGATCCAGTCGGCCGCCGCACGAGCACAGAATAGCGGGTCCTCCATCGGGATCAGGTGGCCGTTTTCCTCACCGACGACCTTCTTGACACGGCCCTTTGCCTCGCCGCCGCTGCCGCCGACGCCTGAGCCCGTGAGGGTCATCTTCTCCTCCTGGAGCTCCGGCGGGGAGATATTGCTCTTGCCGCCAAAGACGTAGAGCACGCTGGGGCGGACGTGCGGGAGGCGCGTGACGGTGTTGGGGCCTTCAGGGCGGTAGACGGGATATGTTGGCCAGCGCGGGTTGAGGTTGGGGTTTAGGTCCGGCACGAGCTCTGGCCGAAGGAGCTTGTTGCCCTCGGGGTCGTACGCATCCCAGCTGGGTCGTAGGAAGGTAAAGACCTCCTGGTGCTTCGTCGTGGTCAGCGTCACCTCGTCCTTGCCCGGCACGCCGGTGACGCCGTAGTCGACCCAGCGCTCCAGCACGCGGGGATCCCAGGTCTTGTAGAAGGGGCTCCGGCCAAAGGCGGCGGCGGCCTCTGCGCGAGACGGCCAGACCTCGCGGCGGTACATGCTGATGCCGGCTGGTCCGTGGCTCGTTGTCTCCGGCGTGGAGGCGAAGTGGGAGATGACGGGGTCGAGAAGGACGAGAGAGGTGAGGAGGCGGGGGTGGAGGAGGGCGACGTTTGTGAGGGCGTTTGAGCCGAATGAGTGGCCCATTGCCATGATGGGCGGGGGAGGCCGGAAGGTGTTTATCATCTGGAGGATGTCACGGGCGTAGTCGAGCCAGCTCGCTGAGACCAGAATTAGTGTGTGAGGCATGTACTGATGAGTAGGACATCTCACGGTCGTTTCCAAGCGAATCCTTGTTGATGATGCCGCTCTGGCCCTGCCATGCCGTATCTGCTATCCAGATGCTGCGGATGCGCAGGTTACGGCTCTTGGCCTCACGATAAAAGTCTTCCCACAGAGGCTCATACAGTTCCTGTATATCAGAGTTAGATTACCGTTCCGAAAGGGAGCAGGATGTGAACTCACCTTGGGGAAGCCGTTGGCGTGGCCGCCGATGATGGTTACATCGCCCTTTTGGGGATTCGGGTTGTCCTTGGGAATGTACTGCTTGACGTGTAACCAGAGCTTCTCATCCTGTGAGTGAGATGTTGCGCGGGCGTATTCTCGTATATATGAGGCCTCAATTGTGTGCTCTTTGATGCTGAATGCGGACATGGTGATGGCGGATGGTTGCACGCTATGGGGGATTTGGAAGACACAGCGAACAGGGACAAAGCAATCGAGAACCAGGACCCGTTAAATAAAGGTCCGATTCTGAATGGTTATAAAGACATCGGGTTGTAATGATTATCTGGGCAAGATCAGGGATGTCGTTGATTAAAGCGAGGTTTGGGCGAGGCTGGACATGGCCTCGGCAAGCCGGTGGGGCGGCGGAGATGTGGGGGATGCCTCGGCACCTGAATCCGGGAGGTGCATCCCGATCTTGGTCCGTCCGTGAATCATCTTCCCAATTCCCATCATTTATTCCCGGGTTGAACTCCAGGCACTCCGTACAAGGAACGGACGCACAAGGCAGCAGGGGTCGTTGCTGCGATATAATTCGATTCTTGATGCGTCGAATGGTATCACTGTGGTGCTGCAAAGGCGCTAGTCGCTGTACGCAGTATAGAGAGATTCACGCCATCTCTCTCACACACCACACAATCACTCCACCATGGCCCCTCGACTACTTCTCTTCGCCGGAGCTCCCCCAGCTTCGTCTCTCGTCCCCGAATCCTGCACGTTGAACGACCTCGATGATGCCTTCGCCGAGTTTCTAGGGCTGACCCCTCAGCAAGAGACACTATCGCGATTCTCACCGTCTTCGTCCCAGGCAGCATGGCGCTCGCTGCCCCTGACGAGGCAGCCTCTGCACACAGGCTTCAGCCAGACGCACGACATCAGCGTCAACTACCATGCGCTGGCAAACCGCCCTGACTTCTTCACCACGGCTGATGTGTCTTTCAACGGACAGGCAGAGTCCTTTGACGGTGCCGACCCGCAAGATGTGCTGTCGCAGTTCTACGACCACTCCTTGGCGGTGCACAACTCCATCCCTTCGTCGCAGCTTGAGAGCTTCGAGGAGACGTCTCTAGAGGAGACGTCGTTTATGACCACGTCTTCCAACGGTCAGCCGGCTGCTCCAGCTCCTGTACCGTCTCACCTCTCAGACCTGGAGGACGTCCCCCCCGCCCCGAGAATCCTGGCGCTCAACCCCCAGACCGTGACGCTCAACATCATCGTCGGCATCATCTCCATCGCGCAGCCCCGGACCGTCACCACCCGCTGGGGCCGCACCCTCTCGCTGGTCGAGATCCTCGTGGGCGACGACACCAAGTCCGGCTTCGCCGTGACCTTCTGGCTTGCCCGCGAGAACGCGGCTGCGGCCGAGATCAGCAGCCTGCGACGGCAAGATGTCGTGCTGATGCAGAACGTCGCCCTCCACGTGTTTCGGGGCAAGGTGTACGGCCAGAGCCTCCGTAAGGGGATGACCAGGGTGAGCCTCCTCTGGCGGCGGGATGGCTCGGGGCAGTACTCGAACAGGGAGCTGGCGAGGAGGGGCCAGGTCCACCCGCAGCTGGCAAAGGCGAGGCAGGTCAAGGACTGGGTCCTCAAGTTTGTGGGCGCAGATGCTGGGGTGAGAACCAGGACAAGGACGGCGCGAGTGTCATGGGACAGACCGCCGGACGACACACAATAAGCAACGACTCGAACCACGACTGCAAATTACTGGTCTAATCAACCATTTCTATTACAATTAGGCATTCATATTACACGCGCGATGCAACGCGACCAAGGGTGGAGAGATGTCCCGGGGTATCCTCTATGCCAAACGCCAGATTCTCAAAGAACGACGACACCATGAATCCTCCTAGACAGGCACAGCAGGCTCCGCCTTCTTGGTCTGGTCATCGGGGCCCTTCTTGACAGACTTCCACTGGAAGAAGAGGCAGGAGATTAGGGCGCACGCGGCGGCGGCCAGAGAGATGTAGTAGGTGTCCCGGAGACCCTTCATGTATGCCTCGAGGACAGTGTCCAAGGCATCGAGGCGGTCCATGGAACGGAGGACGTCCTCGATCTCCGAGGCGCCGCTGTTGATGAAGATTGTGGGATCAATATTGATGTTGTCAGCATTGATGGTGTCGATGAGGCCGTTCTGGAAGACGGTTTGGGCGACTGCAATAAACACACCCCCTCCGAGAGCTTGAAAAAATTGCACACAGGCAGTCCCAACAGGGACCCATTCCTGAGGGAGCACCGTCTGGATGATGAGGACACCGATCTGGAAGCCGGCGCCAATGCCAAGGCCGGCGATGACCTGGTAGCCGAACCACTCTTTTAGTGGGGAATCAACGTCGAGGGTGGTGAGCATGCCGCTGCCGACGGTGAAGAGGATCATGCAGGGGATGACGACGAAGTTGTAGTAGCCAACGGCGGTGATGATGGCACCGGAGACGATGGAGCAGAGGACGGTGGAGAGCAGGAGGGGGAGGATCTTGATTCCGGCCTGGACGGCGCTAACACCCTGGATGGCCTGGAAGTAGAGGGCTATGAAAGCATCAGCTTGAGGGAATCGACAACTCGAGACAACGGCTGGACTCACAGAGGTAGTAGATCAGGGGGAAGAAGCCAGCACCGAAGAACATGGCGAAGAACATGGCGGCCAAGGTGTTGCGGTTCTTGAACAGGCGCGGGGGCAGAGTTCCTCGATCGCCCTGCCGGAACTGGATGGCAATGAAGATGGCGATCATGGCGGCGAAACCGACAAACAGGCCGATGATGCGAGAGTTGTTCCAGGGGTAATCGGCACCGCCCCACTGCAGGGCAAGGAGCAGGCAGATGATGGCCGGGATGAAGATGGCGGCGCCGGCGAGATCGAGCTTGCGGATGCGGGCGAGGAAGGACAAGTCCTCGGACTCGGCCGAGTTGCGGTTGACGCGGACGAAGAAGAAGACGATGACCATGGCGAGGCCGCCGATGGGGAGGTTGATGTAGAAGCACCAGCGCCAGGTTGCGTGCTCGGTGAAGACGCCTCCGAGGAGGGGGCCGGCGACGGAGGCGATCCCCCACATGCCGCCGATGAGGCCGAAGGCGAGAGGACGCTTTTCCAGGGGCACTAAGGGGTTGTCAGCTGTGGTTCGGGGCTATGATGGTGGTTTGTGCGGACAACATACTGATCAAGGAGAGAATGACAATGGATCCAGAAAAGAGACCAGCCGTTCCAATCTAAGATTCCAGTCAGCAATAACTCTCTGACAGCTTCAGGGAATCATACTCCAGCAATGGCACGACCAACGATAAAGGCAACGGAAGAGGGCGCAACAGCAGAGATCAAGCTGCCAACCTCAAAGATGAAGACGGCGGTGAGGTAGGCATACTTGACGTTGAAGTACTTGTAGATGGTTCCGTACATGGGCTGAAGGGCCGTGGTGGTGAGCAAGTAGGCGGATCCATACCAGCCCTAAGGCATTGTCAGTTGACTGTGAGACTCTATCCTAGGTGACGAGGATTCCTACAATATCCTTGACGCTCTGGTACTCGGCCGTGATGGCACCCAGCGCAGGAGCAATGATGGTCTGGTCCAGAGCAACGAGGAAGATGGCGAGGCAGAGCGAGGAGATGATGAGGGTCAGCTTTGCGGCGCCGGGGTACTGAGGCTCGGGCTCGGTGGCGTTGGGGTTTGGGTTGGCGTCGTCGGGGCCGGTGACGGAGCCACCGACGCCGTCCTGCTCGACCTTGGCCTCGGCGGAGGGATCGACAATGTTGGAGCCGACTTCAGTGCGGTCGTCGGCCGACGAGAGGCGCTTCTCGTCGAGGATGGCCTCTGTGGTGGCCGCAGCGGGAGTAGTTGTGGCCATGGTGAGGACTGGGCTTTTGTTGTCGTGCAACAAAGGAGGCGAAGGCGAGATGGGGGAGAATCTTATAATCTTATATACAAGGTCTGACCCTTGTCTGGCTAATTCCTCAGCTCTCGATACTATCACCTCGATCCTAGTCGGCCGACAGAAGAGGAGATTAGTTTTGCTTCAACCGTCAAGAGGCGATGAGATCCGGACGCAAGATGGTGAGGAAGAAGACCAAAAGATGCCTGGGGGAAGCAACCCAAATATTAAATACGTCAGTTGAGACTTGGGGCACCCTTAGTTGGATGGGGGAATGAAAAGAAAGAAAGAAAAAATCATGGGATGGGGAGGCTAGTCCCAAAAGCAGGAAAAATTTCAAACAATACGTTCAAACATGCTGTAGTCCGGACAGCTGAGCAAACGGCGCGGATGGCAGTTGGCCCGCTGCCGCTGCCGCTGCCGCACTTCGCAACATTCTCGCATCCGACAGCCAGTTACGGTGAGGAGCCATACACGACGAGCGCTTCAACCCCTGGTCAGAGGCGGGGCCCAAGAACCTCAGATGAGGTTCTGAGAACGAGGCATGGGGACAAAGGAGCTCGCATTCGCTCGGGTGGAAGATGCCAATGGACAATAGCAGTGTCATCAAAGCGTGGAGCGGACTTGTAAGCAAGGCCGATGTCCGAGGTGGCGCCCAATCAGGGGGTGTAGGGGATGGTTAGGGAATGGTTAGGGGGGATGAGTCAAGCCTGATATTGTTCGAGGAGTCATTGATTCTGCGAGTTGTGTTAAGTTTCTTTGAAGGCTCTTCATACTAGGCCAGACTGGACTGGACTCTATCAGTTTATCACTGTATGGTTGGTTCTTGTAGGTAGATCTCTTCATCTCAGAGATTCTTCAACAACTCCCACGACGCTCACATCTCGTTTAGCATCATCCCTCTGGATACGAAATTCCCAGATTCCCCCATAAGGCTTACGCTAAGCATCTCCCATGTTCCCACTCCACCAGGACCTGCCATGCATCATCCCATGATCCACCCTCGATCCCCAGGCATCCGTCGCGCCTCGGCATCGGCTTATATCCGATCCGTCGCGGGTTTTTGTGTCGCGGAGTTTATGGCATATTGGCAGGTCCATCACTAACCATGTAACTTTATGCCCGACTTATCAATCTGACATCTTTGTTTCAACATCTTGTCTCGCACATGGTCCCACGCCGACACCCGATGTCCGGCCCGCTCCCCGGAGCGACTCGTGGCCCGGAGCCGATATTGACGTTACACGAGCATTCCCATGTTTTTTCTTGCAGACAATGAACAAGCCCAAAAACTCTGTTTGATAACGCGTGATCGACATTTGTCCCTAGACTGTTCCTACTGGTGGCTTTCTGGAAAAAAAATGTTTCCATGTGCTCCTCGACCACATGGTGGCTTGCTGACGTCTTTGATACTTTACGCGGATGGTGACGTCCATGGCTGCGCGTTAGTGATTGTCCCCACGTAAGCCTTTCGAATTGAGATCTGATGGCTGTTGATGGCGTTCAAAGAATGGCCGAAAATGTGCAAGCACCCAAATGTCTGAACATCATGTGCGCCAAAACTCTCATATCAAAACATGTATTACTCGTGATAGCTTCATATGCGCCACATCTATTCCCGCGATTTCCCGTCTACATGCAAACATTTGGCACCTATCGGAAACGGCTCTCTACTTCACCAGTTATACTCAACATCAACATGGGCATCAACATCATTGCGCGTCTGCCTCCTCCGCCGTCTCTCCCGGAACCCAGACTAATAACCCCTCTTTATCAATCTTCATCCCCTCTGTTGGTATGATCCGCAGCACCTTTTGGAAGTACTTGTCCCGCACCGTCAGCCGCGGCCGGATGTACACTCCGCTGACGTGCGGCAGCATCCGGTAGGTAGTTGTCCGTCTCGACTGCGGCAGTAGATTCAGCGTCGTCTGCTTGGCCCCTGAAAAGGCAAACTCGTCGCTCGGCTCCATGGTCAGCCCAAACGTCAGGAAGTGGTTGGATGGATTCTCGATTGTCATGTTCAGCTGCATCAGGCCTGGCATCCCGTCTTCCGATCCGCCGTCGTGGTATGCCGAAGCCAGCACTCGGGGTTCTGTGCCCAGCACGAGGTACTTTCCGACCGGCATCGTCGTGGTGTTGACTGCTGCGTTGGCGTGGTGGCCCTGCCGCTGCCATCGAATGACAAACGCCAGGTCCAGTGTGACAGGGTGTCGATCTTCCATCGTGAGCTTCTGGGCCACAAGATCAAACTGTGCTTCGTGCATCGTCTTGGGTGCCACGGTCAGCCCGTCTGCGTCAACCGTCGGCCCCTGAATCACGTTGCATCGCGCACCGCCCACGCACGACACGACTGTCAGCTCCACACCCACGACCTTCAGGTCCTCCTGGGCAAACGATGCATAGTGACACAGCAGGCACCACTTCTGCGCGAAGCCCCTGGCGGCGCCCTCTTCCGTCTCCAAGAGCCCCTCGTGGTCAAACAAGCTGGGCCACGCGTCGGGGTGAAGTCGCGGAACCAGATCGTAGTTTGCCTCGAAAGCGTTGACCACGTTGAGCTGGACCGTCAGCATCTGCACGATCGTGGTGACGGCGTCGGATTCCAGGTGGTACGACGCCCTCAGGTGCAGGTCAAACGTAGTCGGCGCCGGGGGTGCATCAATGTGAAGCACCAGCTTGACCGATGTAGCACTCTTGATGGCCCCGAGAGCAAGTCCCGAGATCTTGGACTCTTCTGCTTGGGCCTCTGCACCACCCTCGTGCCCGTCCGCCTCGACTCGAATCGCTGGAACCTCCTTGCCAAACAGATGAATGTCCAGCTTAGCATTCGCAGACTCTTCTTCGGCATTGAGCAGCTCAACCTGCAGGTTAATTGCCTCGTTTGCGTAGTACTGGGCCAGTGGCTCCAGGAGCTTGATCTCCATCTTTGGCGGCCGGGGCTGGATCTGGATTGTGCTGGCTTCTGGCCGACTGCTCCGGGATTTCGACGAGCCTTGAATGTACCAGCCAACGACCGGGTCCGACTCTCGCAATTTCAGTGCGTAATCAACACTGAAGGTTTCGTTGCTGTGGAACAGCGTCACAGACGAGGCCGTGGCTGTTCCCGGCTCCCTCAAGGGTATCTTTAACTCAAAGACTCTGGTCTGGCCGGGCCGAAGGGTCAGATTGGACTGCCCTCTGAGTAGCGACGGCAAGTCATCGTCCGAATCTTCCGGGAAATCCTCCTGCAGTGACAACAATGAGATGGCAATGCCCGACTTGGGTTGTTCCTCGACCTCTTCTGTCGACCCGTGCTCCAAGAGAATCGGCCTCAAGTTCCCACTAAACTCGACCTTCAAAGAGTCGAGCACCGCAGGAGCAGAGTCAAGGAAGGTATGAGAAGTCAGTGCAAGCTGGGCGTTGCAAGTCTCGCCAGCCTTTCCCTCCTTGTTCCGGAACACGAACGATGCCGAAATAAAGGAGCCTGTCTTATCGTCAGACAAGCTGATGGTGGGCTTTGTGTCAGTAGAAACGCCTTCGAGGGACCTTGCTATATCGTAATGCCACTGTGGCCGCCGCATGAACTCTTGAGAGGATAATTAGCAAATGTCGTGCTCGGTTGTCTTGGAAGCACATACTGTTGTTCATGAGCTCCCAGTCTGCAGCAACCACCAGGTCTGCCCGCCCAGCTCCCAGCGCAACCCTCCGCATTACCCAGCACAGGTCTTCAGAGATGTCGACCCAGCCCTCGGACCTAAAAGACACGTCTTCCCACAACGGAAGCAGCACCTCTACCGCATCGTCCCACAGCTCCAGGCTCCCCATCTCCCTTGCACACTCCAGGGATATCTCGGCAGCGATCCGCTCCTGCTTGCGAGCTTTAAACTGGGCGCTCGCTATCCTGAGGCAATCAATGACCAGTTGCGAGTGGTTCACCCCCTCTCCTCGCAGGGGATACTCCTGGAATGGTTCTGGACACATGTACGTGTCGTATGTGTACGCCTTGCTGGCCACCAGCGACGCAGGCGACGCATCCGGTGGGTTCCTGTCCTCCTCGGGAATCTGGAGCGCGAGTCTCCGTCGTGCCGCGAGGTGACGGGCCGCTATTCGATACCAGTACCCCGTGTGGTGCAACATCTCCCAGGGTGACATGCGCTCGCCCATGACAGCCTTTTCCGGCTCGGCAAAGAGCGTCATTGTAGCCGGAGCCAGGCTGGGCACGCCCACTTTCTCGATCAGGTTGGCCATCACCATGGCCCATCGAGCCTCCCACGCTTGCCACCCATAGTTGTTGGTCCCGCGTCCGCGTCGATCGACAAAATCCCCGATCCTGTCCCGGTGCGACTGCCACCGACGAACCGCCAGCGTGGTCTGCCCCATCCACAAGTGACAGCGCAGGCAGCGTATTGATATGATGTCGGCCAATAAACGGGCCTCGTTCCAACGGGGACTCCAGCTCGGGATAATGTCCAGCACATCCTGGCCCAGGAGCACCTCATACGCCTGTTCAAAGGACCGCAGCGCCGCATCCGTTTCCTGCCTAAATTCCGCAAACACGGCCGACTTGAAGTCGTATCGAAAGTTCCAATCAGGCAACGACAGAGTCTGTGAGGTTCCGGACGTGGGCGGCACGGTAGGCTGCGGAGCGATTCCGCGGGAGCGCTTCTTCCTAGCATGCCTCCCCAGGTCACGGTAATACTCCACGGCCGTGGTGTACAACACTGCAAGGATGTTGTCCACCACCTGCTTCAGCTCGTCCGGCGATTCCTGCGAGGGGATGTAAAAGACTGATTTTGGATCCAGCGCCGTCCCTCTCCGTATGTTCTCCAGCCTCTCCTGGATTCCTTCCGACAGCGACTGAGGGGCGCTCCCAGCCTCAGCAAGGAGGACAATTGCCAACCGCGTCTTGTACCCCGACCGAGCAAGTGCACTCTTAAGGTTGTTGATGTCGGACTTGATATGGTTGTCTTGAAGGGTTGTGGACGTGGGGTCGGCGGTGAGGGAGTAGAAGCACAGATAGACGCTCGGGACCAGGTCTTGGTGCTTCTTGATCCATTGCGCATCGATGAGGCCATCTGGGTAGAGCGTCGACACCGGGCTCAGAGGCGAGAAGGGCGAGTGCAGCATCGGAGCAGCGTCGAGCGGCTCGATGTCTTCGGGAAGTCGAGCTCGGCGCGGGGGGAGTAGAAACGACTATCCAAACGATCAGATCCGTGGCCTTGTCAAGTTTGTCATTTCTCAGCGCAGCCCTACCCTTCCCAGAGCCGTGATCCGGAACCTGTAGGGCTCATCCCTCTCGAATCCGCTCCAAGACTTTGCGCTTGCATCGACATCCCTCATATACTGCGCCAGAACCTCGGCCTCTTGGCCCTCAATCGGCGGCAGCTCCGATCGGAGGAGGATGCTCTGATCCTGGAGCTCGGCGCTCAATGGGAGCTCGTTCGTCTCGCTGTTGAGGCCGGCGGCAACAAGAAACGGGACATTATGGTCCAGACTTCCCGTCGGATACCCATCCATGGTGGCTACTTTGGGGTGTCGGAGGCATGGGTTCGCGGCGCGTTGTTTGCTGAGCTCAGAGCTACTGGATCGCAGCGACGTTAGCCATTGATCGCATGTGCCCCTCGTTAGTTAGCACACAGCCCACTTACGAGCTCGGCCAAATATCTCGCGGCAAACCGCCCCCAAGGATAAAGGATTATTCAGATGAAATGAAGCTTGCGACTAAAGATCCGTGCTATACTTTCGATGCGGTGTAAATTTCTTATTTCCAATGTGTAGCTGAGCATCACCGCGCCTCAGTCCGGCCAGATGATAGCTGGCTTGGGACCCCTGCAAGCTCTCTGGAGATCGCCGGAGTCGGAATATATCAAGCCCCGGAACTCACCTTGACAATTTCATGAGCTGTTGCATCTCGGGCAAGCCACAACATCTCAGCTCATTGCCAGAAACGAACCCGAGGTCAAGGACCGTCGAAGCAGGGAGCGGTTCAAGCAGGCCGTCGGGGCTTACAAACGCCGACCGCCGAGCTATAGCTGCGCTCAAGTCCGAGGTTGACCTCGAAATCTTCGACCTGGGGTTTCAACATTGTGCACATATTCAAAATGACCTCGATAGAACCCGGAGACCACAAGGCTGCCATGCAGCGCGCCCTGGGTTCAGCCAGCAACTCCCCTCCCAAGCCCACCAACTTCCGCGTGGGCGCTCTCATTGTGCGACTCCGGGACAACGCCATCATCGCCGAAGGATACACCCTGGAACTCCCCGGAAACACACATGCCGAAGAATGCTGTCTGCTAAAGCTGGCACAACAGCATGGCACAACAGAAGAAGGGCTGCCTGCTGCCATCCAAGGCCCTCATGCCCTGTACACCACAGTTGAACCCTGCTTCAAGCGTCTGAGCGGCAAGCTCCCCTGCGTCGAGAGGGTGCTGCGTCAGAGGTCGTGGATCCAAAGGGTGTACGTGGGGGTCCAGGAGCCCGAGACGTTTGTCGGGGAAAACACGGGCCGCAAGACTCTTGAAGATGCTGGCGTTGAGGTTCACCTTGTTTCGGGATTAGAGGATGAGATCCTCAAGGTTGCAACGGCAGGGCATGTGAAGTCATGATATCTACTGCACATAAAATGAATGCTATCAAGTATGGGCTCGAGACCTTTCTTTACTTTGACTGAGCAGGGGAAGTCGATTCTCTCCACGCGGAGAAGCCGTCGAGTCATCTCGAGTGCCAGGAATTCCAGATCTGTTTCTTTATTAGGTAGTGGGTGAAGTAGGTATAGTTATGATCGCCTTGCCGGGTTAACCTCGGACCGGCCCCACCACCCTAACTTTGCTATTCCAATTCGCATCTTCGCTTCATCCATGCGACGACGACTCGCTACCAATTGACCACGAACGACCCACGGACAACTCTGCTCCGACGTCAATTCGTCCCCGGTCGACAGACGCATTCCACATCCTCGATCGCGGTCACCAGCCCCCGCCGCCTTCCACCATGAGACCTACACAAGCCCTCTCGGTCGGCCGCTACCGACACATCAGGATCACCACCAAGGATGTCGGCCGCGGATTCTACAAGGGCAACCGCACCGGTTCGATGGGTCGACACACAAAGTACGGAGGCTACGTGATCGAGTGGAACAAGGTCCGGACATATGCCGTGCCGCAGAACCTCAAGGACTTCAAGGTAAGAGGAGGGGTTCTCTTTGCGCATGTCTGGAGCGAGGCGGCTGACATTCGCTGCGCACAGCTCACACCCTTTGTGAGCCGCGAGGTCAAGGCGCAACCGGGTGACTACCAGGGCCTCGATAAGGGCCCTCAGGATCCCTACTTTTACGTCGAGCAGTGGAAGCGATATAATGGCGTGGACTAGGCGGAGGGGCGACCGAGATGCCAGATTCGAACACAAGGGGACGAAGCTGCGCCAGCTGGGGGTTGGGGGACCCTCCTGCAAGGCTGTATATACCCGTGTACGCTTGTACCACCATGTATGACTATGTACTAGACACCATCTTCAAGGACAAAAGTTGGATGACGAATTGTTTCTCAAAACTGACTAGGATATTTAAACGCAAGGAAAGAAATCGCAAACGATTGTGCTTTGCACACGGGATATCCTGGCTGTACCGAAAAAATAATACAATCTGACTACATCCTATCCAAAGCGCCAAACTGACATCCGCTTCTCCTCTTATTATGACTTGGCTCGGGGCAGCTCCTCTTGGGCCGTGACGAAAGTGTCCAGCACAGGTCGTTCCGGTGCCGGCACAATTAGGGTAATGCCATCCTCTTTCGCTTCTCCATTCTCCTTTGCTCCATCCTCCTTACTGGCCGCATCCTCCTTGCCATCTTCGTCCTGTTTCGTTGGCTGCGCCGAGTCGTCACCTTGGACATTTGGGCTCATGGGACGGGAGCCTGGGAGCTGAGTGGCAGTCGAGTGCAACGTCATCATGCTGGCCGTCTCCGCCTCCTTCTTGAGGCTAAACGGCAACGTGATGCCATCGAGGAACGGCCGCTTGCCTGTCACGACAATTGTCGGCACCTCCTCATCCTGTGTCGTCACCTGCGTTGGCTGGGTTGACTGGGTCGGCTGAGTTGAGTCATCCAGGATGTCTGGGCTAGTGGGCCGCGAGCCTGGAAGTGGAGTGGCAGTCGAGTGCAAGGTCATCATGCTTGCCGTATCTGCTTCCTTCTTGAGGCTGAACGGCAATGCGATGCCGTCGAGGAACGGTCGCTTGCCTGCAATGCCAGTCTCCGGCACGTAGTCGGGGCTGAGAAGCCCAGGCTTGGCGGCCTCTTGCTCCCTCCTCTGCTCCAGCAGATGGGCAACCGGCATATCCTGAGTAAAGACTTGGCTGCCTGTCTGGTTCTCGTCGACGACTGTCTTGCGGTGCGATCGGCTGCGTGATCGGGACGAGGGCATTGCGGGCGTGTCCTGTCCCTCGATCTCGGAGAAGGACCGCGCTCCCTGTCCTTCGGCCGGCGTGGCGACACGGACTCCTGGTTCTTCGCCCACCTTCTTCTCGCGCTCGACCGTCATCTCATCGTGCTTGGAGCCCCAAAGCGACCACATGGCCAGACCCCAACTCTTCTGCCTCTTGCCCTCCACGAGCTCCGAGTCGACTCGTCGTCGCCCGGCCAGCGCGGTTGGAGGGGGATACTCGCCAGGTCCGAATTCGTGGTACCCTGCCACCATGTCGTTGACAATCTTCTTGTGGATCTTGGCCTTGGTCGAGGCGTATCGTTGATCCCACTGCTTCTTCATGGCCAGCCACTTCTTGACGGTGCTCTCTGCGACGACGCCAACAGTGCCGGGCTCGACACAGCATGCTGGCAGCTCTGCCTCGGGGGCCAGGGGATGCGTAGCACCATGGCGAGTAACCTTCTGTCGAATCATGTGTTTCTTGAAGGGTGGAAGAGGATCCCCGGCCTTCCCAACGTGACCAGGCTCAATGTTGGCGTCAGACCTCTCCGTCTCTGGGGTTTTGGGCGGCCTCTCCGGTTGCTCGCTGTCCGATCCAGATTGGGAGATGACGGATATGGCATCATCGTCCAGGATGTCGATACCGCGCTTCTGAGCCCTCGCAAGGGCCCAGGCACTGAACTGAGCAATGGATCTGTACATGTACTTGGCAGGGCGAGTAAAGCTGAGTGTTGGCGCCACATGGCAGAGGTCATCCCACACTTGGATTTGGACGTCGGTGGGCTTGTACTGCTCGACAAGAGCCTTGGCTTCGGGGCTCAATGCCTCCTCAGGCGGTGCGTATTTGGCCGGGTTGGCACACTTGTGGGCCAGATAAATCTGCTCGTCGCGAAGGATCTCGCCACCGCCGACCATGATGAGGAGTGGTGGCAGTCCTCCGAGAGTAGGCTGCATGACCGGACTAACTAGGGGATGGGCAAGGAGCTCATTTGTCGTATACATCTGGTAAAGTCAGCTTCGGATACACAAGATGAGGTTGTGGCCTACCTGAATCTGGTCTTTCAGCTTGACCATTTCTCCGTCAATCATGACCGAGAGGAGCTTTTCAGGATTGATTGGTATTCCGCCGTTGATCCAGTCGGATCTGGACGAGGCATCAGATACTTCCTTCTTTGCAACTGGGGCCTGCTGCTTCTCCTTGAGCTCGTGGGTTCCTGGTGTCTTCTTGATGTCGCCATTCTTCTTCTTCAACGCCTGCTCCCTCAGCATCGCAATATCATCCTCGTTGGGCGGCGGCCATGCCTTGGAGGGCTTGTGATGGAACCCCGACTGAGGGATGTAGTCCATGGGCGCTTCTCCAGAGACGCTCGGAAACGAGTGTGTCAGGTCAACCCAGGGACTGATCAGCACGGCGCCTGCCGGTAGTGGAATCCCTTGATCTCTGAGGATGCAGAGAAGGGATACAACCATGCCACCGCCTGCAGAGTCTCCCGCCAGCACGATGGTGGTCGGATCCTGCACCGTCAAGAGGTAGAGGTAAGCTGCTAGGCAGTCGTGGAGGCCGCATGGAAAGGGGAACTGCGGAGATAGTCGATACCGGGGCGCAAAGACGCGCGCCTTGAGCTTGCGAGCATGGCGCTGCATCTGGTAGCGATGCTCATCGACGCTGCCAAAGTAGTAGGCGCCTCCGTGGATGTACATCATGACGCGCCGCGAGTTGCCTCCCTTCTGCTTTCGCTCCCAGGCGTCTGAGCGCATCTCAATCCATTCGGCTTCGAGAGCGCTCTTGGGCTTTCGCCATTGCCACCACTTCTCGCCTCCGACCTGCCGAAGGCCATCCGGCCCCAGCTGTTTGTGTAGCAGCTCAGCAGCGCGACTCAATTGATCCTCAGGGATCGTCGCATCTTCCACTTTGACCCATTGCGGATGCGGCACCCATTGCGCAGTGAAGGCCTGGAGCTCCTCGACAGTGTGGTGCGAGGCATACTCGAGGAATGACCGAATCAGATGCAGGCCTTCATCGTACGAGAGATGCGCGGTCGGGCGCTGTCTCAGAGGCTTCCTGTTGAAGTACTGCAGAAGCAGAGGGCGCGCAATCGCGTCAGTCGCTGATCAAGATGAGATTGAAAGAAAAAGCAAAGACAAAATCAAAATCAATTGGTGATAAATGCTGAAGCGTTGTACCCGCAGCCAAGCTGCAGATCCGTTACATGAGGCTGTCGCGGATTCAAGTTGCATACGTACATGTGAGAACAAGGTCGAGACAACGGTCGGCGTCACAGCGAGCGAGACGGAGGTGGTGTTGAGCGAGTTCATGGCGATGGCGATGGCTTCAGGTTCAATTCGCAGAGGCCGCTACAGAAACGCGCCATCTCCCGCCAAAGCTTGTTTGGTGAGACAAGAAAGACTGCTTCATCTCTTGGTTCGATCAGCGTCAGAAAGTAGGCCGTGTTGGCTCAGCTGAACTTAAACTGTTGCTGGGTGCTGGGTGCTAGGGGTCTCATGATGTCATCCTGAACAGACCTCAGCCCCTACCCCTGACTTTCCGGGGACGGGAAGCGTCCAGTCCGCATGCAGCGAGTGAGTCGCCAATGTTAAGGATGGCCCGTGCGTAGCGGAGGGAAAATCAGTGGGTTCTCTGCGAATTACGCCTAAGCAGGAAAAAAAAACACCAAAAATTTTGTGCAGAGCTTATCCCTCTCTAAATTGCCCCTCCAAACCACCCCGCCAAAACAGACATCCCAGCCATGGCCTCTTCAGAAGCTGCGCAGCTGCCTCCGGCGGGTGAGTCTAAGGGACCGGCCTCTTACCCTGCTTTTCCAGATCTGCTGACATAAAGACCAAACAGCCGAACGTCAATCCGAGTTTGAACAAGCGGTCGCATACTCCCTCCACCTGTGGCCCGCCCTCACCCTCTCTGTCCAGAACAACTGGGGTGGCCCTGATTCCGCTGACAAGCGAGACTGGTTCGCCGGTGCCATCGTCGAGCTGTTCCCCGAGTTCACCGACACGCCGCCCGCTCAGGCAAACAAGAACGCCAGCGCCCCCGAGGAGCCCGATCTGGAGGATGTCGAGACTGTTCTGCTGCAGGTCATGATTGACGAGTTCGAGGTCAACGTCGATGACGATTCGGGCACAGAGGTCGCAGGAAACATCATCCGTGCGCGCGCCGGATGCGCCATCGGCAAGTTTGAGGAGGTCCAGGCCCTGCGCACCCGGTGGGTGAACCGCAAGGGAACCAAGGTCGACGCCTTGTTCAAGAAGGCCGAGGATGCCGACCAGGATACTGATTGGGAGAGCGACGACTCCGACTCCGACGATGATGGTGGTGCCGATGTCGAGATGGACGAAGCGCCCCCTCTGGTGTCGATACCAAAGGAGAAACCCCAGCCAGAAGTTGACGAGGACGGCTTCACCATGGTCACCAAGAAGAAGAGGTAAACCATGGGGAGGTTTCAAAAATAAAAGAGTAAATGGCTTTGGTGGGGGGGTTCGGCAGATGCATATCAGACACGGGAATCCCTGGTATTAATACCCAAAATCAAGATACAGGGCCTGTGGCTCTTTCAATCTGCCACAAGTGGTTTCACAATCACCAAACGCCGAGCTGGACGAGCGACACTCCCATCAATACCCATACACTTGGACTAAATGCCAGCCTCTACTCCCAGTCATCGTCGCTATCCTCCTCCTTCTTGGCATCCTTGGGACTGTTGGGGGTCTGGGTTGTCTTGCCCGACGTCGCGCCCACCACGTCGTAGCTGGCTTCACTGTCGGCCTGCGACTTTTCGTCGTTGGACTTGCGGGGTTCGGTCGGCTTCAGGAGGTTCTGGGCGGGAGGGTGGATGGTGGTCGAGGATGCAGCAGAGGCAGGCTTGGGTTCGGTCTCGGCTTTGGCGGCAGGGGCGCTGTTGTCGTTGGAGTCGTCGTCGGAGTCGTCATCCCAACCAACCTCGTCTTCGGCGGATGCGGCTGCAGCCTGATTAGCAGAATAAAGCGGAAACGCCCTGTTTAGCTTACCCTTAAGGAGGTCACGTCGTCTAGCCTCGGCCGTCTCAATACCGTGGCGGAGGAAATAGTAGCGCTTCCAGAAATCAACATAGGGAACCTGGTCTGGAACCAGCTTCTCCATAGTAGCCCGCAGGTCAGGGAACTTGTCCAAATCGCTGTTGATATCGGGCGTCTTCTTGTCCGCGTCAAACTCCTTTGACCAAGACTCGTACTCGGCGCTGTTGGGGTCCTTGGAGAAGCTCTCGGTCGAAGTATGGATCACATGCAGTTGGGCGTCGAACCTCGACGTGTGAATCACCCGCTTACCCTGAGCATCCTTACTCTCAAAGAGAACGGTGCCTGTCTGGTCAGAACCCTGGGGAGGGGCGATGCTGATGGCCTCACGGAGGAAGTTCCGGACATTGCCACCAAATCGGATGAGCGCCTCGTCAGCGGCATCCTCTGCTCGCTGGAGGTCCTTTAGCCGCTTTGCAGCCTCGGCCTTGATCCGCGCAAGTGCATTCTCAGATTCCTGAGTCCCGTCCGAGGACTCGCCTCCCCTTGCCTTGGTTGGCGTGGATGGGTCTTCCTCGCCATCCTTGGAGCTCTCAGCGGCAGCAGTCGGGTTCAGCGAGAGATTCCGCGTGTGGCTAAGTATGGACGCACGAAGGTCCGTCAGGCCCTTGCTGGCGTCTTCGCCCACTTCAGCCAGCTCCTTTGAAGCTTGTGTGTACACCGACTCGCCCTGTTGACGTCAGAATAGGCGAGGCTCATGAGGGCTGAGCTCTCATACCTGCTTGACAACGTTACCGAAGAACCCACCAAGCCTGGCGCCCCAGGGGCTGTTGGAGAAAGCATTGTAAGCTTCCTGGAAGTCCTCGTTCAGCGATGACTGGCCCGGCTGCGGCTTGGAGCCGTCCTTTGACTCTTCGGGCTTTTTAGCGTAGACATCTTCTTGGATGTGATCGTACGCCAGATCCATGGCGACCAGCAGTAGAGGGAAAGTGCAGTTAAGTCGAGTCGCCTTGTGTCTTTAATCTCAGTTCCGTAGTATAGGCCGTGGAATGGCAGCTCAAGAGTTTTGGACACTTCTTTCAAGATGCTCTGTCGTTGTCTTGATCTCCCTTCCGGCGGAGCCTCACACTCACCTCCTTGCCACGGGGTGAGGCGTGAGCACGGGCCATCCGCACGTGATAGCTCTCACGAAAGCCACAGCTCGGGAATAGCTCGCCGTGGCTTAACCTGGATGTCAACTGGTATCCAACGCTGGCCTGCCTTTAGTAAGAGGTTACCTATACCTGCATAACTGGCTACTGAGGCTGTTTGGCAATCTTTAGCCATCCATGGTGAAGCAGAAGACGGGGCTATTCTAATAGATGCTACCACTTGGTCGATTTTACGCGATGTAACTCCCACAATGCAATACCTCCCTCACCAAATATGTGCTGAACCGGAAGATGTTTCGAGCGAGAGTCTGGGCCGTCCACCTCCCCTCCTCCCTCGTCTGTTCGGAATGCCAAGAGCACCAGCATTGACATCCAGAAGCTTGTCCTCCTTGAGGCCCCACGTAGCCACGGTAGAAAAATACACAGCGTGACAGCCCCCACACCCTGGAGACTATGATCTCATAACCCTTAATGTGGGTTCGTCAAAGAGAACAGAAGATAATGCCAAAAGAGATAATAAACACTTGACCCCCTCTCTTTTAATGGTTTTAGATTGTTCTAAGGAGTATATTATAGAAAGTACTCTTTCGTTGTGCCACTGTTCGCTCTCCACCACGAGGGAGACTACCGAATGGACCAATTTACTCCACCCTCGACAGCATGCCTCTGGTCTCGGCAGGGCTCGGCAGGCTGGGAGACGATTGGGCGCATAATGTACCAAGGAGTAGGAGACTTTGTGATCAGGGGGAACTGCTCTTCAATGACCGTACCGTAGAGTATCAGATATCCATACAGTCATGAACCACAATATTCTACCGAGCAATCCATCTTAGGATGTTCTAAGGCGAAAGTAAATTCGTCCCAAGTAGGCACGCCAGCACGGAGGTAGTCAGTCTGCTTTCTCAGACCAAGCCCGCGGCTTCACCCTTTCGTAAACCCCAACCTAGAGATCTGTGACGCAATGCTTCCTCCTGCCCTTATGCAATCTCCATTATTCCCCACGCGGGAGTTTGCTAGAGGGCCAAGCTCGTCGGGTATTTCTGAGCTGGGCAAAACCTTGTCCTTGGAGATTTCCGTCGAGGACACCCTGTATGCTGAACAAGAGGGTGTTGATACCCTTGAAAATCCTCAAGAGAGGGACCCTTATTCAGGAACATCACCTCGGCCTCCCCTAGAGCACCATAAAACGATCGAGATACACCTCCAGAAGCAAACGCATTCGAAATTTCCTTGATTATCAAACGTTGACGTCAAATCGTCTCGATCGTCGGCTACTCACGGCCGGGCTTTTTCGTCTCTGGAGGTCATTTGACTTCGATCGCGATCGGGACGAACAAGGGAGAACAAGCTCCTCGGCCAAGGAAAGGAGCCAAAAAATGTAGCCCAGCGTCTCGGATTGGTTCCAATGCAACGGATATCGTCTCATGGCTTGATCGCCCGGATTTTCGCAAGGCAAGCCATTCCCAGAGTCGTGTTGTCATTGTGCATGGCGACACCCCAGTTGTCCAATCATCCACGAAGCCCTGGCTTAGCGGATCCATTCCGGGGAGCCTCTAGCTTGGAGCCCCAAGAGATGTCCTGCAGTGGTCCCAGGTGTTGCCGTGGTTGAAGCCCTGGCAGTACCCAATCAGTTTCTCGGAAACGGCTCAAAAACCGTCCCTGGCACGAGGAGTTCACCTCCCTAGATGCCAAAGATGGCGTATCTGGAGGCGCTTGAAGACATCCCTGGCTTGGATCAATAATGCCCTTTGCAAACAGCCACCGCGGGGTCTAATGACGTAGCAGGTGAGAAGCGGTTCTGGTGGGGGGTTTTCTGACGTCACAGTCTCGATCGATTCCCCCAAAACTGCGATTTGAATGTGTTCGATGATAGCTTGGCTGACGGGCATTAGGTGAGGATGCCTAACAGAGCATACCTCCTTTGAGTAAATTTCAACAATTTTCCCAAAGAGAACGCGCATGCTTTCCTCGTAGCGATCTCAGACATCCTGCCCTTGTGAATTGCCTACTTAAACCCCCAGTCCTCCCACCATCACCATCAGCTTCTCATCATCCCACAAGCAACTCAGCAAGCAATCTTTACAAACCAACAACTCAATCACCACTTCAACAACTCAACACTATCACAATGGAGTCCGCAAAGCAGGCCTTTAACTATGTCGCCGAGAGCGTGCAAGGTGCCACCGCTGGTGTCAGCAAGGAGGCCAACAAGGAGGTTGCCAAAGACTCCAACGCCCCCATCACCACTCGGTAGGCAGCTTCCCCCGACTCCCTCGACAACTCAGCACCTTTGGGTGTTGACTTGACCATCTTCACGATGCTTTGATGCTGACAAGACCATGTAGTGCCTCTGCTGCCAAGGATGCCCTTTCGGACAAGGTCGACCAGACAACCCACGAGAACAAGGCCGAGGTCCACAAGCAGGTCGCCAAGGAGTAAATTACACTTAATGATGGCATGAATTGGAATGGCGTTGCACGGAGATAGCAATGGGAATTAACAGGCTTGATGGTTAGAAGCCAATAAATAATTTGTGAAAGCACTTGTCTTCCACCTCGATGATGTGAATTATGCTGGAATGAGATGCTGTGCGTGAATGAGCTGCAGAGATTGAGATTATCGTCGAAGCTTGCGAGGAGAACTCTAGAATTGGGTTTCTGAATGTTTCTGGGGTTGTCAACTTGCCATGATTGACGTAGGCTTGCGTCTTTGGGATGCATATGCTCTGGTCCACCACGGATGATAGATCTGACATTGCCAAGGAGTTCAACGTGCATGTCAGAGTAATCCCAAGAGCACAATCTAAGTACGGGAGGATACTTTCATAATAAGGGTCCTCAAAATGACCTAACTGCATAAGACAAGGTCTAAACATTTATAATGTCTCATACATAGGATTATGTTCGGATTTATTAGATCATGTTCATAAGGTTATGAGATAATGAGGGCAGTACCAGAATGCAGCCCTGTAAAACAATCGGTACCATCGTGTAAGTGGTCAGCAAAATAAATTGAGGGACGATCCATGGATAGTAAAACCATCCGATTCTTCAGTGGAACCGAGGATGGGACGACATCCTTGTGAACGTTGGCATCAACACGTGAAGTCTGGCTGCAAGCCAGGATGATTCCAAAACATGCATACGAAGATTCCTAGCCCTATTGGTCCGTCCCCGCGGGTTCGTCGTCGTGTCGCCAAGGTGGAGGGTACTTGAAAGCTGAGACTACGTTGGTCGCATTCTCCAAACGAACCCCAAAATCTCAGACGCCCATTGACGAAGCAGGTCCTGAGCACAAGCACCACGGGAGCTTGTTGAACCTGGTCTCAAGACACTTCTCAAGCAATTGATGTCGTTACTGAGAAGCCTAATTGGTCGAGTGCACGATGATTGGTCGACGGAATTGGCAAATGCACGGAGTGATAAACTCCGAATCTTGGTCTAAATCCGGGGGCGGGGGAGAGAGAGATGACCGCTCGGGGGT
Source organism: Fusarium nematophilum (assembly GCA_033030565.1). NCBI lineage: Eukaryota > Fungi > Ascomycota > Sordariomycetes > Hypocreales > Nectriaceae > Fusarium > Fusarium nematophilum. Next base: position 326,051 of record JAVIXY010000002.1, read on the forward strand.
CATTTCGGCGATAAGGAAGGGTAGCGGCGGCGTTGCTGGAGGATAGGGCGTTAATGCATGAGAAACTTGAAGTTGGAAAAAGGTTAGCAGCTTTGGGTTATGGCCGAGCTTGGAAAAGGCTGATATGAGCACCAGCTGGTGGTCAAACTCGACGCGGGTATCCGCATCGAGACTATGACGAGGGGCGGCTGAGCCGGTGCGGCCATAACCACGGGAAACGACAGAGCAGCAATCTGCTGTGGGCATTGCCGTCGATAAGAACAAGCAAAATGCTCGGGGCAAACAGGGCCAGCAGGATGAGAGGGGAGACTCGGGAAAACCTGTGCAACAATGGAAGGGCGCGGGCTTGTCAATTATAGAGGCGAAAGCAGATCATGCAGGCATGGCCGGGCATTCGGGGCAGATGGGCCAATGGCCAGTGAGGGCGAGACAGTGTGGACGGAATTCACGGTCTCCTGGACCTCGACCGTGAGTCAGATGGAGCAAAAAATGAGCGTGCTCGAGCCTCGTTTTGGCATGGCCTCGGTGGTTTTTTTGTTTCGTGTTCTTATAAGCCCAACCTGGGCGGGCGCTGTGTGGTTTGATGCATGGAATCGGTGACCGGTAGCGCCGGCTGACAAATTCAACTTTTCGAGTCTCTCTCCGCACTGTCATCCAGCCTCCCCTGCTTCTCGGGGCTCTTCTCAGCGTCGACTCCCCCCACCCCGACGGTCCCTTTTTCTGAGCCACCGATCCCCTTTGCAGGGCTTGGTCTGACTGCAGAAGGAACTAGAAGAAATATTTGTGACTCAGGCAGCAAAAAATTTCGTTGCATTGCGTCCTCCCCCCCCCTTCGCCCCCGTTTTCGAACCCAAGTCGGCACAGCTCTGAACCCAGGTAGGTAGGTACCCTACCTACACGCGCGGCCCCGGCCAGTGCCAGGTATCTTTTCACCTACAGTGCGCCTCTCAGGTACCCCTCACCCGCTGTAACCTCCCTCTGACCTGCTAGCAGCCCTGCAACGCCCGCCTTCAGCACTCCTGTCCCCCTCCAGCCAACCAACTTGAAGCCAGCGCCCGGCCCCCGCCAACTTCTGGGCTGCTCTTCCTCCACCCCATCCGCCTGACGCCAGCGGCCACCCATCGCAACCATTCCATCATCCATCTTCCATAGTAACCTGGTCCGTTGAGATCTCAATCCGAAATCATCTTTCTTTCCCATCGTTTTCGTCCGTCTCTTATCCACCCATTGTGTCATCTTCGCGATAGCATCAAAATACCCAATCCGCTTCGCATCCGCAAACCCCGCCCGCCACTCTCTATTCCGGGTGGCTGAATATCTCCGACGTCGCCGCTACACAGGCTCTTTGCCCCCTCTTGCGAGAGCCTGGAACGGCAGAGAGCTTGGATTGATATCCATTTCCTCGCTTCGCTCTCTCTCGCCACGACTTGCGACCGCTTCTCATCACCCGCGCCAACCCTTTTCGACCGCTTTCATCCATCGCGATGGCTTCTACCGGCACTGGGGGCTCTTTGCCACCTAACTTCCTCTTGACCCCGCAACAGCAGAACCTGCTCTTCGCTGCGCTCAACTCCAACAAGCAGCAGCTCTCTGGCTCTCCTGCGAACAATCCCCTGTCTCTCTCTCCTACCTCGTTCCACAACTCGGCCAGCCAACATAAGGCCGCCGCCCCGAACTCGGGCTATCAGGAGAGTCCCTTCCTCGACAACTACGACTACGACTTTGGTGATTCCAGCTTCGACTTCTCTTTCGCTGCCGACGACCAGCCCTCCATGATTGGAGACATCCCCTCCGCCGCCACCGCTACTTCCAAGTCCGATTCCACAGACAACGACACTCCCGAAAAGCGCAGCCACCCGGATGACGAGGATGAAGAGGAGAGTCCTGGCAAGGACCCTAAGCGTCGTGAGAGCACCGAGAAGGTTCCCAAGAAGCCCGGTCGCAAGCCTCTCACATCCGAACCCAGTTCGGTATGTCTCGCCATCGTATGACCCGTGCCGTTTATCCTGTCCACTTACTGACGATCCATTTCAGAAGCGCAAAGCCCAGAACCGAGCCGCTCAACGAGCCTTCAGAGAACGCAAGGAAAAGCATCTCAAAGATCTTGAGACCAAGGTTGAAGAGCTGGAGAAGGCGTCCCAAGCTGCCAACCATGAGAACGGCCTGCTGCGCGCTCAGGTTGAGCGGATGACATCCGAACTCAACCAGTACAAGCAGAAGGTCAGCCTGATGACAAATCCAAAGGCTTTGCCCAGAGAAAAGGTCCCCTTTGGCAGCGCTGCAGTTAACAACCTCGGCGACGTCAACTTCCAGTTCGAGTTCCCCAAGTTTGGCATGCTCCCGGGTCCTCCGCCCAACAAGCCACAGAGATCTGGCTCATCGCCGACAAGCCCTCATCAGAAGTCGACTTTCCCGAGCCCACCCAGCGGCTTCCCCAATGATAACAGGTCGCCGCAGGGCCAGCATAAGGATGACCTGGCCAGGTTTTCGGGTGTATTTAGCCCGTCCATGTCCAGCTCTGCCACCAACCCTTCACGCGCAAGCGTCGACTCTGCAAACTACAGTGCCAACGGCGCCACGAGCTCGCCGTCTGCATCGTCGCAGTCGAACAACGGTCCCAGCTCTTCGTGTGGGACGTCTCCTGAGCCATTTACCCAGTCTCCGATGGGTTTCAAGCCCGTCGATACGATGACGACAATTGGAGAAGAGCAACCTTCTCATCAGAACGGAGCTGCCTTGTCCCAATTCTCCAATGTCGACTTGAGCAGTACCAACTTTGACTGGCTTGCCCAGCAGAACGGCGGCCAGTTCGACCCACAGCTCTTTGGCGACTACCGCGAGCCTCAAGAGAACGTTTTGTCGAACCCGTCATTCGACGACTTTTTCAACGATGCTCTCGAAAGCGACTTCTTTGTTCCATACAACATGGCTGATACTAGCCCAGGCTCCAAGCACAACAACGCCCAGCCTAAGAAGGCTCCCAATCTCATTGATCAGATTGACGCACAGCAGAACTCCATTGATGATGAACCCCTCAAGAAGCAGAACATGAACTGCAACCAGCTTTGGTAAGTATCTTTGCCGTGCCCCGCCAAGTTTCTTCAGTTGCTAACCCATCTATCTCGTAGGGAGAAGCTGCAATCCTGCCCCAAGGCCCAAAATGGCGAGTTCGACCTGGATGGTCTCTGCTCTGAACTCACCAAGAAGGCCAAATGCTCCGGAAACGGCCCTGTCGTTGCGGAGACGGACTTCGACTCCATCCTCAGCAAATACATGGGCAAGGACGTTTCCAAGAGCTGTGTCGCCGAAAAGCTGGGCGTCGAGATCCAGTCAGATAAGACCAAGGCCGAAAAGCACCTGGGCTTGTCGGTATGAGACGAAAGCGCATACCCGACACAGACTCGGCTGTACAGTAACAATCTGAACCCCGGCGCATGGAAAGCAGCTAAATCAAGGGTGGACATGGCGTTTACAACAGAAAGGATGGACTCGGAAAACCAAAGGGATTGAGGCTCTTGTGACTTTTTTTTTTTGTTCCTTCTCTTCGACCAAAGGATTCATGTCGATGAAATTTGTGCAAGGGAGAAGAAGGGGAGGGAGGGCAGGGGAATTCATTCATCATCGCATCCTTGGACGCCTTGCCGGCCAGGTGCAAACTTCTTCGCTCAAAGCTTCTGGCTTTTTTTTTCCTTCAGGTTTATGCTTTTCGCATCTGCTCTGGAAGGCTACGTTTTTTTATTTATTCTGCCGTTATGAATAATTGACTGAACGAGTGGTTATTTTGGCTTCAACGGGACGGGAGGGGGGCGGGAGGGGGAGGGAAGAACGCAAACGATTATCTTCCTGCATCTTCGCACTCTGGTGTGGCGATGCTGGACCACGTCGTATGTACATCAGCAAAGAGAGGCAAATACTGAATGATTCTTTGTTCCTATAAATATATAAACACGCAACAAGACTGGGATGTGATGACGACGTGGTCAACAAAGTGCAACACCTCCCTCGCATGCAAGTATCGACATCAACTATACTGTGACATCACAGTCGAGGACTTGCCCCGGGTATTTATTTTCCCTCATATGCACACTCCAACATGTCTCCCTGCAAGATCAACATGGTTCTGGGCTGTCTGATTCATCCCCTACTGACTCTGCAGAAACGGGACCAGACAGCCTCTCCGGATGGTTGGGTAGGATTTTGCAGCACCCTACCTTTCATGCCCCGAGTCATGGCCACAGTTGAATCGTCACACAAGGAATGATGGAGCAAGGCAAAAGCAAAGTTTAAATGGGTATTATTCCAAATATGCTCACAATAACGAACAAGTAAACCATAATACTGGACATCCCTAACCAATCCCCAAGAACTGACTCTCCCAACGCACCCAAAAAACCTAGCCAGTTGTATATGGTCTGGACCACCTCCAACCAGACGTCTGTAGACACGTCGGTCAGGGGGAATGGCGTAAAAATATGAGTTATATCCTGAAAGTATCCACCCGACAGAGAGGAACGCCTTTGCGGTTGCAGCGGGTAGAGTGCCGCAGGCGTGCGCGAGTGAATGAAGATGCCCCAACAGATGGAGAGCTCCGCACATGTCAACTTCCTTGGTCTTGTGTGCCAAATAGTCAGTTACAAAATCAACATTCGTTCCTTGGGATGATGCCCCTCTATATCCTGGGGCTGCAGAGGCGTCTAGCCGTAAACCCATGACCGAACGCCGTAATGAATGAAGTAGAGAGGCCGTTTCTCATCGTCCTTCGCTTCTGCCGCTTTCTGCGTTGGGTCTACGCTCATCTGTCTCCGAGCATAGTAATTAGTAGACCAGCTGGATCCCCTGGTGCCCCTCCATTGCGGGATTCGCCATGACGGGCACCGCAGAAGCTGTTCGGTGTCTGTTGGCCGGACGCAGACTCGTCGTACAACTCAGTCGCATACTCCGCAGAGCGGGCGTGCAGTCCGTCGATTGGCCATTAATACTTCGTCGCTGGTACGCGAATGGCCCATTGAGAGCCGAGATCCTCCTCTAGCCGATGACAACTCTTGCGCCTTCCTTTCCCAACACACCTCTCTCCTTTGGTTTCGGACTGTTTGTGCGGCCCTTCTTGCTCTTCAGGAAACCAAACATGCCGCCGGAGCTCTCACTCTTGCCATCTGTCACGTTGTTGGCATCGGTAGGCAGGGTAGCATCCTGGCGGGCCAACTCGGACCAGCTGCCGCCACCATCGAGCGTGACCTGGACACCTCCAGTGGGACTCGTCACTCGTTGGCCGGCGATGATTGGTACGTGCCGAGCTCGGAAGTCGTTCTGATACGGAGGTGGCGGAGCTGGTCGGACAGGGCGCCCTTGTCGGCTTTCGTTGCTGAGGCTCGGGTTGAGGGGAGATTGTTGATAGCCTCCATTGGAAGCTGGCATAGGCGTGGCCTCGTCTGTCGTGATGGCTTGAGGAGCGTTATCTGAATCCTGGGGCCCTTCTTCAGAGGTGCCACCGGTAGCCTCGGTGATTCTCATGTCAAGTCAGCACAGGGAGAAGAAAATGCGAATTCGCAGTTGACTCACCTCTTATATGCAGCCACAGTGTAGTCGAAAGGCCTGAAGTCGGTCTCAATCATGCGATACAGCTCATCCTCTCGAATCTCCTTGTCGGTCGCATCTTCCTTTAGGCGCTCTCGTGGCTTCTGGCGTCGTGCGCGAGCCTCAAGCGGGGCTTCTTCCAAAAGCAATTCCTCGAGGTCATAGGTGGCGTCAAAGTTGGTCTTATCAGAGGAGGGGACGAAGATGGGCTCGATCCGCTTCTGCTCGAGAAGATCGAAATCGAAACACTTGAAGAACTCGTGGTTGATGAAGCTCTCCCATGTCGATCCCATTCGACTGTCACGGTTCGGGTCGAGGGCGGAGCCGATCGCATAAAGACAAGCGAGGGACACGGGGGGTTGTGTTACGGGATACTTGGGGTTCGCCGCCTGGATCTGCTGGCTAAGGGATCCTTCAGAACCTCCTTCGAAAGGTCGCTTGACCAAGTCAGCATTAACTGTCTGGAGAGCGAACCGTGCCAGGTGTAGCAGTGGTCCGAAAAATAGCTTGAAACGTACCTTGTTGTAGATGCACTCGTAAAATAGGACACCGAGTGACCACCAATCGGCCCGCACGTCGTATCCTTTTCCGGCGTACACTTCGGGAGCAAGGTAGGCGAGGGTACCAGATTTGCTTGTCAGAGTCCTTCCTGGAACGACATCGGAAGCAACATTCTGAGAGGATATGTTAGCATTTCGTTCAACGGCGGCCGGACGGAACGAGAACATACAAAGTCTGTCAGATGGACGTGGCCATCGGCGTCCAGGAGAACATTGTCGGGCTTGATATCCCGATGGATAATGTTCTGGCTGTGCACGTATCGCAACGCACATCCAAGCTCGGCGATCCAAAACCTGACGGCCTCCTCGGTGAAGGTCTTTCTCGAGATGTGAAATCGTAAATCGCCGCCCGTCATCAAATCGACCACGAGATACCTGTTGATTTTTGTGAGCCACAGTCGCGGCGCGAGTCAGAAACAAGCCAGAGATGGTCGTACATGTATTCAATGTCCTGGAAACTGTATCTCAAGTTACAGATGAAGGGGTGATTGACGTATTCGAGCATGCGGCGCTCGCGGATGATGTTACGGACACTCTCGGATCGTACGACTGCGGGAGTAGCATCACAATTAGCCACACAGAGCAAATGACGTCGGGCGGCCTGGAAATGATGACGCTGGGCATATTCATCACAGATGCGAGTAGCACAGAGTCCCAAGTAATTGATCGATGGCTACTCGTAAGACGGAGAGACGGGAACACAGCGACCTACCTTCATCTTTGCGGATGTATTTCAGCGCGAAGGACAAGTTGGTGTCCTTTCGCTCGACGATTCGGACCTTTCCGAAGGCGCCTCGGCCGACGACTCGTAGAAGACGGAAGTGATTCAAATTCACTGCGAGCGACAAATGTCAGCGTGATCCATCGACAATGATGCAAGCACGAATTGCTTGGCCAATTTCAGGGTGCGGATTTGGGAGGCTGGGCGCGGGAACGGGAGACGGCTGCGCTATGCACGGAACACGTGGGAGACAGGATGGAGCCGGGGGGGGAAGCTGCGGCTGAAGACGGCGAACAGGAAGGATGAGATGCTGACGATGAGAACGAGGATGGCGGGGACGATGATGAGGAATAGGAGGGTGAGAGCCCGCGGCCAGGCCAAGGCGACGTCTGGGACAGTTCACGTACCTTCACCGTTAAGGTCGACGGGCTTTCCTTGGCCGTTGCCCATCGTGACAGGATCGATGTGGTAGACGACGTTGAATTATCGTGATCGGTAGCAAAGTCCCATGCTGAGTCTCTCGAGTGAGGAATGGACCAAGGGTGGAGTCGGGACGCCGTGGCAGTATCTCGCAGGGGCACTGTCTTGTCGTGTAAAGAATGCTTGTGACGACGTTTGATGATGATGGCAAAGGTCGGAATCGCAAAGGAGGCAGATCCAACTCAAAAGTCAGCAAGGCTGGACGCTTGTGAAGTTGAGCCTGGGCTTGGACGCAGCAGGGTCTGGGCCTCTCTCGAGGGGGGGGCCTTAGCGGGCGGCGCAACCACGGGAGTTAGGGAGGCGAGATCGGCTTTGTTGTGCAGTTGGGGCGATCGGGTTCGCTATTGGGGATGTCGTCGGAGGAGGTGGCGGCGGGAAGAGCAGGCAATTCGGGGAGGGCTTGTGGACTTTTGGGGGGGGGGGAGGGGGGAGGGGGGACCTTTTGAGGGGGGAAAGGAGGAGGAGCAGCAGGAGCAGGAGGGGGGCTGTTCCGTGGTGGAGGCGTTGAGAGTTGAGATGGGATGCTGCTAACTTGGCTCCGAGTTCTCGAGGGGGGGGCTCCGGACGAGATGCCGACGATGAGACGATGAGACGATGAGACGATGATGGCCGTGATGATGATGGGGTGACGTTTAGGCGCGCAAGTCGAGATTTCCAGCGATGTTCAAGACGATAGCGAGTCGAAGTCGAGGAAGCATGTAGTGGAAAGGAAGAAGAAGAAGAGTCAGGTCGGTAAGTCGCGACTGGCAAAGGGAGGGGGGGAGACGCTGGGACTAGTTGGGTCCGTCCTGAGGTCTGAGGGTTGGAGGGTCTCGAAGGAAAGGCGAGGTAGCGAGGGTGGACTTTTTTTTTTTCTTCGAGAGCAAGCGTCGAATGGCAGGCAAATAGGCCAGAGACAGCGACAGAGCGGCAGAGCCACAGACAAGCAACTGAGAAGCGGCCACGCCGTCAAAGAGACGATGATCCCACTCCAGATTTGCCAGCGGCCGTCGTCGTCAGGGAGAGCGAGAGCCTGGAACCGGTACTCCGTGCTGTAAGAAGGTATCGTAGGCGAAAACAGCCCAAGCAAGCACCCCGACAGCTGCCCTGAAAAGAGAGTGCTCTGCCCAGATGGAGTACCCACGGCCGGAGAGCTGTCTGGTCTGTGCTAACTAACGTACCTGGACTTGGACCGTCTTTTTGAGGTGGTCCGTACGGCTCTAGTTCCCTTGCAATATGGGGAGCACGGACGACAGCAGGGCAGGGGTCCAAAAGTAGGGACCTAGGTAATCAATGTACGTTATGAGCACGGGTACGCCGCCAGCACGGAATACAGCAGGACGCGACAAGAAGGCCAGAAGAGCCAGGTCTAGAAGAGAAGGGATTGTCGTCGTTCGCGTAACGGAAGGCGATTTTATGGCGGGGGGTGGAGGCTGGGGGCTTGCAACGCGCAGGACCAAGATCCATCAAACGAACGGATGGCGTCGAAGCTGGGGGGGAATGCGAGAATGTCACCAGCTCATGGCGGCCGTGTAAGACGACGGGTTTGGGGAGTGGAGTGCCGGCCGACTGGTAGCCGGCAGCCTTTCCCTTGCTGCAGCCTGTTGGTGATGATGATGCTCTGTAGGGGGCTGTAGGGGAAACGCTTTCAGGAGGGTACTCTGTACAAGTGCGGACGAACACTATTACGGACCAGGGCGTATCGTGGCCAGGTGTGGACTAGAGCAGAGAGCGAAAGGTACGGGGCCGGAGCTGGTCCAGCTTGGGTAAGGCGGGTGAAGCCAAAAAGGCGCCTGGCCTCAGTACAGGATTGGGATGGAATGGGATTGGGTCCAATGGCATGAGGGTTGGAGAAATGGCCGATGGATGGGGGGGAGGAGATTGGAATTGGCATAATTATGCGATACAACACGAACCAAAGAATGGCCGGCCCATTGAAATGGTTTATTAGGCCGCGATGCTCCTTGCAACACGTGCTTTTTCTCACCTAGACTACCTTCTACGTAGGTTATCGGTGCCCGTTGACTCCATTCGCGTGGCAGACGTGGATCACGGGGCTCTTTCATTCCCCTTCCTTTCTCTTACACCTTATCTGCATGGATGCCCTTTCGTTATTCCCGGCCCCGTGCCTGGCACCGTCACGCTCTGGCTCAGAGTTGAGTTCACTCATTACCAGCCCCAGACAACGACAAGGGTCCTGACTCTTTGTACTGTGCTGTCCGCTGTACTCGGTACCCGTCCAGTCCCCCTGGTCCCGCCCGCCGTTTATACGTAGGTACGTAGAGGAGGGTGTTGACTTGCATGGGTCTCCAACGTCCCTAGGCGCAGCAGCGTGAAACCAGAACCAGTCGCTCAGGATCATCACCGCGTCAGTGTGCTTTTCCTCATGTCCGTTGATGCCCTCTTGCAACTCTTTCATCTATTATGCAGCCACCCAGAGCCACCAGATCAATGGTCCAGTTTTTTTTACCCTTTGGCTGTCCCTCGGCGTGTCCGAGGTGGGGAGGCGGCGCGTGGCGGACGAACCAGTCTAACCACTGAAGGGCTTGACAACTCGCCAGCAATCAGTCAAGGAATCTAATAAATAGCGGCCGACAAGTTACCTCAAGTACCAGCCGACACGTGCTCTGGCAACCTAGCAAGCAAGCGCCCGTCTGCCACCATCCGGAACAGCCTTCAGTCGTGGGAGGGTCTCCCCTAAATCGCACCCAACCACAGGGATCTACTTGCTGGTACATAGTACCTCCTCCTCAGCGGGCGCCCGAGAACCCACCAGCCTTCACAGGGCCTGCTTGCCTTCCTCGTGCTCTCCTCGTGCTCTTTGGCCAATGGGATTCTCATCCAAGCATGCTTGCAACCTAACCTCCAGCGACTACAAGGCCTCAGGACTCCAAGCCGCGGTATCGATCACCACAATTCAGGGCTGCATATCAGCTGAAAGACTTTTGCAATAGGAGTTGTCCGAGTTGAAAGATGACTCAAATCTCAAGGCAGGAAAGGATCTGCCATTTCAGCTTTCCATTTTGACGCAATTTTTTTTTGGTCCCTGTCTTGGGCTTACCGGAGAAACATCCTTTTCTGTCCTCTTCGCCTTAGCACACACCGCGCCAGTTGACGATCATCTCCCACCTTCAGACTGTTGATGCTTCAGAGTGCGCCATGGTGCCTTGATCTACTGTGACGTAGCACCAACGAGAAAAACCTCAAAAGGAGTTGGTGTCGCCCACCCACGCTTGCCACGCCACGAAGCCCACCGAGAGACGGGGGGAGCCACCACGGAGCGGCGGACACGCGGCGATCGGGTCCCTGTGTCAGCCTCCGGAGATCTGGAGCTCCTGCTGTTGGTCAGCATCATGGACCGGGGGCTAGTTTGTTGCTTTCTCACTTAATTACTCCCCATGTTGACCTTTCATATCTGCTACCGACCGCCATGTCCATCATGGCCATAACCGAACACCCAGCCCCTGTGGACAAGCCTACGATCTCTCTCTTCATCCAGTCCCTGCAAGACTGGCAGCTGTTGCAGCAGATAATATGACACGGGGCCAATGCGGTCATCTTTGGCCACTTCAACTCTTCGCCGGTCTGACGAGAGCTGCAGTGCGACCCCGGCATCTTTCTGGAAGGCTTCCGTTTAGGTGCTACTACAGACCCCTTACATTTTCTCAGACGCGCCCCCTTCACATGCAGATAAGCGACGGAGATGCCCGTGATGGGCGGCCATGCGGTGTCGTGTTCGGTGACCTTGTGGCGTTCCCATGATTAACGCAGGTAGGTTTACCAGTGGCCGCGATCCGGTGCTAAGGGAGACACTACTGCTACCTGCTTCCTTTGGGCCCTTCGTCTCTGTTATAGAGAGCTCAGGGAACAGCCTAGTTTGGAACGTGGGAACTCTTGAGAACTTGGCGCAGCTACTATAGTAGGGCGATATAGGTACAAAGCGTCACACAGTTGTCCTGCTGTGTCATGACACGGTATGTTCGATTCCAGGCTTGTCATTCAATGATTGCGTCCGCCACATCCAACCCCCTTGCTACCTACCACATGGAGATTGTGGAAATAACGGCTTGCCGATGGCACCAAAAAGCAAAACCAAACCACCCCCTCCGATCCCCTGCTGCAACGGCGGCGCCTCGCTGATGCAGCCAACCACTTCCAGAAGCCGCACAGAGACGAGGAACCAGCCAGAGGTTGCCAGATTCCCCGACGGCGTTTCACAAGCTGCATCCCGCGGCGTTCCAGCCAGCCTCTGACGGGCGCGCGCCATACAGTAGCAAGTTGCGAGGCTGCAGGGCCTTCCCTCAACGTTCTCCTGAAGGACATTTTTGAGGGCCCTGTCGAATAACCAGTCTGTGCCGTGGCTGACCCCCCCCCCCCCCCCCCCCCCCCCCCCCCCCCCCCCCCCCCCCCCCCCCCCCCCCCCCCCCCCCCCCCCCCCCCCCCCCCCCCCCCCCCCCCCCCCCCCCCCCCCCCCCCCCCCCCCCCCCCCCCCCCCCCCCCCCCCCCCCCCCACGCCCGCCGATCCTCCTATTCTTTGACGCCGCAACCGCCTCCTAATCTTGGACTTGCCTTTCACTCGGCCAGGGAATCCAATGGCTCGCTTACTCTAGATTCCAGGGAAAGGCGGTCGAAATCACTGCTCCTGGTCGGACGCGAGAGACATGTAGAGGATGGCGGTTATCAGACAGTTCTCTTAGACAACCCGCCTTTGCAAGGTTCATCCCCGATATCATTCTTTGGTGAGTCGTTTTTCCTCCACATAAACGTGGTGGGAATATGGACGGAAACGAACTCATCAAAAGCCGGCCCAGATTCGGGGGTCGCCCAGCAAAAGCCCTTGCTTTTCCTGCCTAGCCAATCGTATTGCTCTCCTGGCACATGGCACAGAATTGTTCTAGAAACATTCAACACACCAACGCCCAGCCTCAAAAACGCCTCTCGGGCGATGCCGCCGGTGGCCACCAAAAGCTTACTCCTCCTCCTCCTGTCTTGAATCGTACGGAGAAGGACGAAGCGTGTCACTTGAGATCTCACATCTCCGCTCAACAATTCCGCGGCCCGCTTGGTTTTTTGCTTTTCATCTTCTTTACCTGCTCTCTTGCATCCACCAAAGAAATGCCTTGGCTGAATCAAGGTGTGCCCGAGGGCATAACCTCCCTCAGGTTGACAAAGTTCAAGACAGTCGGATCCGCCAACTGAGCATTGCCAAGTCGAGTCCTTTCTTCATCTCCGCAAGAGTTTTCATGCGCATTTCACCCGTTCCGGTGGATGGGTAAACCTGTGCTTCAGCTTTTCCGCTAGAGGGCGTGGCGTGAGCCCGCCCATCCTGCACTGGCCCGGATGATGGGACCTGGAGATGTGATCTGTTGGCTGCAACACCAACAGACAGACCTGCGACACTCCGCAGCTGTCACCCCGCTGTCCCCCAAAAGCAATTGTTTGGTGCGGCTGAATTGCCAAGTCCCATCCGGTTGCTAGATCTGCGACGCCAAAGCCAACATACCAACCGCCCTACACAGCTGGGGTAAGATGAGTGTCTTGAATCACACAAGGAGCCAGACACTTCCACACTCCCACCATCATTGATGGCAAACACTTGTCCTCCCAGCATTCCCGGACGGGGCGGTTGTTCGGATAATTTTACCTCGCAACCAAAAAAGCCGCTCGCTGTTGTGTCAGGCAATATACTGCCCAGCTATGTGTTCGCTCCGGGTTTGATTCTTCTCCACAGCACAGAGCTTAGACCAAGAACGGGTCAATGTCGAAGGCTAGCAATTTCACGATTGCTTCGTTTTAACAGCTCAGCTTAGATGTCGTTGAAGTAGCGCAGTGCACAGGGCACGTTTGGGGCCCCGGATCCGCAGGGCTTGATTGTTCGAGACGACACTCTTAGATCACCCGCTCTGCCACGATCGGACTGAACCAACGGGATCGCGGATCGCGGTTACAGAAATGCCTTGATGCCCCCAGGTTTTCAAAAGCAGCTGGGGGGCCTTGCCGAGTGAGAAAGGCCCGCTTCAAGGTCAGGCTCTATCGTGTTCTCTCAATGTCTCAGCACACCGCACGACATGGCCATGTTGAACAGCGTCTTAAGCGATATGAGCTCCTATGCAGCATCTATGCAGCATCGGGTACGAGGCCAGGGCGGCTCGCTTGGTGACGGCCCAAGTTCCATCAGACCATTTCCACCCGCAGAGCCAGTGCTTCATGATCGAGTGGAAACATCGCCAAAGTTTCTATGGCTCCCACATCACGGCGACTGGGGTTTTTTATAAGAATGTCAAGACCGTTTCGAAGCGTGTCTGGGAACTCGTCCTGGGTATTACCGTGTTTGGTATTCGTCAACCGGGTATCGGCGATGTGATATGGATTTGCTCTCAGAGTGATGACGATGGCTGCCACTTACACCAGAAGTGACAACTCGATGACGTCAAGAACCACCTCTCAACCGACGGATTATACTTGACCTCAGAAGCTCGAAGCTCCTTCTACTTAACCAAGACACAACTCATTTGCATCGGAAATATTTATCCCCATCTTGCGAAGAGATACCACAGCTCAATTGGACTCAACACTGTGGCCCCCCGTTGCCCATCACCCAACCATGCCTCTCCTGCGCCACGTCCTTCGGACAACCGCTGCCGCGGCCCGTCCTTTCCACACAGTGACGGGTCTGCGGATTCCGTACAAGGACTCGCAAGACCGCGAGACGCTCCGCCCCGTGTCGAACGAGAACACAAAGTCGGGGCGAGACGAGCAGGTGGCGCGAGAGCACGCAGACACAGCGTTCGACCCCAACACGACGCGACCAGAGGAGGCAGCCGCGCAGACAAGCAAGGAGAGCGATAGCAGAGGCGAGGACCCTCTGAGCGCGAGCGGCGCGAACCAGGACCTGAGCAAGCCGATGGGGAATGAGAAGACGATCAAGCAGAAAGGCTCTGGAGAGGAGATTTCAAAGGGAGGGCCGAGTAAGGAAGGGAGTGCGCCCAAGAAGGGACAGCTGAATAAGGCGTGAGAGGGAATTACGAGGAAGAGTGATGATTACAGGGAACTGGTGCAGGCAAAGTCCAGAGGGCAAGACGATAGCTCGAGTACTGTGAAGCATAAAACGACGGTCGAACCGTTGGTTAGGCACGTTGCTGCCAGCAAGGTATCTCATCATTCAAGTCACACCCATCACAGCCCGAGTTACCATCGACTCAAGCTCGAGTGTTATTGTGTCTCGTATCTTGCCCTGTCTTCCAAATCACAGATGCCCGTCATGACGCAGAGCAATCGCCATGATACCCCGCGGCTCCGGGCCGGCCCCGCATCTCCGTCACGGCGATCCCGCAAAACCACAGGCGCGTGAGACGCTTCGTCAGCAAACCAAAGTTGATTGATTTTTTGTCTGATATAGACGTAGATCTGTGCTTCTACAATAATTCAGCTTTAAATCCTCGCCTCGTATCTCAGCTTACAACACCCGCCTCTAACCAGGCCACAGTGCGGCACGACCGTCTTATCCTCGGCTTGGACCCGGCATCTACACATGCCCAACTGATCGGTATCCTCAAGAAAGGCTTGGATGTCGAGGTGCTTTTAGAGGACACAGCTAGGAATTTAGCTGGCAAGATAAATGCATGCTACTACGCCTATCGTATGAGAGCGGGGCCACTGCGCGAGGAGGATTCGAGAGCTTCCCCTGGAGCCTTTGGACTTCTTATCAAGGTCACCTTCCGAATACTAGTTGAGGATGAGCGCCTGGATATACCCGTGCAGGTGGTGCAGCGTCTCAAGGAGCGAGAAGTTAAGATAGTAATGATGGGGTCTGCGGTGCAGGTTTGCTGAGGACTCCAGTTGAACGGTGAACTCAATCAAGAGTCTTTCCTCATAGCATGTATGCGGCCAGTGCCTCGGATAGGAAGTCCCGGCAGACATCATGATACTGCCCCCCATCAGAATGCACCTCTCTTGATTCGTTGCTGCCCGCTTCTCCGGTAACTTTGCTTGATGCGCACTTGGAGGCAGCGTGTCAGTGGATTCAGCATGCGGGCCCAGTGTTGTATGAATAAGTGCAGGAGGACGAGTTGCAGTCAACAGGCACTGGAAGGTCGGCAACGGGGCCAGAGTTGGGAATGACACGGTGGGTTCATTGGCGAGAGGGGTTTCAGGAGCTGGGGAGAGAGTCTGGCGAGAAGCCGAGGCTCAAGTTCCGCGATCGTCATGAGGGAGTTAGAAGGATGACGGGCCTTGTATGGAGGTTCACCCCAGTGTAGATAAAACACACATCATGCCAAAGACGTACAAGTCCTCAAAAACGGGTGTTCGTATTCATCGTCTCTTCATGCAAATGCCAAACCCCACCCATGGCTCAAACTCCTAGACGCCAGGCCATGCATGTTTTCTGTGTGTGTACCTGTTTAGGCGTACATCATATCGCCATCCTCCTCCTCGCTGTCCTCCACGATGGGGATGTCCTTCTTCTTGTTCATCTCCTCGCGGCACATGGGGCAGGTGCCCTTGCTGCGCAGCCACGGCCCCACGCACTCGAGGTCGTAGCGGTGGCGGCCCTTGCAGGGCAGCTCGACGACGAGGCACCACTCGTCCTCGAGGTAGGGCACCTTGCAGATGGCGCAGTCGTCGTCCTCGGCGAGGGTCTTGCGGTTCACGCGGTCCAGCGAGTCGACAAACTCCTGCGAGACGCCGCGCAGCCGCGTGGGGGGGTCGTTGATGTCGTCCTCGAGGGAGTTGATGAGGGCCTCGAGGAAGTGGCGGTTGTCGTCGGTCGGGGAGGTGGTGTAGAGCGTCTGCAGCTGGTCCTGGAGGAGGCGGAAGAGGGAGGCCGTGTCGACGGGGGTGGGCGTCGCGTGAGGGTTCTGCTGGGGCGTCTGATCGCCCGTGGGCTCCGAGAGCTGGTTGAGGAGGGAGAAGAAGGAGGCCATGTCGACGCGGCGGCCGGAGCGGCGGGGCTCGGCGAACTTGACATTGTGCTCGACTGGTTGCCGCGACTCGGGTTAGCGATCTGGGACGTAGGTTGATGTCCAGCATGACGCTCATGATGGGATGGAGGGGGAGGGGTTGGATTTACCTTCGTATTGAGTAGCCATTGCGGGGGGACGCTGGATCCGAAGATTTTTTCAGTGGCGGTTGTGATATAGAATCTGGCTTCAGAGGGATGCGGAAGAAGAAGAGCTTGGGTTTAGTTGGGCGAGGGACAAGATATCGTCGTCGACGGTGAGAAGCAGGCAGAGATGATGTCGCAAGTCAATCAAGAGGAGAGTGGGGACGGGAGCTGCCAGGGGCCCTGGAGCTGGGTCTTGGGTGCTAGCGTCCTCCTGGGAGCTGGCAGCTTGGCGATGAGAACCAATAGGTGCAGCTTTCTCTCGGCATTGAGATTGAATGCTGATGGCTTCGCTTACACGGCGCGGCTCTTCGTGAGCCTCTATCCAGTGATATAATAAGAATCAACGACGTGTAAACAAGAAACCAGACACGGAAATAACCCGCCAGCCCGTGCAAGGGCATTTCGCATGCCAAGGTGCTCTCTGAAATTGGCCTACCCAGGCATCAGATTGCGAGGAGGTACTTTGGTATGCTCAGCTCAGCCATGAGGGGGCTCGTCCCATGTCGTCACCCGAAAAGTCCGCTCCGCCCGGGGTCTCGCAATTCTGTCTCGTCTTAACTCCATACTAGGATACTCTTCCTATTTAAGGTTCCTGTCGAGCCATCCATTTATAAAGCACCGTCATCTGCTTTGTTCAACCTGTCTCTTGCATCTTTAGTCACGATACCCCCATCGCAACAATTCCTTGATTTGATACCCAACCTGATTGTTTAGCAAGCTACTGAAGCTCTCCTGGTCGAGCAAATCTACCGATAACATACCTTCCATCTCATCCCCTCATCCCCCCCCCCCCCCCCCCCCCCCCCCCCCCCCCCCCCCCCCCCCCCCCCCCCCCCCCCCCCCCCCCCCCCCCCCCCCCCCCCCCCCCCCCCCCCCCCCCCCCCCCCCCCCCCCCCCCCCCCCCCCCCCCCCCGCACGAATCGCACACAATGACTTCTCCCTCTGCTGCCGTCATCGGCTCGACCGGCCTCGTCGGCTCCAACATCCTCTCGACTCTCCTCGCCATCGAATCCTACAACCCCGTCAACACCATCACCCGTCGCGCTCCCAAGGCCACCTCCCCGCGCCTCAACGCCGTCGTCGATTCCGACACCTCCAAGTGGGCAGGTATCCTGTCCGGCCTCACGCCCACCCCGTCCGTCGTCTTCTCAGCCCTCGGCACCACCCGCGCTGCCGCCGGCGGCCTCGCAAACCAATGGAAGATCGACCATGACCTCAATGTCGAGCTGGCAAAGGCCGCCAAGTCGGCTGGTGCTTCTACCTTTGTCTTCGTCTCAAGCACCGGCACGCGTGGGTTCCCCTCCAGCATGTCGCCGTACAGCAAGATGAAGAACGGAGTCGAGGACGCCATCAAGGAGCAGGGCTTCGAGCAGGCTGTGATTCTCAAGCCGGGCTTGATCATCGGCTCGAGAGAGCACGGCCGTTTCGGAGAGGGCATCTTCCAGAGCGTGGTGGGCGGGATTGGCCGGCTGAGCGGCGCAGTCAAGGATGCTCTGGGCCAGGATGCCGAGGTGATTGCGAGGGCAGCCGTGAAGGCCGCGCAGCTGGCGGGCGAGGGCAAGGCCCCCAGCAAGTACTGGGTCGTTGAGGCGGCCGAGATCATCAAGCTGGGCCGGACAGAGTGGTCGGGCGAGGGCGCAACTGATGCCGCAAAGGATGCCACAAAGGCAGAGCCACAGTAAGACGTCACGGGTACGACTGCTTGAGCGGGATCTACGACAGTATCTCTCTCCTTGGAATATGGGCCAAGTGCCGTATTCTGGGGGCGGTTTTCTACTGATTCAATGCCGTCGCACGACCTTTGTTCCATAGGACAAAGGTGTAGGGAGATTCACGACCGTGATGGTACACGACGGAGCGTCTACGTGGACGTGTCGCTTCTATTTTGCGTTCTTGGTCTGCACTCAGGTTGTCGGGAATCCAATTGAGGGATGGACGGATGGATGTTGACGAGAGGCCGTTTTCGGAAGGAATTGCGTGAGAGAGGGTCGACCTTGCGAATGACAGGGTTCCAGTTAACGAGGAAATCAACGGTTATCGTCGAGGAGCGTCTGTTTTGGCATTGCTTGTTTCTAGTCTCTGGAGGATGTGAACAATGTCTCAAATGACAAGATTGATTATTGGCTCTTGTATGTCGGTAGTTGGGTCAGGGCCTTGGAAACTCCCCGTCCTCTGCCGAAGAGTACATTTCTTACAAAGCAATCAACTCCACAGCTGAGGGTATATCAGCGCCACCCCAGTCCAGTCCTGCTATGTAATCTCACCAATTCTTGCTGCGTATCGAGTCAAGCTTGGTAGCCACTATCTAAAGTACGCCCCAAGGTAGATACCTAGGTAAGGCCCTGGAGTACCTAGTAAGCACGCTGCAACTCAACCCTCCGAGTCTTCCCCCGTCGGCGTTCCTGGCACTTCCGCTCCGCTCTTTTTTTCTTGCCCCACGGTGTGCCCCACCATCCTCAGCCCAGCTCATCATCCCTCCCCTCCGATAACGACAAGCGTGCTTCTAGCAGCTTCTGACCGCGGCTCACTCACTCGTAGCCATTTTCCTTTACCAGTTTATTCTAGCAGTAGCTCAATATTGGTGGGTTTTCCATATTCATAGAAGTCTAGGAAGGGGATTGCGCTCACACATTTCATAGTCTTGTTCTGACTTGTAACAAGCCTTGTCTTGGGGACTTGGGTACGACGTTCAAAAGCGTAGAAAACAACACCACGAAATCATGTCGTCTCGTCCTTCTGTCGTCGGCGCCGAGGCTGGCCCTGAGGCCCCCTATCCCTACCACATGGAGGGCAAGGTCATCTCTGGCTTTGGCCGTGGCTCCAAGGAGGTACGTTCCCACCGTCAAACACCCAAAGCAGTCAAGACGACACAAAAACTCACAACTCATACAGCTTGGTATCCCCACTGCCAACCTCCCCGTAGACGACTCCGTAACCCCCTGGATCGCTTCCATCCCCTCGGGCGTCTACTTTGGCTACGCCTCCCTCGCCCTCCCCTCAACCCACCCCGACATCCCCCCCTCATCCTCCTCTCCCACCACCCCCTTCCACATCTTCCCCATGGTCATGTCCATCGGCTACAACCCCTTCTACAAAAACACAGTCCGCAGCGCAGAGGTCCACGTCCTGCACAGGTTCACCGCCGACTTCTACGACGCGCCCATGCGCCTCCTCATCCTGGGCTTCATCCGCGAGGAGAAGGACTACAAGAGCCTCGACGCCCTGATCGAGGACATCAACTTTGACTGCGACGTCGCGAGGAACAGCCTTGCGCGCGAGGCCTGGGCGCCCGCCAGGGGGCTCGTCGTCGGGGGCAAGGATGTGGATGGGAAGCTGGACGCCCAGTGGCTTGTTCGGGACGCGTGAGACAGATGTTGAGGAAGGCTCCCAAGATACTGGCCTAGACATGTTCTGTGGATAAACAAGGAAGAGAGGGCGGGGCCCAAAAAAAAGAGTTCACTTGCACGGGGAGTTATGGATATAGCGGAATCATAGAAGGATACAACTTGCGGTCTTTCAACACCCTTTTGATTTCTCGTTTCGCATTTCCTAAGTCACTACGTGGGTATCGTGCGAAACCCTCCCTCCGCCGCCCAGGAACACCGGCATTAAACCATGTACATGAAATTGCATCATGACTAGTCTCCCATCTAGGGGCATATGCTCTGGTCGCTCTTCAGTAGTACTGTCGGGGCCCCCCTTTCCTCCCTTGGGGGCCCAAGAAGAGTGTTTATTCTCGTAGAAAAGAACCTCCCGTGAACAAAGTAAAGGGAGAATGAACGTATCAACAAGGTCCACCAGCAGCTTGATTAACTAAACTGCGAGTTGCTGAGGTCCTTGGTCTGGTAAATATCGTGGCAAAAACTGCATATGTCCGAGGTTAGTAAATCGGGCCATCTGACGATGCAAAACACGGCAATGTTGAAACTCACGTTCATGATGATCATCATGGGAATGTCAAACACGTCCCGCTTGATGGTCCAGCAGTAGGTGCACTCGACCTTGCCGTCCTTCTCGATCCGCGAGATGCCATGCTCGCTGTCGATCCGGGTGACTCTGCTGCTTAGAATGCCCGGCTGCGTGTCCTTTTGCGCCCCCGGCTCTCCTTTCGAGTCCAGGCTCTGCGGCGCCCGGTACTTGTTGAGCCGGCAGCTCCTCTGCACCTTGCCTCTGCTGTCCTCAAACGCCAGCTGCGAGAAGTCTTGGTAGAACTCCACCACGCTGTCGTCGTCAAGCAGCTCGCCCAGAAACACGGGCTGAGGTCGGCCATTGCTCATGTCCAGCATCGCTCTTTGAGGCCGCGGGGTAGTCATCTCACCCTGAGCATTGGTGTCTGGAGTGTTTGTTCCGTTGGTCGACCGGCTGCTGTAGACGTTGATGTTGAGGTTCGGCTCCTTGCCGAGCAGGACATCCTTGGTCCACCCGGTGAGGGCGGTAAACTCCTTGTTGACGGCAGCAACCTCGCCAGACCGTCGGCACACGACCGTCGGCGCGCAGCAGTGCTGTAGAAAGTCATCGTACTCTACCAAAGTTCGCTGGAAGCACTTCTCCATGAAGACCAGGTCTTGTCGGGTCAGGTCCTTGGTACAAGAGATGAACGAAGGTCGGATCTCGCCCAGGGCTTTGGCGATCCTCAGCAGCTTGTTGCCAGGCAGGCGGTTTCGCAAGACGGCCACCATGTTGTGGAACCCGGTCGTGTAAGGATACGGCTCCTTGACGCTCTCGTAGATCGCGGCTGAGTCGCGTTGCCTCTTGCCCAGGATAGACTTTGGGCCAGGCTTCGTCTGCTTCTGCCGGTGCCGCGAAGCGGCCGGGACCGTCGGAATACCAGCAAAGTTGTGGTTCGGCGAACCGTCCATGGCCGGAACCGAATGCGGGCTCGCGGTTGTGTCAGTACTGGGACTGGCAAGGCTCGTTGGCCCAGCTGCAATGGCATAAGCATGGGGTAGTCCGTGCTGGAGGTTGCCCTGGGCATATAGAGACTGGTTGCCTTGGTCCATACCGGAAAAGTCAGCCCCCAACATGGGATGATCATAGCCGGGAGCGTTTCCGTTTCCAAACAGGGCGACGTAGCTGGCCTCGGTCGTTGGTGTTTGTGAGATGGAGTTTTCCCGGGGAGGCGTCTCTGCGCCAAGGGCCATCTTGTTGAGAATGCCAAATTCCCAGCCGGCGTATTGACTGCCAAAGTTGAGGCCTTCAAGATCAAAGTTGTAGAGAGCAGGGTTGCTGGGGTCAAAGAGGGCGTTGAAGTCCATGTTCCCGGCAGGCATGATGTTGTTCATCGGCGCGGGGGCGCTGTTGATAGGACCTTGGAAGGAGGTCGGAGATGCCTGAGGGTTGAAGGGCAAGCCATCAATGCCTACCGGAGTCTGAGCGCCAGCCGAATAGACTGGCAAGGATGCGGTGCTCCCCTGGGAGAAGAAGTTGCTGCCCGTGGTGGACATGTTGTCCGAGTGACTCGAGCTGTGGCGATGGCCGTTGGTTCGAGTGGGCGTAGGATTGGGATTGTAGTTGGGGCCGAGGACGGGTCGCAGGGCCTCAGGGGGAGCGTCATGGAGATATTTCGCCTTCTTGCGGACGCCATCCTGACAGGCGTCGGCGAGGCCACGCTTGATGCACCTTTGGCACGGTCTCTCATCTCCTAAGAGAAGATGTCAGTTTTGAAATCTTCTCCTTGGCTGTCAAGGCACGGCGAAGCTTTCGACCGTGACTCTTCCTCTCACAAACAAGAATAGGGGGGGGCAAATGAGCAAACAGATGAGCCAGCCGAAACGCAGGCAACTAATGCGCCGAGGGCCAAACTTCACAGTGAAGAAAAGACAGAGCCGGGATGATGGTATCCCGACTCACGAAAAGCTTGAAGCAGACATGGTCAGCGCAAGAGGACTTACCACAAGTCAGATGAGCCCTTTGACACGCAAAGCACGCCCGCCGCGCCTTTTTCCTTCTGGGGCGCAGGGGGTCCTTGGGGTCGTACTTCTTCTTGACCTCGGTGGTGCTCTCGGTTGTGCTCTGCTCGGTCATTTTCTCGTCGTCCTTGAGAAAAGTGTCGGTGTCGTCCTCGTTCTCAGACATGACATCTGAGACCTCAGCACCGTTCTCCTCCATCTCGTGCGGCATGGTGTCTTAGGTTTTATATACAAGGCCTGGCACCGACGCAAGGTACTGCGACGGCTGGAAATCTCCTCCTCTCAGCTAGTCGAACCTGGGACTCTGTTGATCTGCTGCACAAAAAGCGGCCAGGAACTGCAGGCTCCAAATCCCCGGAAACCTTTTTTTGTCTCTCTCACTCTCTTGTCCCCCTTTCAAATACCTTGCGGAACCACACCTATTCAAGCCTCCGTGGCACAGCCAAGCAGGGACAGGACCGTCGTCGAATTAGAGTCGCGATGTGCGCTGTTCACAACGACAACAACCCCCCACGGTGGCGTGGATAATGCGCGCAGGATTTCCCCTGGATCGTCGTCGGTGCCGACGCTGGCGCGTGTGATGTACGCGATGTAAGATTGGGAACAGCCTAGTCCGGGCGGCTGCGGCTGAACTATGGCGTTGGGCGCGAACGAGGCCAGAGGTCTGTACGCAGCCGTGGATATGAGGGCAACCCTTGGTCAGGAGGAGAACCGATATTGGTCGGTCGAGCTCGTATTCTGGACTGGGTGTGCTCGGATGAGGCCCAATGGAGTCCGTAATTAGGGTACGCAAGGAGGCGTTCCCGTGCGACGTCAAGGCAGTCAATAGCAAGGTCGGAGGCGTCGTGAGGCTGCGGGTGTCGTCACCGAGGAGGACGGAGAAGGTGGAAGCGGCGCGGCTCTGATTCGACCGATACGGGGAGGGTCGATGATCGCCGGACACAGGACACTCGCGGGAAGAGGAAAACGGGCTTGAGAAGGCGACGCAAGGCGACACGACGAGACGGCGACGAGGGCGACACGGGCGAACAGAAGGCGAAGAGGACGATGACGAAGGAGGCGGGGGGGGAGGGAGAATAGGATGCAGCTACCCGAGGGCCATGAGGGTTGGCTGCACCCAGCACCGGCCAATCTAGCAACAACGCGCACTACAGCAGCTCACACGGCGTCGGCGACCGTAACAGCGGGCTGTGGTGACAGCGTAGCGTTGTGCAGAGATGAGGCATGCGAACCAGGCGCGGCGCGGGGGAGGGAGGAGGAGCGCGGAGAGCGCGGAGGAGGCGGATCGCAAAAAAGCGAAGAAGCAAAGACGAAGAATAGAAATGAAGGGAAAGGGGATAGGAGAGAGGGGGGGGGGAGGAAAGGGAAAAAGAAGACGGGCGAGGCAATTCGCAAATAAGGCCGTCAGCGGTCACTGGCCGGTTGGAGCTTCAGTCAGAGGTCAGACGACGAGGCGGTGGGCTCTGGTGGTTGGTAGATGGTGGTGGATGGCACATGCGCCCCAGGCAGGACAGGGCAAGCTGTTGGATGTGCTGCGTCTGCGTCTGCGTCCCAGCCGGCGTGTGCTAGGGATCCTGGGAATTGAGTAAGTGGATTGGGGATTGTGGATGTCGACGTGGGAGTAAAAAAAGAAGAGTGTGGATTAAGGGATATGGATATACATACACAGGTTGGTGGATAGGTCAGGTTGGTGGGAGTTTAGTGGAGGGCTGTGACAAAGATGGTGTGAATAGTGGGCAGCAGGTGGTCCTGTTTTGCACTTCTTGTCGCCAAATGCCAATCCTAGTGGAATCGCAGCGCCAAAGCTAGCACTTCGACGGTCTCGTTTCGGTCAGTGGAAAAGAAAGCAAGACGATGGGGGGGAGAGGGCGTGGAAGAGGAAGCGGAAGATGGGGAAGAACGCAGGCTGACCCAGCATGTGTGGATGTGGAAGGCCGATCGAGGCCAGCTGACCATTCAGGAAAGGCGCCGGTGCGTGTTCGGATTGCGCAGAAAACCTGGACCCCCCAGAATGGAACGCGACAGTGCGGCACAGCGGGTGATGAACTGGCGGAGGCCGATACGACGTGGATGATACGGAGTGCCGTAGGGCCCCAAAAAAGCCAAGACCAGGGAGAGGCTCGCACATGGTGGGTGCATATTTTCTTCCTGCTTCTTCTATTGCTTGCTTTTTTTCCGTTTGCTGCATCCCACAGGCATACATCCCCAAGAGCGCCGTCGCAGAACATAGCCGCACTCACACATGCAGCAGACCCCTGGGCGACATGGACAGTCCTCCACCACAATGAGCAGGACGCATGGGTAGCAGCGGCAATCAGATTCGGGGACAAGGCTTGGATGGCATTTTGATGCTACTTCTGATGATCATGAAAGAATCCAAGTCAAAAAGAGTTTCCTCCTGGGTTGCATGGGCTAATTTGACTGACACTTGGGGCATGTTTATGCCTCACCTTATTTGACAGGACTAAAACGCCAGAGTCCCAACAGGATGGATGATTCCCATGATATTGACACCCGCCAGGACCAGTTAGTGCCCTTTCTAAGGAAGTCAAAACTCTTTGACTGCGGGGTTTGCCAGTGGGGAGATGGCCCGCGCCGGGGGGAAACTGGGCGTCGTCCATTGGCCCGACCAAGTTGGGCTTGTACCTGAGACTTTTGACGGGCATGTCGTGAGGACGCTCTCCCGAGACCTCGGGTTGGGAGCCGAATCGAGGATCGGAAATGCCCAACTTCGCTTTTTTAGAGGCATAACGGCGATGGAACTACCGAAACTCTAACTTCCTGAACAGAGTTGATTCAAAGTACGGGGTAATTCTGGAGTACCTCGACGACCCAAGAGAGTCCCGCTGAGCCGCCAGATGAAATTCCATTGATCCATTGTCCCAACCACCCAGACAGTTTGCCTAGCTTTCTATTGCCTACTACGGAGTACCTAGGCTGGCTTGGGACCTGGACCACTGCGCCGTGGATCCCGGACAGGGAATAACCAGCCCGGGAGGGCGACGTCCCCTTGGCCTTGGACCTGGATCTGGACCTGCAACACCTGGCACCCAGCACCTGGACGTCAAAGTTGTGTGCGGCATGGATCCAGGGTTGATCAGGTCGGAGTGAATTGTTCAACGTGAGCTCTTGAACGCATCAAGAGAGAGAAGAAAAAAAAAACCTCGAGCTTCAGCGCGGTTCACAGCCGCCAGCCACCGCCGTGTCCACCATTTCACGAAAGAGTAGCAAAAAGACGGACCTGAGAAATCGGGAGCAGAAATGGAGAGGAAGGACATCTCAAAGTCCCAAGTGGTGATTCGTACCTCGTCGGTGACCGGGGTCCCTTTGATGAGTTTTTAGTGTCGTGCGACTGCAGCACCGTTGCGACAAGGTGCGGCGCCAGGCTGATCTGCTGGATAACTTGACTGCCAGATGACCCTTGGCAAAGCAGTTTCTTAATAATCGATTACGGATGGCTTTGTCTTTGTCGATGTTTTCTTGATCATGTCCGGAGGTAATACTCGATCGTGTAGGTCGCAAGTGCGTCGTCTGCTTCATGTAGTATTCGAGCCCCGGAATCAAAACCTCACCGCAGCCCAAAAGGAAAAGAAAAAAAGCCACCGGCACCAGGCCGCTCTTAAAAATGCCCTGGCTTTTTTTCCTCGGTGCGGCGTCTGTCGTCGATACGCCGATGTGGGTGCACCAGGTGGGCGGCGTCAAGGTAAGGTACCCGAAACCCGCACAGGAGGACAAAAAAAAAGAGAAGAGACGGGGACCCAAGACATACACGTACATTGCACATGCGCACCATGAATGATGCTGATGATGCGTGACAGGGGGGTAAGAGGTGAGATAATACTACAATGTGGGCGCGGGATTCAAGTCCTGTACGTACGTAAGTATTGATCACTTTGGCTTTTTTACGTTAAAGGGCACTTGGCAGGCAGCCAGCAATTGGGGTGTTTCAAGGCGGGTGAGAAAGTCGAGAAGCCGGCCAGCCGGAGACATGGGACCGCGCGGGCTTGAGATACCGAGCCCGGATGCCGGAGGCGGAGGGCGGAGGCGGAAGGCCGCCGAAGGGTGGTCGCCTCGATCTCCTGTTTTCCTAGCTGTTGGAAGTGCAAGACGGTGTGTGAGTGCTGGCGCCTGTCTCTCTATTGGATCCCTTTCCCTTGTTCTTTGATACAAGTCTCGCTGTCCGCCGCTTCCCGTCGGTGGCCGAGTTATTATCAGGGCAAGACTCACCTTTCAATTGGTGGTGAGAAATATGCCCTGTCTTTTTTGTGTTCTCGCGTCATCTTTTGCACTGGTGTTCCAATCCACACCTCTTTTTTTCTCTCTTTTACAATCAACCAATCAACGAATTGAGCCGGCACGGTCGACCAATCTGGGTCAATTGCGCGCAGAGCAAGTGTCCGCGATGCTCCCAAAGGTCAGTACCTGATCATCAGCAAGAACCCGCCCAATTGATGAGACATTGGACGGGCCGCCTCTTGGCGGCGCAGGCAGAATTAGCAACATTCTTCATGGGCGGTCCACAATTGTGTGTCTCGAGGCTCAATTGACAGTCTCGAACATCTTTTCATCAGGGTACCCGAGAGTGGGATGATGAAGCGTCATGATTTACAGGGCCATCATGGCAGGACAAGGCAGGGGGATTGGTAGAAACTTCAGCTCCAAGCCAACAGTTACAGGTCACGTCAAGGACCCCTTGCCCGTGGCCGCTTGCTTTCTTTTTCCCCCCTCAATTGTCCACGTTTCGCCATCCGCGTCACGTTTTTTCCTCTCTTTTCACCTTGGTCTTATTTACTTTTTCTGCCCTTTTTCTTCTTCCTTCGTTTGTCCGCGTGCGCGCCGTGCGGCTGTGGCCCTGCATGACAGCGGCGGCGGGCGGCGAGCGAAATTGCACATGGATCCCATGAGCTGCAAGCCTCCCCCAAGTTGCAACAAGCAGAATTTCACACAGCCTGCCGGGCCTCTTTTGGGAAGCCATTTCTTGCTCTTCCTTCTTCAATGGCTGTCGCAAAGAGGTGTGTGTATTTTCATGCGACCCCCCCTCTGTTGGAGACAGCCCCCAAAGCCCCCCCAAAGGCTCCATCCATGCCTGTTGGTTGAGAACCTGGAGAGTGAAATGGAGTCAAAGGCTGCGATAACCGAGGATTATGGGGCTTGTAGATTTTCTCGAGGCTCTGGCATACCCTTGTCGATCGCGACGGCAGTCTTCCCACTCAGCTTGTGGTTGGTCCATTGTGCGCCTTCGCGAGAGCACTCCAGCTTGGCTACCTAAAGCATCGAGTAATTCCTTCTGGCTCTAAGGAGCTGAGGGTCATCGCGGCTCCATCAGCCTGTGTTTGAGCTGGGATGGTGACCTTGGGAGAGAACAAGGATCTGGATGTTCGTGTTGTTCGTGCCGTGACTAACTAGAGAACCTCGATCTGTATCGGCCAGCTGTTTCACAACAGCTGGCTGCTCGATTCCATCTGGCGGCTGGACATGGGATCCATCATCTGCCGTGGCCAGCCAGAGTTTATGCGAAGTTCTAGACTCGGATCTTTGGGTGGCCAAGTGAGTGTGCTGTTGGTTCTCGTCTACCTCACAACTCACGATGATGATCGAGGCTCATGTACAGAACAGACCATGCTGTGAGAGTTGGACCATCGTACCCTCAGCCCTCTGAAACTGTCCATAACTCGGTCCAAGATATGCGCCCATCGTACACCTCGAGCCAAGCTCCCCCGTTGGACTCGACTGGTTGCACTTACGTATCCTCACTCTACTGGCCCGTGGCTCTCAAGCCATCTGGAACTGAACGAATGCACGGCGTCCCCCGCTCCCCCTCCCATGCCGCAATCCATATTTCTCCGCTGCGCTGTACATACATGCGTACAGACTACGGATACGTACGTACATATGCGCATTACATGCCATCTATCTGCCTGTGGCAGAGAGATGGCAGAGAAAAGCAAAGGCAAGACAAAAGACAAGGTCCGCTGGTCCTCGGCTCAGGAGATGGCTTCCCCCCTCCCTCTCCATCTCCCCGGATTTCTTTCATGCAGATCGTCCTCACAGGCAAGATACGGCGGCAGGCTCGCCAGCCGAGGCCAGATGTGAGATCTTGTTCTTTGCGGGTTCTGCTTCTCTTGACACGGGGACAATTGCCGAGGTTCTTGTTTCATCCTAGACCAAATCAAGCTTGACCATCACATCTTGTTCCAACGCCAGAGCGAGCACCTTGGATCAACCCAGAGCAGCACCAGCACCCAGCACAGCTGTCAATTGTCAGCCCCCCACACTCGCGGCCCGGGCGGGTCCTCTGTTGAAGATCATCAAGCTTGCTTTTTATTTCCTTGCTGCATTTTGCTAGATTAAAAGCCCCCTCTCGCGATGTCGCTATGCCAGACATGCGCGCTCTCAGCTACGGCCGTGACCCAATTTACAAATCCCCAGCTTGCCTGGGTCTAGACAAGTCATGCTCAATTATTCGTGGGTAACTACGGATACATCCAATAGTGCCAAGTCGCACCCCCTCGCCGCCATTATATGCAAGAAATTCAGCAACCCGTCGACGCCAGTATCAGCCCCACGCCGCAAGCAAAGCTCGTAGGCTTTCTGTGCAACCCACCCTGCTGCTCCCACCCCAAGGCAAGCCGTGTCTCAGCAGCTACAAGGCTTTCCGGTGAATAAGCCTCAATTAACCGTGAGAGACAGGGTAGGAAAGTTAGCCCGCGCTGTGTTGTCCACCCGTACACCAGGGCCTGATCCGGTGGCGCGGCGCCCCGGACCCCTCGTACTTCTACTCTGTAGGTCGGTCTCCGGCTTGCATACGTAGACCTCTAGAGACGCGACAGGCGAGGTGTTGCATGGTTGAGGGTGCGCGTCGTGCTCTTACACAACGCCGAGCTCGTTATCTCCGTCTCTTCAGAAAAACCCCCCCAGACGCCGTGCCTCAGAGCTGCCTTTCCAGCGGCCAGCAACCAGCCTATGAAGTTGCAAAGCGGCTCTTGGCTCTGATCCGCTTGCCGTACCGGAAGAAGATGTAGGGGAAGGGCATCATGGCGACCGTCAGGAAGGCCAGCAGCGTCGACGCCCAATGATAGTTGAGCTTCTCGTACATCTGGTTTCCAAAGAGGGGGAATGCCGCTGGAGTCGGTAGTTAGCATCGGGTCAATGCCATCCTTCCTCTCTCTCTCTCTTTCTCTCTCTCCAAGGCCGACCTCCCCGGCGCTCGCAGCACAGGCCCGCGGGACCCCACTCCGGGACCGGGGGGAAGGGAGACGGGCACCTACGGCGGTGAAGAGACGAGACAGATGGGATGAGATGAGATGAGGGCGGAATGAAGGAAAACTCGCAAACTCACCGGCAAAGGCGCAGCGCACGAATGCATTGGCGGCCAGGGCGCTCGCGGCGTACTGCGGATACGCATCCACCTATTTTGATGGCGTCAGCACTGGCTTCCATCTGGCACGAGCAAATGGAAGAGAAGAGAGCTCCCAGCCTTCTGGGTAACTCAAGGAAGGGGTGTCCGTGCTTGTGTGTGTGACGTGTGACGGGGGAGAGACCCAAGGACTCACCAGAAACGTAAAGATTCCGCTGAAGACGAGGAGGGTTCTATAAGCAATATCAAGCGGTTAGCCGCAGTTTCGTCCTGCGCAGCGCAGGGGGATACGAGATCCGGGGGGGGGAGGGAGTGGCATGACCAAGCCGTGACTAAAAAAGCAATTGTTCAAGGAGAGAAGACAGAATCCCGTGAGTCTGGTTCTTGTCTCGGAGGGCAGCAACA
Source organism: Fusarium nematophilum (assembly GCA_033030565.1). Taxonomy (NCBI): domain Eukaryota; kingdom Fungi; phylum Ascomycota; class Sordariomycetes; order Hypocreales; family Nectriaceae; genus Fusarium; species Fusarium nematophilum. The sequence goes on from JAVIXY010000002.1 coordinate 356,142, forward strand.
GGGAGGTTTCCACGGCATGGGCATCACAACCCCGGACTGCCTCCCCGGCACGTTGAGGCCTGCCAATTGGTTTCATATGATTGACTTACCCAGCTCCAAAGATGGCGGATCCAATGACGGGGACGATCCAGTGCACCCAAGGGTAGCAGGACCAGCCGAACATGAAGATGCCGGCGGGCACGAGGACGGAGCCCAGGATCGCGGGCGGGAGTCGGAACTCGGGCTCGCTGCTGCCTTGGACGTCCGTCTCGTCGCTCAGCCGCCGGATGAGGTTGCTCCGGATGCGGTGCCACACGGGGTCGAGGCCCGCGGCGAGGACCATGCCGACGAGGATGCCCAGGAAGGTCAGGCCGATCTGCCACAGGTTGAAGCCGTAGACGTTCCTGAAGACGAGGGGGAAGGCGCCGAAGAAGAGGTAGAGGATGCCCAGCAGGATGGCCGAGAAGATGCACAGGTTGAGGCACATGGGCTCGAAGATGAGCAGCTGGAAGGGCCGCAGGAGGGAGTGGCCGATGGCGCTGACGACCGACTTTTGAACCTTTTCGCTGGGGGCCTTCCATCGGTCATCGCCCGTCTCCTTTCGAGTCTGTCTCGCCTTGTTCCTGATCACGATGGGGTCTGTTTGCTGGCATGTTAGTTGAAGCCCCTCTTCTGCAGTCTCTGGCTGATAACTTACGATAGGTTTCTGGGACAAGAAACACAATGGCCAGGAACAGACCAAACCCCCAGATGAGGAGGATGTAGTACGTCCACCGCCAGTGCGTGTTGTAGTTGATGAAGCCTCCGATCAGGGGTCCAATCGAGGGGCCGATGAAGGGCGCGATCGAGAACATGAGCATGGGCGCCTGCAGCTCCTGGCTTGCAAACAGGTCGCCGACAGTGCCGCCAGACACGGCCAGGAAGGCACTCCCGGAGAAGCCATCGAGGAAGCGCCCGACGAGCATGGTGGCCATGTTCCTGGACACGGCCTGAGGGGTGATCCAGACGACGTACATGGACCACGAGACGAGGTAGATGGGCCGTCGGCCGTAGAACTCGCTCAGGGGGCTGAGGAACATGGGGCCCAGGGCGATGCCCAGGACGAAGAACGAGAGGCCCAGCGTCGAGACGATGCGCGAGTTGCCAAACTCGGCTTCCATCTGGGCGTATGTGGAGGTGTAGATGGAACTGGCGGCGGTTCTATCACGGTCAGTATCTATACATATATTTATATTGAACATCCTGACAGCACTTACACGCAAAAGCTCGCAAACGAGACGATAAAGACAATCAGCCACTTCCTCATCTTGTTGAAGCTGCGCGGACACAAGGGATCTCGGTCGCCATTGTCCCAGCCGACTTCGAAGGGATCCTTGTCGGGCTCGCCCCCTGAGGGTGAGTCGTCGTCAACGTCAACGTCCACATCAGGGTCGCAGCTGTACCCGTTCTGAGACCGCGCGCGGTAGAGGCTTCCAGATGCCCGGGACTGCGTTCTCGAGATGCGGCCTGTCGACTGGATGGGGGCGAATGTCGGGGCGTCCTCCTCGGCGTTGAGGGTGCCTGAGTGAGTCGACGCCTTTTCGACGTCGGGATCCATGGTTACAGGGTTTTTTTTTTCTTTGTTTTTTTTTCTCCTTCCCCCAGGGTAAATGAGCTGATTGACCAAAAAGATGAGTCCCCACGATAACGAGAATTAATACAACCCTGGACCGGGCTTGTTAGATAGACAAACTGCTCATCAACACCAGATAAAAGGTTCCCCAGCCTGTGTCATGAAGCGGCAGCCTCTCGCGTTCAAATACAGTCATAAGGAAAAAATCCCAGACCCATCCCCAATCCGTCATGACCCAAGTTCGCTCCTCAACTCCGTGGAGCATCTCCCTCTCGTTGCAGAGCACGCCCTTCAAGTTACTCATCGACTACAAACCCAGCTCCAGGCCCCCACTACAGACGTGGGAGCACCTCCACCAGCTCGTCAACGTCCAATGGACGGGCCTTGGACGTCGGCCAAGTCGGACATTGGACGGGGGGGGGAGGGCGGCCGCTGAGGGGCTCGCTAATAACGGCCCGTCCGTTTCCTGAAAAAGACCGGACCGGATTTCGCTCGGGGATAGAGGCAGAGATTGGCTGGTAACAGTAGTAGCCTTGACGGTTGTGTCTTCAAAGAGCTTGTGTCGGAGCTAGTGGCAAGGCGCGAGAGGGCGAGGATTCAAAGACAACTTCAGTCTTTCCCTCGTGATTCGGCTCTGAGGGCGGCATCGCCGAGGTCGCAGCTTATTCATTCCCTGCTGGGAAACGACAAATCTCCAGTTTTCTTGCTGCAGAACTCGGGGGCTCATTCAGCCGATGCCCTCTACTTCAGCCTCAGCAACAAAACAAGAAAGCTGGAAAACTTGATCCTTTCATTCACAAGCTTCTCTTATCCGTAGACAATGCCGAAATGATGTCATCCGGCTTGGAGGTGCCGCTGGGGGGTGTGGCACAAGCGGTAGCGCGGCATCAGTAACGGGTGCGTCAGCAGAGGCGCCCGCAAGGGGCTTTGATGATGTCGTCTAGGGTAAGCATCGTCTAACTAATCGAGCATGCAATTAAAGAGTCACGGCCCGGTATCTTGTATCTTGTATCTATCTATTCAAGAACTAGGAGTTGAGTATTGAGGGGTTGCTTCTTTCAACTATCTAGTTCCGCACAGCTGGGCCTTGATCATGTCGAAGTTTCTTGAAGTTCAGACATGTCTTTTTTTTTTCCAGAGGAATTGGCGCTCCAGTCTCTTGCATTGGGTCAAAACTATGATGCCAGCCTGGTTTGCTGTGGCTGGACGGTAGAGTTCCTGATCCCCCAGAGACACCATAAACAAAGTCGCTGAACAATTGACACCATACACTCTTTCATCTCATCACCACTCCCACTCCGTGGTAAACAGCTACCAAAAACAGATATTCCCTTTCGTTTCCTCCCTTTTCATACAAACTATGGCTAACCAGAAACCAAGCAAGGAGACACCCTAGGACAGCTGCAGGAGCCCGACCAGCATCTCAGTCGGATCCATCCTCGCTGCCCCCAACCCGAACGAATGCGACCGAACACAAACATGTAGCATTCTTTTTGACAGCCACGTTTCTCTGACACAAAGTTATTATCTTGCTTGCCAAAAACCTTGTGCCGGATCTATTTATCTCGCGCCTAGCTCGGCTCACTGCTTTGGGCGATGCCGAGTCTCAGCAATCCCAATCCACCAATTGATTCGCATCCTCGAGCACGCCCAAACGTCATATTGGAACCTCCAAGACGCGGGGAGACGCGGGGTTCATGAGCAAATATTCCTTTAAAATGCGAGGCATTTCTCTGAAGTTTCGGGGAGTTGATCATCAGACACAACACAATCCCCCTAGCAGACACACACACTCACAGTCTTCCCTCCCTCCCTTCCCTCTCGCCTATCTTGCCTCTCGCCTATCTTGCCTCAATTCATTGATCCCCTGATCCCCTACCCCAATACCCTTACACAATACCCAATACCCCCACAATGCCTCCTCACTTTGGCCGCATCTACTCCCTCACCTCGCTCGAGGAGACCCGGACCGTCTATGATGAATGGGCCAAGACCTACGACCAAGAGCTCGCCGAGAAGGACCAGGACTACGTCGCCCCGGCCGTCGCAGCAGCCTACGTCCCCAAGGCCCTGGGGACTCCCACCATCGACAAGAACGTCGAGATCCTGGACGCCGGGTGCGGGACCGGCCTCGTCGGCTCGTTCCTCGCCCGGTTCGGCGCCAAGAAGCTCGACGGAGTTGACCTGAGCCCCGGCATGCTCGAGGAAGCTCAGAAGACTGGAGCCTACCGGAAACTGAGCGTGACAGACCTGTCGCGGCCCCTCGCCGTGGCGGACGGGTCGTATGATGTCGTGACTTGTGTCGGCACCCTCACGCAGGCCCACGTCGGGCCCGAGGCAATCAGTGAATTCGTGCGTGTCGTGAAGCCCGGTGGCTACATCGTCGCCACAGTCCTCGGTGATATCTGGCAGAGCGGAGGCTATGAGCGCCACGTGAAGGACCTGGCCGAACAGGCCAAGGTCAAGATTCTGTCTGCTGAGCTTGAAGACTACCGACGAGGGGCTGGAGCGAAGGCTGTGTTTCTTGTGCTGCAAGTTTCCGCATGATTTGTTGAGTGATTTTTGATTTGATCTGATGAGATGAACGACGCGATGGTTTTGTCTTTGCCCCCCCCTTTCCCCCTCTCCCCCCTTTTCAACAACAACAGGAGCACAGGAAACCCGGTGAACAAGGCACGTCGACAATTGCTGGAACGGTTGTTGGCCGCATCTCTCTCTCGACAATCCCCCGGCCTCAGGACGGAACTACCCCCCCTTCCCCCCTTCGGAACGTTGGTGATGATGGTGATGATGATCTTGACGATGACGACGACTGGACGGGAGATGGTTCACACATTCGGGTTTCATTTTCAACACAAGTGACTCGTTTACACCGTGAAGCGGAACAACTCTTACACATTCCTTCAAAAGATGAAAGCAAAATAATACACAGAGGCCTTTGAGCCTCTACCGTGGTCTATGACTCTTGAATCGTGACGAACCCTCCATCCACTACCGACTTGAATCCACCGTCTAGATTGTACGCCTCGACGCCGTTCTGCTCTAGGATCCGGCAGGTAACGTATGCGCGATATCCGCTCTTGCAATGAACCAGTGTTGGAACTCCTCGCTCCACCTCTCCGACTCGCTCCCGCAGATTCCCAAGAGGGATGTTGATGGCGCCCTTGATGTGACCCTTGCCATACTCTTCCGGGCTTCTGACGTCGACGACCTGAAGCCGCTGGAGCCTGCGGACGTCTTGTGCTAGATCAGCAGCGTGGACGAGCTTCACGTCGCCGCGGAGAACATTGCTGCCGACGAAACCAGCCATGTTGATGGCATCCTTTGCAGCGCCGTAGGGAGGCGCATACGCCAGCTCCAGGTGTTCGAGGTCCTCGATCGTCATCCCCGCGCATAGCTGTAGCTAGCACATCGATGCGCTTGTCCACGCCCTCTCTACCGACAACCTGAGCACCGAGGAGTTTTCCGCTGGGGACCTCAAAGGCGACCTTGATCGTCAATGGCGATGCTTTGGGGTACCAGCCTGCATGGTGAGGAGGATGCACCGTCACATACTCGTGCTTGATGCCCAGGCGGCTGAGGTTTCTAGTCGACAGACCGACCAGACCGACGGCCTGTCCAAAGACCTGGCAGACCGAGGCGCCGACGTTTCCACGATATCTGACGCCCTTGCCTGAGATGTGGTCTGCGGCCAGCCGGCCTTGACGGTTCGCAGGGCCAGCCAAGGCAGTCTGCATTGGCGTGCCTGTGACGAGATTCAGAGTCTCGACCATGTCGCCGACAGCATAGATGTCCGGATCCGAGGTTTGCATGAATTCATTGACCGAGACCCCCGCCCTCCCCAGGTCTAGGCCTGCCTCCTTGGGAATCGCAGTCTTGGCGCGGACACCGACAGCCATGATGACCAGGTCCGCCGGAACTGGCTCTTGTCCTTCGGCCAACACTTGGCCCGGTTCCGCGTCGGAAGGGCTGGTTATTTTCGTGACTCGAGCGTTGAGTTTGAGTTGAACGCCGTTGTTGCGAAGCTCCTCGTCGACCACTTGTCCAATCTCGGGGTCGACCAGGGGAAAGACATGTTGGTCATACTCGAAGATGGTGACCTCCAGTCCTAAGCGACGAAGGTTCTCTGCTGCTTCGAGGCCGATGAAACCACCACCGATGACTGCTGCCCGACGGCAGTTATTCTTGGCGATCATGGCCTGGATTTCCTGGAGGTTGGGGATGGTCTGAAGAGGGAAGACGTGTTCTGCGTCGGCCCCTTCGACGGGAGGCACAAATGCCTCGGCACCCAACGCCAGGACCAACTTGTCGTAAGGGACTGAAGACTCAACGCCGGTCGAGAGGTCACGGATGGTCGCCTGCTTCATGTCTCGATGGATGGCAGTCAGTTCCGTGTTGGTCCTCGCGTCGATGTTGAACCAGCTCTTCATCTTGTCGATCGTCTGGACGTGGAGCTTGGCCTCATTCTCGACCACGCCTCCCAGAGCATAAGGAATACCGCAGCTGGCGTAGCTGATGTAGGGGCCCCTCTCGACGACGGTGATCTTGGCGGCCTCGTCGAGGCGTCGCAGGCGGGTTGCGCAGGACATTCCGCCGGCCACGCCGCCGACGATGAGGACTTGTTTGTGGTGTGACATTTGAGAGGGTCGACTGAATTGTCTGATGATTAAAGGATTTGGATGCTCATGATATACTGAAGCTCTGGACAGTGACTTATATAGCGTCCCAGGCGACCCTGCCATGAGCGATGAGCGTGTTTTCCACATTTCTAATGCCCGCCATGCTTAGCATAGAATGGTATGATCTCTGGGAAACAAGAGTTGGAATCTTCAGCCCAAGGCGGCGAGATTATGAATGAGTCTGGCCATGGTCGCCGAGGCTGCTCGGGGACTGAGTCGGGGACTTGGTAGAGGGTATCGCCGATTCGGAGTTGATCAGGCCATACGCCACGACATCCACAATCAGAGTAGAGGTCGAATATTTGAGGATGAGTGCTCGGGAATTTTACATAACTGAAGTCGATGGGACTAGACCGTATAGCACACGCTGGCTCTCCACCTTGATGAGGGGGGGGGGGCTGTCGAATTGCTACATGATCAAGTGATACTATGCCAATTTTGCCATTAGAACCCTGAATGTATTCAAATCTTATTCACCATGACCTGTACCCCCATATTCTTTAATATTTGAGGCTGCCAGCTAACGCAATGCCTCCGCGTGTGATACTCTTTCGCTCGCTGAGTGTAAGAGTACCTCCGTGCATATCAATTCCAGAAGGGCCTTGCTAGTATACTTGGAAGTTGGTAAAGACTATTAACTGTGGGAGTAAATTTGGTCAAGTTGGAAGATATCGAAGGACCAGGACGACCCGAGAGAATGCTCAGGTAGTAGGTGAAGCTATCTATTAAAATAATCGTATTTCTCAATCTCCCTTACGCGAATTCGACGGCTCCTACGCAGTCCCCGGCAACGATGTCGGTTTCTCATGGATTTCCAGGGTAGGTATCTTGGGTTGGGCCAAGGAAGTATCACCAGAATGAGCCTCGCTTGGAGGCCCTTCTCCATCTCGTTCAATGTGCTTCCCACTTTCCATCACATCCAAGGAGCCCTGGCCAGCGTCCTCAGACTGGTTGCCACTTGTAGGCATCCGCATGTGGAACTGCAGCCTGGGTTGTTTCTTGTCCCTCCGCCGTTTCTGCAGGACAAAGCACATGCAGCCGCCCAGGAGAGACAGAACAACGAGCGCAGCGACGCAGCTGATTATCACCAGGACCAAATACACGGTGATATCGGTCCCGGAGCCGTTGTTGGCAAATCTCTTGTCATGAAAGAACCGAAGCGCCATGCTCGTGGTGTGACCGTGGCCGTCAAGGAGGGGGATACTGTCGTCGGCTGAGGATGTGTAAGTAGACGAGTCTTTCAATGTACATGACCAACTCACACTAATACACTGCGGCAGGCCTGATAAATGACTGAACTTGACTGAGGGAGGAGTTCAATAACAGCACCCTGCAAGGAGAAACATGGATATTTTTCTTGATTCACAAGAGAGAAAGGGCCTGTTTTTAAAGATGAAAGACCAAGCCTCAGCTGGTTGTCTCTTCTATAGCCTGTGCCACTTTCAGCCTCAGATTGGTTCTCAACCCAACTCTCTCGTCACATTGGTCACAGGGTATCTCCAACTAATTTCCTAGCTCCAGAGCAGCAACCACTTGCGATGGATTGTGTGAATGCTTCCCAAGTCATTGAAATTAGTACACGCCCAAGGTGAAATCCCCAAGGCTCTCTTCTAACAAGTATTCCATTCCCAGCTTGGCTGCGTTTGCCCATCTAGCCTTCTAACTATTGCGCATCTTCGACTCATAAAATGCATTTCGATCGGACCAAATCATAGCGGCCTCGTGTGCTGGCCATAGGTGCGCGCTCTTTATACCTTGTAATGCCCTGACGCCAAAAATCTCAACCGTCCCCCGCTTACACGATATATCGGTATATCCTCTAAGCAAACACATCGTCCTAGTAATACTCCGGCAACCCCTTCTTCTCAAAGTCCGGAACGTCCGAGTCGCAGTTAAAGTCGCGATCCCACGCCTTCTCGGGCAGCACGCCCGCCTTGAGCCCGGCCTCGTAGCTCCACTGGTAGGCCTGCTCCGTCTTCCACGTCCAGTAGAACCAGCCCCAGCCCTTCTCGAAGCTGTGCATCTGCGCCTCGGCAAACATCTTGAGGAACTGCTTGTACTCGTCGCTCCAGTCGCTGGGCGAGGCGTTGGCGTTCTTGCACGAGCACCGCGCGTCCTTGGTCGGGCACCGGGGCTCCAGGATCGACGTGCTCTTGTTGCCCGTGTCGTAGGTGCCCTCCCACCGGCTGCCCCAGCCGACCCCCGTGAGGAACTTTGTGCAGTCCGTGTCCGCCTGCGACCACTCGGCGAAGATGGTCGGGCCGTAGCCCCTGTTGGGGTCCATGCTGAGCTCGGCCTGCTCGGACCAGCCGTCGCAGGCGTACTCGATCTTCTTGCGGTGCGTGTAGACGATCTGGTTCTCGTTGAAGACCACGTACTGGTGCACGTCCAGGATCATGTCGTCGTACCCCGTCATCAGGCCCTGCCAGTTGTCGAGCCCCATGAAGCCGTCCCCGAACACCACCAGCGCCTTGACGCCGTTGTCCCGCACGATCTTGTACGCATCCTCCGTCCACTTGATCACTTCGCTCGTCTCCAGGAACGTCATCCGCGGCTCGTTGGCGACGCCGTAGTGCGTGATGATGTTCTTGTACCGGTCCTGCGCGAAGAACTTGGACAGCCGGTCGTGGATCTCGAGGGCTCGCTTCGCGTTCTGGTCTCCGTCCTTTCCGTTCAGCCAGCCGATGGACCCCCATCTTCCGCTGTGGTTCCAGCCGTTCTGGCTGCCCGGGATACCGTGCAGGTCCAGGTTCACTCGAAGTCCGTACTTGCGCGCCCACTCGATCGCACGCAAGAGGTACCGCCAAGAGGTGCGGAACAAGTACGGATCTCCATCGTAGACCTGGACGGCCCAATAGTTGAACCCGATGCGGACGTGGTCGAGCCCCGCTTCCTGGATCTCCTTGAAGGTATCCTCGGTGATGAAGGATGCGTAATGATCTTCCAGAACCTTTCCCGTGTCGGAGCCCAGCTTCTCCGACAATGTCCACTCGTCGACGATGCCTTCGTCGGTATCATAGTCGAATAGCGAGGGCGTGATGAACGGTTCAAGGTAGAGCCAACCTCCTATGCACACTCCGCGGGCAGGCCGATCGGCGTAAGAGCCCCAGGCCTTGTTCAGGGGCGGTACCTTGTCGTTGGCTCGCGCCGAGTCGTCCCAATCATCGTACAGGCCCATGAGCGGCAAGTCTCCGACCATCTCGTCCGTAAAGGTGACGTTGAAGTCGGTTGTTGTCTTCCACGTCCACGGGTCGAGGTACGTGTTCTTCCACTTGTCGGGTATATCCTTGCGATCCATCCCATCCAGACCTGAAGTGTCGTCGTCCGAATTATCGGAGCCACTGCTATCGTCTCCTCCTTTATCCTTGTTCTTGTTGCTAACAACCACCGCCACGACGATGACGATAATCAGGACCACGATGCTGACACCAATGGCGATCCCTAAGCAATATCAGCAACGCTCTCAGGCAAAAGAAGCAAGAAACTACTTACACAGCTTCTTCTTGCTCTTCTTTGGTCGTTGTCTCTGGTAAAAGTCTTTCTCTTCCATGCTGTCGATGCTCCATCCACCTCCTCTCAGTCCACTTCTCCCCTCCTCCATGGCCGCTCCGCTAACAACTCGTCGCTTCTTCTCCTTGCGATGAGCCCGCGGCCTGTCCGGATCTCGATCTTTTCGTCTGTGTTCATCTCGACTCGCTCGATCTGGTCTTCGGTGCTCGTCTCTGTACTCGTCCCGGCTGGGTCGACTCGCGCGTTCGCTTCGCTTCTTCCGGCGCGCATTCTCCCTGTTCAAGTCCGCTAATGCACCGGCGGATAACGACTTGGAGTTTCGATCTCGACTCTCTTCCGACCCCGAAACCGGCCGCCGTGATCCTTGCGACCTCTTCTTTCGATGTCCATTCTTGCGCGACGACTGCCCGTTCCGTTCTCGATCTCGTTCTCGAGGGCGATGTGAGCGAGAGGGTCGCGATGACTCTCGCGGTGGCATCTTGAGGGCTGCGACAGCGTAAGCTGGAATGCAACCTCTGCAGGAAAAATCCACAGCAGCCCAGTCGATTCAAGGAGATTTTGCTTGCAGAGTCCGATGACGACGCATACCCCAGTTTGCGACATATTTCCTGTTTGGGGACAGTCTTGGCGCCACTCGGTTGTCGACCGGGCAACAATCTTATCAGGGGGAGCTAGCTGGCCGGGTGAGGCTATCAAGGGCGACGATTGCCGCCCACCCCGCGGGGGCCGCGACAAGCCGAGTTTGACATGACGCTTCGCCGAGGACAATCAGCCCTCGGAGGCTTGGGGATATCTAACGTTTTAGCTGCTGCTATGCCGTCCATTGTGAATTTCCCACCGTCCATCCTCTCCCTCTGTGTCTGTGAAATTCGTCCAGAGCCGCCGACATGAAGCAACGTGCCGTCCACCAGTTGAGGAGGGCGCTGGCGCCTCCGGCCAGTGGCACCTCTACAGCTCGACTCTCCTCCTCCCTGCCTTTAATAAGGCGGTGTTACTCTACTCATCCCCCCAACGCTAGGCTAAACCTCCCCGTCGACTATGCCACGACGCCTCTGCTCGCCCACACCTCCCAGGCAGCGCTAAGTAGCAAGGAGCTCCCGGAGGAGGTGCGCAATGGCCCGACCAAGAAGATGAACCTGTTCCAGGCGATCAACGACGCCATGGGGATCGCCCTCGCCGAAGATGAGTCGGTGGTTGTCTTTGGAGAAGATGTAGCCTTTGGGGGTGTCTTTAGATGCACCATGAACCTTGCGGATACGCATGGCGCCGAAAGAGTGTTCAACACTCCTCTGACGGAGCAGGGCATCATGGGCTTTGGCATTGGCCTAGCCGCCGAGGGGATGCGGCCGATCGCCGAGATCCAGTTTGCCGACTACGTCTACCCGGCGTTTGATCAGTTGGTGAACGAGGCGGCCAAGTTCAGATACCGGGACGGAGCCTGCGGCCGGAGTGTGGGCGGCCTGACTGTGCGTATGCCCTGCGGTGGTGTAGGCCACGGCGCCCTCTACCACTCGCAATCCCCCGAGAGCCTGTTCACCCATATCCCTGGCCTGAGGGTCATCATGCCTCGGTCTCCGGCTCAGGCCAAGGGCCTCCTCCTGGCGGCGATCCGCAGCAACGACCCCTGCGTCTTCATGGAGCCCAAGATCCTGTACCGCGCGGCCGTCGAGCAGGTCCCCACCGCGGCGTACGAGCTCCCGCTGTCAAAGGCCGAGGTCCTGAAGGAGGGCAAGGACGTCACCATCATCTCCTACGGCCAGCCGCTGTATCTCTGCCAGGCTGCCATCAAGCAGGCGGAGCAGGACCTGGACATCTCGGCGGAGCTGATCGATCTCCGGACGGTGTACCCCTGGGACAAGCAGACGGTGTTTGAGAGCGTCCGCAAGACCGGAAGAGTCATGGTTGTCCACGAATCCATGGTCAACGCGGGCGTCGGTGCAGAGGTCGCGGCGGCTATCCAGGAAGATCCGGATACCTTCCTACGGCTGGAAGCTCCGGTTGCGCGAGTCGCTGGATGGAGCATCCACAATCCCCTGATTTTCGAAAAGTTCCACCTCCCAGATGTTGCAAGTAAGTACTGTATGGGCCGTTTTGTTTGGCTGTTCTCTAACATTGCTCACTAGGAATCTATGACAATATCAAGAGGGTGTTGGACTACTGACGTCGGACTGTTAGAGGAAGACCGCAACATCACCCACCAAATAGTAGATTACTTAGTGTTAAGAGCAAGCTCAAGGGATTCTGAAAATTAGTTAAACCAGCACCTTGTAGACAGAAGAACTGCAGGGCATCGAAAAGATTCTCGATGAAATAAGTAGCAACTCGAGTAATAAGACGGTACTTTGTTGACGTCAAGTTCAAGTGCCACAGCCTCGTACTCCACTAACGCAAACTGTTCCATCATGCCCCACCCGAGCTCGTCTGCCCCGCCTCCCGATTCCCCTAACGGAAACGTGCCTCAGAACTCCCTGCATTGAGCCTCCGACGCCATCGCCGTCACTTCCTGCATCCCTTCTTCTCATCCCTCTTCAGCGCATTCGGAATTCTTACAGTCATGTCGGAGCTCGAGACCGTCTCGTCCTTCGTGGAGGGCGCTCCTCCTGGCGAGGTACTTGCTCTTCCGCCGTGAGCTCCGCGTCATGTCATCGGCTAACAAACAGGACAGCTCGCCGACGTTGTTGCAGGTACTACTGCTCCGAGTCGCTGTCCCTCCGGAGCCGCATGAATTGACACGGTTCCTCTAGATATCAAGGCTCTTACCCTGTCCTCCCCCGACATCATCTCCGACCTCGCGCCCGCATTCGAGAAGTACAACGAGGAGCAGTTTGTTACGGTGAAGCTGCCTGGAAGCAGCCAACCCGTAGGTGGCCACCGTGAATCACCACACGGGTTATGTGCCGGAGACTGAACAGGCAGAAATAGGTCATTATCAGCTCACACAACTCCCTGGGCGACGGCCGATACTACGATGTCGAAAGCTCCTCCAGCTTTGCTTTCGACCACACCACCCAGGTTGGCTCAGTATGACCACTGAGAAGAATTAGGCGCTGATAGGAATGTAGAAAGCTAGCGCCGTGCAAAGCCATGTCCTCGAGGGCCCTCAAACGGACCTGGTGTGAGTACGGGATTGTCTACCCCCACCTGGAGAGGCTAACAGCATGGCAGGAAATCCACACTCAAGAACCTCGGTACCTATGTCAACGAGCATTTTGCCAATGCCGCGTACGGAGTGTACCCCATCGAGTCGGATTCACAGATTGCGGTGATTATTGTCGGAAACAAGTACAGCCCGAACAACTTTTGGTAAGCTGGCTGTGCTGCATGGGCGCAACCATTGCGGCTAACCCCTGGTAGGAACGGGCGCTGGAGGTCGGTGTACACCTTCAACCCTTCGTCCGGAGCCCTCGAGGGCTCTATCAAGGTCGACGTGCACTACTACGAGGATGGAAACGTGCGGCTTCTGACGAACAAGCCCGTCTCTGGCTCGATCCCCTCGGGCACCGGCGCAGGCGTCATCAAGGAGATCTCGACGACGGAGAAGAAGTACCAGGAGGAGCTTAACAAGGGCTTCGTCAGCCTCAGCGAGGGTGCATTTAAGGGCCTGCGGCGGCAGCTCCCCGTGACGAGGCAGAAGATTGAGTGGGACCGCGTGACGAGCTACCGGCTGGGCCAGGACATTGGTGGTGGAAGCACGCGGCGATAGATGGTGTTTGTATATGATTGAGGCGCGAGTGTGAGACATAGAATTGAAGAGTTGACATCTCAAACAAACAGCCCAGAAGATGAAATGCCGAGGAACGCTTGAAAGTCGATGTCTGCTGCGTGATAGATGGATCTCCAGGGCCAGGACGCGTTCAAGTCGGAATCGGGCTTTCCAAGTCCGGTTCCGGCAAGGAGGCCATAGCTCGGCATGTATGTGCTGCTAGAGGACGGATTGGTACCCGTTGCTGCCCAGGGCATGTTCCACACCCGGCCTTTGATTATCTTGATAATCAGTCCTGGCTTGCCTGGCAGGGGTTATATTTAGCAGAAGGAGGCATCAAATTGAACTTGATAGGTCGGCTTGCAAGAAGCCTGGTTCTTCTTTGTCAGGCAGCTTAGCTCCATCGCCAGTCTTGGTAAGCATTTGGATCGATGATACTTTAACCGAAGCCTTCATGGATGAGTTGCACTAGTGATCAAACCTCATTCATCTTTGTTCACACGACCACCCTGAGCCGACGAATGGCCGCCGAATGTGGGAGAAGGGCACGACCTGGAGCCAGTTCAGATGTTCCAGGGACTGAATATCTGCCACAATCTACAGAAGAAAGTCGGCCTCATCTTATCTGATATGTGGATAAGCATCTCGAGCGTATCGACATATGTAAAGAATGGGTGCTCTTTCTCATCTCACCTGCACAGAGGAAAGACGAGAATGTCCACGAGAGCTCTTATCTCGCATGGGACGAGCCCACAAGAGGAAAGGTTCTGAGAGCATCGAGATTGCAAGCTCGGGAATCGGAAATCGGTATTGGGAGCGCGAGCCAAAGGATCACCCTCCCACGCTTGTGACAGACCGGACGCAAGTCTTAGCCCCGGCCTGCAAGCCTGCGGCTTCTGGGGAAGAGAGTACTGCGCAACCTGGGACCAATCTCCAGGTGCCCGAGATGCGTGAACGGTCCTAGCGCTGCGCGTGGAGGCCGTGGAGAGCTATCCCGTGGATGCCATGGAAGGCGGGGTAACTGGAGCGGGCTTTGTTGGTAATGGGTGGGAGGGGAAAGGCCGAGGAGGGGGGTTCCGTTCCTCGGAATCGGAGGGGTCGGCATGGTGTCCGGCTAGTTTTGCTGGAAAGCGGGAGAGCTGGCGGCTTCGAGCTGGCGGCCCAAGGCAATGAGTCGTAGAACGGCTGCGTTGTCTCAAAAGGGAAAATTTCCTCCCTGGGCCGGATTCCGAACCCCACGTGCACGGAGAAGTTGTCCGCCAAAACCGTGATTTAGTACCGGGCGGGACGACATCTCGGTAGCCGATGATGCGGGGGAGATCCAAACACACAGATCAATGAATGCGAGTGCTTTTTTGGCGAGCTTTTTGGCGAGCTTTTTTGGCCATAAGCGTCTGTTGATATCATGTTCAGAAGTTCGCAGCCACGGGAAGAAGCGGATATAACTTGAAAGAACGCGGGCTAATCCGAGTCCCTCCGGAACCATCATGTCCCTATGAAATGACGGTGTGCTACCGAGCAGGTGGAGGGGACCAGAGCGGCCGTATTCGTACTTGGGCTCACCGGCCGAATCGTGCGATAAGGACCCGGTAGAACATTGCTCAGATGGGAACCGCAACATGGAGCTTTTTTTTTTGCTTCTGCAAGACGGAGGCTCTTGCATGTGGGATCTGAACCCAGCAGCAAAAAATTACCTACTAGGGGTGCTGAGCTGTAATTGTCGTTTAACCCCCCCTGGAAATCCGAAATGGAAAGGAAAGGAAGGAAATCCCGCTGGCCAATCATGGCGCGAGGGCGGTAATTTTGATCCCCGTAATTGGTCAGATTTCTTACGCGATGGGGTAAGGCCCCTGGGAGAGCTGTTGAAGCCGCCAGTTGGGTGGATGGGGTCGGAACTGGAGCTGGCCGGATCGTACCAGGAGCGACAAGCTCGCTCTCGGAAGTGGGATGGAAGCTTTTGATGAGGATGATGAAAGACGTGGCCACTTTGGCGGCGATTGAGATTGGTCGCTGAAAAGAGCGTCTCGGGGAGGAAATGGTCACTGGGTACTTAATTGCACGGTATGAAAAAAGGACATTTGGCTTCTGGAAAAGTCAAAGTTGCAAGGCATTGTTGTCATTAATGCATGACTAGCAATTGCTCCAGCTGTCATCATCCCTCGTTCTTCGTCGGCTTTTAGGAGGGAGGGCGGAACTGGCACAGGCTGGTATGTCGGAGGGGCCGCTCAACGCCCTGTGTGAGCCGTCGGCATAGCGTATTCGTAGCGCGGACCAAGGTAGCAAAGGACTCCAACAAATCCCTGGTCAATCTCCAGAACAGGAACAGGGGACCTTTTACTTTTCTTCTGCCGCCTTCTTCTGCCACCTTCTTCCTCCTGTTTCTCCTCTTCCCTTTTTCTTCCCGCCCATTCTCTCCCTCTTCCCGCTGCCAATCGACCGATAACCCTTCAATCCCTCCCTCCTCGACAGAACGAACAACGAAAGACACCCGTCACCGGTCAAATCAACAACCGCAAAAATGGCCGAGACCAAGGAGTTCACCATGCAGGATGTTGCCGAGCACAACACCAAGAATGACATGTTCCTGGTCATTCACGACAAGGTCTACGACTGCACCAAGTTCCTCGACGAGCATCCGTACGTCTTGCCCCTGTGACAGATTCAAGCCATTCCCTTGCGCGACCATCCGTGCGCTAACATTCGCATCCTTTGCAGCGGTGGTGAGGAGGTCATGCTGGACGTCGCTGGCCAGGACGGTACCGAGGCCTTCGAGGATGTCGGCCACAGCGACGAGGCCCGAGAAGCCCTCGACGTTCTCTACGTCGGTGAGCTGAAGCGCCTGGTGAGTGAACCCCCCGTCACATCTTCAAATGAGCATTGTCTCTGTCTGACACGCGCAATCTCCAGCCCGGTGAGGAGGGCCCCAAGCGCGTCATCGCCAACTCCAACCAGGGCACCGGCAGTGACTCCAACAGCCAGAGCCTTGGCCTGTACGCCATCGTCGTTGCCGGTGGTTTCCTTGCCTACCTCGCCTACGGATACCTTCAGAACCAGAACCAGCAGCCCTCGGCATGAACAGGTCCCTACCTCGACAAATCGCATCGCATAAAAGAGCTTTTTGTTTTTGCTACGACATCAATGCATGTTTGGCCCCCGGCCGTAGGACGACAACGCATTGGGAGTTTTGGCCATTGGGAATTTCCGGCGATAGACACGGCGCGCACAAAGTCAGCTTCACTCTCCCCCCGGCTTGGACATGGATGAGAACAGCGGACGGGCTTTCTCCAGGCAAATGTCCCGGATTCTTTTTTTGTTGGGGGGAAGGGCGGACCCGCGACCAAAAAGATAAGGATCGCAGCCCCCTCCGCCCCTGGTCTGAGGCGCGAATCGTGCGCCGGAAGACAATGGAGCACGGTGTTGTATGGGAGATCTTTTCACAATGGAGACGAAATCTTGGGCCGTAAATATGTATCACTGTTTTAATTGACGAGACGATCGGTCATGACAGTTGTTTGTCTTCATTTTCTGGGGGTTGAGTGAACGGTTTTTGGCAGCGAGGCTGCGTGGCTGAGCCGCAAAGTCATCGCCTGCAGTGCGCCAAGGCAGCAACTCGTAAATTGGCAAACAGTGTTCAGAGGAGCAGTGCAAAAAATGTTGCCTGAGAACTCTATCGAGCATCATAAAATAAATATCCCTTGATCCGTATATTCTCGCAGGCTTCCTGATCTTGTTACATCTCGTTGCCACCTCGTTGCAACAGCTGGCTAATAGGAGCGGACCCTGGTCACTGGCTACGCCACACCTCCGGGATATCAGCCTCGTCTGCTCACGGATCAACGTCAAACTAAACCTCAACCTCGCCTCTTTATTCTCCTCGTTCCTTTGTTCTCCGCCCGCCGTCCTTCGCCGTCCGTCCTTTGCGCAAATCCTTCCGAAGCGGCACCTGCTCGGCCTTATCCTGAGATCCAGACCAATCCCCGCTTCCACCATGTCGTCGTACCTCGACAGGCAGACCAACGCCTTCAAGGGGACGCTCTCGGCGGCTGCGGCCAAAATCTCGAACCCGTCCAGCTCCAAGGCGTCGTCCCTGGCGCCACCATCGCTCGCTCCTCCGTCGCCTTCCCCCTCTGCCACATCCGACCCAAACACCCCGACGTCCAAGCGAAAACGAGATGCCGCGCCCGATGTGCCCTACTCGCAGCCCCAGCTGACGAGCTACGGCGCCGAGGTCAAGACCCAGATGACCTTTGCCGTCGAGTACCTGAAGAAGAAGGGCGACTCCAAGACCATCACCGAGATCATCGACCACCTCAGTCTCCGGGGCTACGACGACGACCACAAGCGCGAGCTGGCCGACGGCCTGCGCGGCCATCCCCGCGTGGAGTGGAAGCCTGATGCGAACCTCAGCGAGCAGACCTGGAAGACGGGCACGTACGCCCACCGGCCCCTCATCCCGGGCGTCAAGGACGCCACCTCGCTGCTCGGCCACCTCCAGGCCAAGACGGACGCCTCGGGGGTGTCGGTCAAGGACCTCAAGGACGGCTGGCCCGACTGCGAGGAGACGCTCTCGAAGCTCGAGCGGCTGCACAAGATCCTCGTCGTGCGCACAAAGAAGGACAACCTACCGCGCTTCGTGTGGCCCAACGATGCCTCGCTGCACCACGGGGTCCAGCCCGAGTTCCAGGCCATGTGGCACCGTGTGCCGCTGCCCAGCATCGACGACATGCACCGCAAGCTGGTGAGCGTCGGGCAGAAGCCCACGAGCGAGGACCCGATGAAGATGGCTCAGGGCCAGAACGCGAAGCCCAAGGCGCAGAAGAGGCGCGCAGGGAAGCGCATCGGCAAGGCGACCAACGTACACATGGCGCATCTCATGCAGGACTACAGCAACTTGAGGAGGTAGGACGACCGACCGGGGGTTTGCAATCACGGGGGCTACTGCGATCTAGACATTTTCGCGAGGGGGGAGGTTGCAAAGCAGATTGTGTGGTCTGTAAACTTTGTCTTTTTAGTGGTTGGTTTGGTTCATTTTCACTGGGGGGGCGTTGGCGGAACATGGTCCGATTTCAAGGGCATGGAGGGGGGGACTACGTGGTCTATTATTTATACTCGGGCGTTTGGTGCACGACGGCTTTTTTCGTCTTTTTTGGTCAACAAAAAGAACAAGGGGGGATGATGGTTGACGAACGAGGGAGGGCAGCGACGGCTAGACAAAGAGAAACCAAGGCAAAGCGCCAGCATAGCTTTTTGAATCAGCACATCATAGTTTGCTTTGCTTTTTTTTTTCTTCGCTCATCTATTCTGCCGCCGTATCTTGTCAAACAAGCCCTCAAAGACATCCGGCTCCTGATACCCTCCCACGCGGAACCTGCCCTGCACCGTCACGCACGGCACAGCCTCGACGCCTCCCACCGCCGCGCTCCGGACCTCGTCCTCGAGCATCCTGCCCGCCTCGTCGCTCCTCAGAGCCTCCCTGACGAGTCCGTCCTCCAGCCCGCCCGCCGACCTCCCCACGGCGACGAGCCACTCCTCGTCGGTGATGTCGGCGCCGTGCTCAAAGTGGCCCTGGAACAGGGCGTCGAGGACGGCGGCCTGGGCAGACCGGCCGCCGGTCGAGAAGGCCAGTGCGAGGAGCCGATGGGCGGGCTGGGAGGGCCCGGTTGAGCCGGTGACGGAGAAGGAGACTCCGTGGCGGGCGCCGCCTTTCTGGAGGCGGGAGGTGAAGGAGCGTAGCTTCTCGGGGGACATTGTCTTTTCGTAGAGGGCACGTTTGTCGCCTGGGGGAGGTTGTCAGCGGGTTTGGGGGTTTGTGATGAGGGTTGATTTCTGTGTTAGTTTTGGGAGGAGACGACGACTTCATCGAGGCTGGGATCTCCATGTTTTTAGAGAAACGGTGGAGGACAGAAAGAAAGGACATACCTTTTCGTAAAGTGGGATAGAGAAGAAAAGGCTTCCAGGAGACGTCAAACTCGACTTCGGGGTGCAGTGCCTGATATCTCCCCATTGCTTCACCGAGGCTCTTCTTCTGGAGATAGCACCACGGACAGAGAATGTCCCCATGAATGACGATATCCACGAGCATCGTTGGTGTGTCGACAGAGTGAAAAAAGAGAAAAGGGAAGTGAGGCTTTCTCTCAAGGAACCTTCGGAGAACGTTGTCAAATCGCTCCGTCAAGAGAATAACCAATGCCGAGACCACAATGAGTGTCGTGTTGCAAATGTCCTTTTTCACACGGCAGCCACAATGGCAAAGCTGACCCTCCTCTTCTCAGATTTCGGGACATGTATATAAAAGGGCTCTCCTGTTCCTCCTCCTGGTCGTCCTCCTTCCGGGCTCCCCTCGTCTTGATATTCCCTCCCACCTCGGGGGGATTTCCTCTGTGCCCCATGAAACCCATCACTCATTGTGAAAACAAAAAAGCATGCACGAATCCTAGACCATACGACGTTCCCAGCCTATCGCCTTTCGTCGCGAGCCTCTCGTTTGTCGTCGACGAATATTGAATATGTCTGCGATTACAAATCAGAAAATCATTCATGTCAACCCACCCCGGCCGGGGCCCTGGCGGAGGAGGGGGAAGAGACGACGCCAACAGGAGTTTCCTGTAAATTGTGGCGGCTTCTGGCCCTGGTCCCCTTGTCCTAACGGCGTGATGCCCATTTTTTTCTCGTGGTTTCTTAAAAAAAAAGGTTCCAGAGTCTAGACCGGTCGCAAGTCTAGGGAGTCGCGTGCTGTGGTGGTTTGACCTCGTGGTCAACGACGTCATCATGGTTGATGGGCGCTGTTTGAGGCTCCGCCAATGGAGCGAGTCAGCGGCCGTGGAATTGAAACATGGATGCGGCTCGGAGGCACAGATCACGGCTTGGTCCAGCCTCCCCCCGATCAGCTTCGGGAGGCTACAGTCGCTGCACCAAGGTAGTCATGATCATGATGGATCAATTGAAATGATGGAAAAAGCTCGTGTTGTTGATTAAAAAAACATCGCAGCAAATCAATTCGCACGTCTATGTTGTTTGCTCCCAATCCTGAGTCCAAGTCTAGATAATAAATACACAAACAGGCCAGCGTCTTGTGCTTCCCATGATGCCTGCTGTCTTCGTTTCTGGCGTTTTCAGCCCAACAGCAAATGTTCCGGCCGGTGTAACTCCCTTCCCTTGTGCTTCATGCAGAGAATGTCCATCATCGTAAGGTTGCCGGCCGCCAGTCTATTTGGTACTTGAACAAAGGAAAATCTGCATCCATGTTTGATGGGGAGAGGGGGAATCAATTGATAAAAAAAAAAGAAAAGGAGAGAAACAATAAAAAAAAATATGAAGGATGTGAAATCGACATTCCAAACACACTCCCTCTAGGAGTGAGCCTGCGCAGGTTCAGGTGTGTTTGTAGATGGGTGGGTGGTAGGTATTAAGTAGTCGCGAGCATGTAAATTTTATAAAGAGTCCATGCGAACTTGGAGGGAGGTGGGAATCCAGTTCGAGAGAAACAAACGCCGCTATTTGCCTCGGTGCCTTTAACGAGGCACGTCTTCAATAATACAGGGGTATCAATGAGCTTGCTCAGATCCACCGGTGTGGTAATCCAAGCTCTGCTCAAGCTCTGAAAATGGCAAAATGTCCCACTAAGCCATGTGTACCAGTCCAGGCTCGGCGCTCTGCGGCCGTCGCATGTGCGCAGCAGCGCCGTAGTACATCTGGTTCATGGCGGGATTGGTCGGATACGCTTCCGACGGATCGGGATACACGTAGCTGGCGCTGTTCTGGGATGGAGAAGGGACGTGGGAAGGCGACTGCCAGCCAACGTTGGCCATATGAGGGCTGCCACCGTTGCTGCTGGGAGCACCTTGGTTGTGCTCCAGGTTCGGCTCCAGAGTAGGAGGTGGGCCGTAGCTGGTGGGATGCGATGTAGGTCGCATCATGTTGTAACCGCTAGACGAGGTCGACGTGGGGCTGCCCACGCGCATGTGCATGGGCAAAGAGCCGCTCTGCTGGAGGTACTGGAAGTCACCAGGGTGACGGGGAATGCTGTTGTTTCCCGAGAGGTCGACACTGGGCGACATGGACATTGTTCGCTGTCCGGGTGAAGGGGTTGTGAGAGGAGAGCCATGGTTTGACATGTGGTCGCTTTCGGATCGAGCCTGGGACATGCCCTTGGTCTTTGACGCAGCAAGAGCGGCGGCTGTCGCGGCGGCGGCCTCCTCGATGGTGCCGCTGTGGTGGTTCTGATGCCGAGTGAGAGTGGTTCGGCGTGTAAAGGTCTTTTGGCAATCCGCGTAGGGGCACTTGTAGGGTCGCTTTCCGGAATGTGTGCGGCGATGTCGAGCGAGAGAGCTGCTGTCGCTGAAGGGCTAGGGAGCGTCAGTCATCGAGACCATGAAGAAAAAACAGGACTCAAAGTACAAACCTTGGCGCATGTCTCGCAATGATGAGGCTTCTCACCCGTGTGCACTCGCTGGTGCACGGTCAGGGCAGACCTCTGGATGAACTGCTTACCGCAGGCGGGCCAGTCACAGACATGAGGGCGAACACCGGTGTGGATGCGCTCTACCCTGGGTTAGTTGATATCCAAACAGTCTCGAAATCATCTTCACCTACCATGACGGGCGAGGTCGCTGCGTCGCGCGAAGCCCTTTCCGCAAGTGCTGCACGGGTAGGCCTTGATGGGCTGTTGAGGTGGAGGCGGGGGCTGCTGAGGCATCTGCTGCATGTGCATGTTGGGCATGCCACCCATTGGCATCTCAGGAAAGCCAGGGAGCGGCATCGCGGTGGGCATAGGGTTCGGGATGTGCATCGGCGCTTGCATGGCGGAGGGCGAAGGGTACGCTCGTGCGATGTTGTGGGGATTTGAGTACTGAGAGTGTTCAGAGCCGTGAGGGGAGGCGGATCGCTCCATGCCGGGCTCAGGCTTGACGAGAGGAAGTTGGTGGTGCTGATCGAGAAGACCGGGAGCAAGTTGTTGAAGTTGACCTTTCTTATTGAGCATGTTGGTAATGTCCATCACCTCCGTAGGAGCTGGTGATCGCATGCCGCTCATCTTCAAGGTGGAGTGGAGTGCCAGCTGAAGACGTGGCGCGTTAAGGGGAGTGGATGTGCGAGGGCGCTCACAAGTGACGGCTCACAGCAGGTAGGCGGTCAAGCTGACTGACGGTGGCTGCAGAATGCATGATCAGCTCTGTATTTCAAACATTATAGGGGGTCACGGTGAGCTGAGGCTCGAGCACCAGCGGCGTCGCCCCGAGGTGACCAGTCACCAGCTGAGCGACTGCCAGAGCAGTAGCCGAGACAAGAGTCAACCGGTTGCCAGGGAGTGGGTGCTGGTATCGAAGCTCCACTCGAGTGGTCGATCCCGTGTAGGCAAATATGCGACTTACCTTTTCCGCGTTTGTGTACAAACAGATGACGTGGAGAGTCGCACCGAGAGAGTGGAAGCGAAGCCTTGCAGACCACTTCTCGGGGAGATATCGGAGGAGGAGGATGTAAGAAAGAGGTCGACCCGCGACAGGAATGAGTAGTCGATTTGCGACTGGCAACACGTTCGTGGTGTAGCTGAGGCGGAATACGGGAGATCGGTATGGTGGGGGACGAATGCCGTGGTGGTCGGCAAATTATTTTTTTTTCTTCCCTCGCAAGAGCAGGCACACCGTCGATCGGCCGTAGTAGAGGCGACGATGGGCTGGGTGGCGCAAACAGAAAGCCTCGTCGACGTTGATTTACGCAGTGACTGGAAGACGACGGAGAGGTGGGATGTAGTCGTTCGCAGGCGCGACGAAGGGATCAGGAGGTGGTCTGTTCACAGGGCGATGGTTCTAGATGCAGGTACCGCAGAGGTCAGCCGCGCCGTCGGGGGAGGGAGATGGCTTTAAGACAAGGCGGTCGTGGAGGCCACAAGGAACAAGAAGGAGGAGAAATGATGATCGGGCCGAGCACAAGGTAGCTCAAGGGATGCGATGCAATGAGAAGGGAAGGAATGCGAAGTAACAGAGGTCAAGGAGTCGATGCGATGATCGAGGGCCAGGTAGGGGCCAAGCCTTTATGTCAGGTTCCAGGACGGGTCCCTATGGCGGGACGTGACAAGGCAGCGCCGGGATGTGAAGTTGGAGAGTGAGTGGGAAGTGAAAGTGGAGTGGGGGAGTCTAAGAAAAAATATCGTACTCCCATGCCGGGATGCTAATGACAGGGGATCGCAACCTGAAGGTGGATGGGGGGGGGGGAGGGCGTGAATAGCGGAAATCTCCAAAAACCCAAACTCACCACAGCGCAGTATAGCGGCGGCCGTGCAAACCGACGCCTCAGCCCAGTGGGGGAGGGAGAGAGAAAGAGCGAGCAGGGATTAGGGGAATAAAGAAGAAAGCACAACGAAAACACTCGGACCTCAACCGCGAGAAGCCAGAACCAGCGCGAGCCAGAAATAGATTGAAAGGGAAATGGGAATGGCGCAGAGCAGGGACGCACGCACGGGGAAATCCAGGGCTCTATGATGGAACAAAGAAATTGAGAAGAAATCGCCGAGAAAGGGAAAGAAAAGGAAAAAGTCTATCCGTAATTACGTACCTTTTTCTCTTGGCTGACCCGGCGGTGCAGTTTGGAGGGCTGCCAAATCTGGTTCCCGACCTTTGTTTCTTTTTCCGACTGCCGTCAAGGGTTTGGGATCTCGCAAGTTTGCTCTGTGCGCCAGATCTCACCAAGAGAGCGGCGACATGGACCAAGCACGGGACGGGGGTTGGCAGAAACTCGAGCTCGAGACGCAGCGGGTAGAGAGGTTTCGTTCGAGGGATGGGATGGTAGGATCGGAAGACGGGAGGGAGTGAGAAATGAAGGGTTTCAAATCACGGACAAACAGAAGCTTGGGACGCGCGACTGCCCGGCGACTGGGGGAGTGCGGGCACTATTATAAGGCAAGGTAAGGTAGCAAGCAGGGCGAACAAGCCTAGCTGAGCAAACCAGGTACCACCACACAAGGTGAGCGGCGGGAGGTGAGTGGGACGGGGCCAGAACAAGAACAACCATCAAGCGGGCTTTTCAGAATGTGGTGGCCACTCTCACTCCATGGGCTCGCTCGTAAACTCGCAAGGCATTGGATGGCGGGTTACGGATTCCATCGGATTGGCAGAGAGGATGCCGGCTCAAGTGACGATGGCGGGCCCGACAATGGGGGAAGCCCAAAAAGAAATGACCCTGGAATTGAAACGAACTCCCGTCTGCTCTCGCCTGGAGGTCAACCGCGTCGCAGGGCCAGGTACCGCGCACAGTGCCCACAGTGCATATCGATGCAGGCCCATTCCCCGGCCGCGGCGCCGCCCCATCCAGCCGTGGGCCATGGCACGGTGAATGACTGGCTTGGGAGAGTCCCTGAACAAACACCTTGCCCTTTCGCTGTCACGGCTCTCAATTTCGATGGAGCCCGCGACCCAAAAGGGTACCGTCGAACAACGGGACAGGACGGGGATTGACGACGATGATTGGGACCAGGCCGTGGTCCTGCTCATCTATCAAAAGTTCGGGGACGCCTACGAGTGCAAGCAAGAGCAAACGGGAGACAGGCCAGTCCTGGTCAACCTGGAGTACCCTCAGACGTTGATCGTATTGTTTCTCCCGCTGCGTTATGCCAGTTGCAGTCGGGAGGGCGACGTCTCATGCGGTCCCTCCATCTGTTGCAAGTGGACGCCTCGTCGCCTCCCTTCTTGTCGTCGGTTGGTAGGGGGGCCAAGATTCGATCATTACAGACAAGACAGGCTTAGCCAGCGCGGTTGGTTCCATGTTTGTTTCGTACAGTTCGAGTTTGATGGGCTCGTGGCCATGCGATGAGATGCCATGTCCGATGCATGCAAGGCCTCCTTTGTTGCTGGCCTCTTCTGGCCTCTGATACCGTCTCCCTCTCCCTCGGTATCGTGAACAGGCCTCTCTCTGACCCGTATCCCGCTGCTCAGCGTCCGAACCCCAAAGCATCCCCTGCTGGCAAGCAGAGAACAGTGCATCACTCACCTCTCCACACCCCTGGCCTCTCTGGCTTCCGTGAGGGCCGACGTCATGAACCTCCCTGTTCCCTGTCAGGTCGAGAGGTGGCGTGTGCGCCCCTCAAAGCAGCGACCCCAGTCCCATCGTGCCCAGGGCAACTCAAACGGGGGAGGGAGGGCAGTCAATTTGGGCGTTGGTCGGAGCTGGGCTGGCTGGCCAGAGCTGGTGTTGGGCTGTCAGGCCAGGGCGACAAGGCGGCAGCCGTCGCGCGAGTGGCAGATCTGGCTTCCAGAACAGTCAATTTCCACGATCCCCTGCTCCATCCTGTTGGCGGTGTCGCGTTGTCCCTCCCGTGGCTTGCCTCACCTGAGAGCCCACCTCTCTTGGCAGCCTCTCTGTCAAGCGTTCCTGGGGCCGCCAGAGACATGACATTGACGAGAGGCGTCCCCGAACGGTACGGGGAATTAGGTCGATGCCAATCTCCAACCGCCCGCGCTCTCTGATAAATTTCGGCGACAGCGAGCGACCCAGGACCGCCGGACGCTTGGTGAAGCCCTGTAGCCCTGAATCTGCGGAGGGTCGGCCGTGATGTAATCTCAGTAATTCTGGTCATCTGTGTTAGTCAGAGAGTGCGAGTTCCTCTTCTTTGTTCCCGATTTGTATACACACTCTTCTTCCCAAGGCTCTGGGTGAATCCATCCATCGCTCGCTCGGCTGTTATTCAGACAGGCTTACCCCTGGATCAGCCTCTGCATTTTCACCTTGACCTTTCACCCACGACTCGGCCTTCGGGATCTGGAGACTTGATGATCTGGTAGTCCAATCATGGCGGCCTCACTGCGCATTCAGCTCCCTTCTGCTGAGATTGTGTGATAGTCCGTGAATTAATGCACACAACACGCACAAATCTGCCGCTTGTGGGATGTTTGTCCTCGCTGCTCAGGCATGGATCAGAAGGTCGTCCCCAGAGCATGGAAAATGCCCAATCGGATCTGAAGCTACTGGCCTGGCGCCGGGGAGCGTCCCAGGTGGTTGCCCTGCACTGTGTGTGATACCTGAGGTGGGCTGAGGTGGGACCTTTCCGTCAGTACCTGAAAGGCTTTAGAAGAAACCTCTGCATCATCCATTTGCCTTCCAGAAACACAAATCACCGCCTAGCCCGAGCAGCCACCAGCCATTGCTTGGCCATAGCCGCCGTTTCCCCAGCAGATAATCGATCACACCCCCGCAAGCGCGAGATGCAGGCGCACATGACAGTCGACAATTAAAACAGCGAGGCTAGCTCGATGCCAGACGCAAGGCCAAGGCGATCCACCGTGACGCTGAAAGAATACTATGTAATGATGATCGATGGGAAAGGGGGCGCCGGGAGAGTGACAAAAAAAAATCAACACGAAGAGGAGTGGTGTCGCAGACCTTGCAGGTTCAAGATGAGGCCGGGCTGCCGGGGGTGGTTCGGGCGGGCTAGCGAGTTGAAAGGAATCAAAGGACTCTCCAGACCGGGGTGGCTTTTTTCAGCTGCTGACGTGTGGTTGGCTGTATGGACAGCCGGACGGGCCTATTGGCGGAGACTCTGGCTCTCGCAGGCTCTTTGGGAAATTGCGCTAGCTTGTCTCGGAAGGTTTCGAGAAACCTTCTGGAACAATGGCAATGCGTAGCGGATCTAGCGCATGCGTGACAATGCGTGACGCAGCGTAGCGTTGCGCCTTTTCGTACCTTGTTCCTTCCATTGAGCTTCTTTTCCTTCTTTCGCTGGCCCAATTCATTCCACTCCATCCCACTTGCCGTGGGCTTCTTTGCCAAGGTTGACCGCCCCCCCAAGCCCCTCCCCCCCCCCCCCCTTTGCGTATGCCTCACATAATACTTACACATAATTCTCAGCAACCTTTTTGCGCTGTCGTCGACATGGAAGACAAGACATCCCACTTCCATTCACCCATTCACATGCATGCCCTGTCTTGTGCTCTTACATATGCATGAGGTCGCTTTCCGCCCTTGCCCCATGCGCCCGGGGCCCCATCCCCCTCTGCCCCGTGCTGCAGGAGCGTGGATCAAGTCCATTGTTCTGACGGCCTTCGAGAATACCATGCTCGTTCTCTTGGTGGGTGTGCAGATTAGCCATGGCGTCCCTCCGTCTCAAAGCTACACGGTCATGGGAATGGAGGATGGCACATCGGAGGAAATTCGACAGTCTTGACGCCCGCTACGAGCCCTAATGACCTACTAGCGTGGAAGAAGTAGACTACCAACACGTCTCGCCATCCATGGATGCCAGCCTCACTCACTCAATTCGGGGAGATGGAGTCAGGGCCGAACCCCAGGCTGCTCGGTGACTGACAGAGTCGAGTAGCATATGCATCGGTCTCGATGGTGCAACAGCAGTCAAAGGGGCAGGCAATGCGATTTCCGGGGATCCATGCACTTCAAAGGCTGCGGCTCCGGCACGGCTCCCACTCCCACGAGCGTCGTCCATGCTTGCTGCTCCCCAAGACACGAGTTCCCTGTACTCCACGAGACAGCCTGCAGTTCCGCGCAGGAGCTGGCCTTTCCGGCTGGGGAAATCCTGGCCGTGCCGGCGCGGGAGGCTAGGATCAGCGCCTTTGCTCCAGTAGTGGGCATGATACAACTGGACAAGGGCTCTTGGAACGAGATCTTACGACTGTGAGAGGCAAAAGTCGAAAGGGGGGGGATCGGTAACAAACCACTCTCTCCAACAGCCGCCCACCGCTTGCCCGGGGCAGATACATATTCCCTTCGACACTGGTGGTGCGCTGAGACCGCTCGCTCACCTTGCATCCGTTAACGGCCGTCGGCTGTCTCATGAGGTCATGCTCTACACTCCCAACCATTGACTTCAACTGGAGGGCACACAAGTGTGGGATGTTTGTTGGTCATAGCCCGCACCTCCGCATTTCCTCAATAGCATCAAGTGACTGGCCTGCCATTGACGAGAATCTTAGCTGCGTCAGTGTGGCGAGCGTGGCTTTAGGCTGGCCAATCTACCGAGTCTGTTGGCCGCGCATCTGCTTCAGACGCCTGGTCGGCACGACAAACAAAGGCTGCGACATAGATCACCAGAAGCCTTCTAGAAATCCCACGCACGTACCGCCCGTTGAGGCTCTGAATAAGCCAGTGCACGTACTCACGTACATGACAATGGCAGGACCCTGGTGCCCCCTCCCCCCGTCAATAATTGACGGGAGGGATACTGAGCAATGACTCCATTCCAGTCCGTCCGTCCCGCCATCCGCACGCCATGTTCGGCGAAAGCGATGCGCCGATCCCAAAAGGCCGCCGGGGTCTTGGTGAATCAAATCAAAAGGGTTCAAGCACAATGCGCATCCCAACCACTCGTCTATTTTTGTCCCAATGAGGCAGTCGTCTCGAAAACTCGAAGCATGGATGAAACAATTCACAATGAACTCTCTGCATTAGCGCGGAGGCTGGATGTGCTTCACTGCCCGCCTCGCAAGAGAGGAGCACGGCTTGGCTTCATACCGTCAAACGCATCTCAGCGCCGAGCGCAAACAGGTACCTTATTTGGCGTGATCGTCTTGCGAGAGAAGCAAGGGGCCGCTATGTCCGAAAGAGCTGCAGCAAGCGAGCTCGACTCGGACGCCTCACTTGCGTCTGGAGTAGACAATGCAGCTCGTCACCATGAATTTAATTCTGATGAAACGCCTTTGTTCTTCGACGCCTCGGTGACCAAGGTGAGCTTTTGCAGCAGGATGGTTGGGACGAGCAGAAGCATACGGGGAGGGCTCAGCAGGTGGCCCATGAACTCTCGCAGCGATGTGCCATGCCGAGCGGCACAGTTGGCCATGGCTTCCGGCTTTTGGGGCGCCATTGCAACCTCTTTGTCGATCAGATCAGAGCTTCTTGCTTTCTTTGGTTTGCCCAACGACTCCAGTTCTTCCTTCAGAATCTGCAATATGCCCAAAGCTCCTCTCCTAGGCTTGGTTCGTGGAGCGGGTGCTTGCGCGAACTACTCCCATGATCGGCACTTCACCGCAGATTCAACAAAGGGGTGAGCCTGGAAACGAGTGCCTCTGGATCGAAAAGGCGAACACGACTCGTTTGACGCGGCAATTCGGAAGTACATCCTGATGCCCAAACCCCTGCATGCTCGACGAGGCTCAGCTGGGCGCTGATCACTGAGGGAATTGGCATCGCTCTTGCATCCTCCTGCAGCGCTGCTTTGTTCTCGAAATCGCAAACTCGCTCACCATGGGCAGAAATTCACTCCATCTCGAGACGCCCTTGACCAACCGGGTCCGTGACCGTTGTGGTGTCTTGTCGCAGGGCCAACCCTGGCAGTGCCTCCCAGCGCATCCTCAGGGACGTGCTCCGAGTCGTTGGCGGGCATTTCCGCGCAACCCGTGAAACAATCGATAGAAGGTTTCCAGAAGCAGTGGAGAGTTGACGTGGGCCACCAGTCAGTCATTCAGGGCTGACCTCCACCTCTCCCAAATGCACCACACCAACACCAGCGCAAGACTGTGCTGGCTCTGGGGCCCTTGCAGGGGTGTCCTGGACCCGTGGCTGCCACGAGGGTTTTGTTCGATGTCGGCATACCTCTTTGCTTCTGCTGCGATAAACTTTGGCCTCTTTCATCATGTTCCCCGGATGCGACGCTAGAACACTTGAAAGAAAGGCTGTTCGCCGTCTGAACGCTCCGGCTTCAACAAGAAGCCCAGCAAGATTCCCGACAAGCTCACGATCCCCGCTGCCTCGGCCACCATCATGCAATGGCTGACCCGAACCTCCTAGGCTCAAGACGCTATCGTCAGGTGAGGTGGGGGCCGCTCCAAGGACGGTCGACGATTCAAGGCTGCTGGCAATTTCATGAGAGCAATGAGGCCGCGGGTTGTCTGGTCATGTGGGCGTGTCGCCTCCGCCTTTTTCTTACTCTGGCTCTTCTGCTGTCTGCCGGGTACCTAATTTCCTTCAGCCTCCCCAAATGCTCCATGAGTGGTCTGCCTCTGGGGAGGGGCCTGGTCTGGGCTGAGATTGCCGTCGGTGCGGTTTGAGGACGGACGCATGTCTGCGCGTTCCCGCATCTGTAGTGCCAAACAGCCTGTCTCAGCTTGTGACCGTTACGTTGCGCCCGAGCTGAGGGTCGCCGGACCAGGTGGCTGTAGTCGTCAGGGGTAGAGAGGATCTCGCACGATGACAACGGTTGGCAGAACCTGGTCCCAGGTAACGGGGATGGTTTGCTGGCAAACGGACGATGCTGGGTTGACACCTCGCTGACAGAATCACATCAGATGCTGCACCCCTACTCCCTCCAGTTCACCCTCGCCTTTGAGACGTTCGCGTCGGGTCAGATTTTGGGCATGGCAAACAGGAGCCGAGATGCTTGTTGTTTCTTCGACGGCATCCGAGCGAGGCGGTTAGGTGCCGATCAAGAAGCATCGGCCAGTTGTTCAAGGCCGTGCCATGTCGATGCACCCTCCGATTTGGCTCTTATAAACTTGCCGTTCACCCTGTGAACTGTGAATACCTCAAGGACGGTCGAGGGGCATGGCGCTGGCTGGCAGCGGGCGAGAGACCCGCTGTAATCCCGGCAATCTTCAACACGCAGATCTTCAATTCTCGACTCGCCTTTGCTCTTCCCTCTTTTGGCCATCTTGCCCTATCAGCGCAAGGCAGACAGACAGACGTCAACGGCAGCCGTGTGGTCGAGACTTGGAAGTTGCACGGATCCGATGCAATCGGTTGGTATGGAGTGCGCAGTATTAATTAAACACAGCGCAGCACGAAGTCCCCGCACCAACGCTCAAGAGCAAACTCGGCATGGCGGCAGGCGACATGGGAATTGCAGCTGTCAGATTTCGTCCCTTCAATCTCTCAGATCTACTTAGATGGTCACAATTTGTTTACTTTTTTTCCTTTCTTTTTTTCCCCAATCTTTCCTGTTTGCCGCCCACTTGGCGACTTAGAGCCCCCCCGCCGCCGCCGCCGCCCGATGGCGCGCGACAAACGGTCAGAGAGATTTGCTTTGCTGGTCGCCAGATCTGAGCGGGAAAAGAAAATCTCGTTTGCATGTCGTTGCATGCATCGTGGAGATTACGGGCGCGCCCTGCACACCATTTGTTTTGGCGGTACGACATGAAATAGGTATCCAACGGCGCATCGCATCGGACCATGCACGGACCGGAGGCGGTCTGGAAGTTCTCGGGATGCCACCGCCCAGCCTGTTTGGGTGTGTGTGTGTTCAGGCTCTTACTGGACTGATCTGATGTTTGCCAGGTCTCCTGGGCCCTTATATCAGGTTGGTAAGTTGGACGTTGCTACGGAGCAGCTGCGCGTATGTAAGCCCCGGAGACGAGGGAGGGGGGGTTTTCGGGCGCTTCGCTCGTTAAAAGCACATGCATATGAGCAAGGGCAAACGAGCAAAGTGGAAATGCGGTGTCGCTGAGATGATACAGCGAAGAGACGAGTGGCAAGATGGCATCGTCTGAGCCAAGCCTCCCACCGGAGTCGTCAAGCGCAAGTTTGAGTTGGTGGTCGGATTGATGGATTCTGCCTCAGCGCGCCCATCATGATGCAGGGGTGCTCTGTAATTGGGAGAAATGGGCGCCGTCTACCCTACACTCTTGTCGCGAAACTTTGTGGTCGAAACCTTGTCACCGTCGGGTCATGGCAGGTAGTTTTAGATCCTCGGGATGGTGAGGGCGAAGGTTGGAGGTTGTGAACCCCTGAAACGAAACCGTCTCGGAAAACAGAGTCATGTTCGAGTTGACAGCCGAGTATACCAAACGCTCTGAGAATTCTGCAAGAGTCAAGCTACCAGATCTTCCGCTGATAATCCGAACCCCAAATGTCATTGTAACACCAGGATTGAACCTCCCCTAGGAACACACACACAATCGAATCTATAACCCATCGCCAGACACCCTCAACTTCACCACCTGGGCTGGTCACGCTCAAAGGGAGTCTCGATCACATGCTCATCCCCGAACGGGTCATTGTCGTCGTCGTCCTCCTCCTCCTTACGGGCAACTGGGGCCGCAACCGGTCGAGGGGGTTGAGGCGGCGGAGCTGAGTGTGCGGGCTTGGACATGGGGGGAGGCCGCGGAGGTGCAACATGAGTAGGTGACGGTGAGATAGTCAGTTCAGACAAGTCGGGAGGCTGCGACGCCGTGGGGGACTGCTGCGCACCCGCAGCCTTGGCCATGGCCTCCTTGCCCTTCAATGTAGCCACTGCGAACAGGTTAGCACCGAGTTGTGCATGTGGCGAGCGTCTACATACTTCGGTAGAGGTGGGCTTGCTCGGCGAGTTCGTCGTCTGAGTCACTGTCCGCATCGATAGAGCGGTCGAGCTGCTCGAACGACATGAGGGCGTGCACGAGTTCATCGTTGGCATGGAGCAGTCCTCCCAGCCACTGCTCGTGTTCAACGTGGTGGATCTAGCAACAGTCAGTTCTGCCGCTCTTAACCGGGAGAAACAGCCTCGAGACGCACATATCGCAGCACTTTTCGCCGGAGGAGCTTGCAGGCCTCAAACCGCTCCAGGACATGCTGGTTGTCCGAGATGCGCTCCCTCTCACGGTTGATACTCTGGAGCGCATTCATCAGGTTGGTCGCAGCGATCGAGGAGTCGGCGATGACTGTCTTCATCTGCTCCTTTTCAGCCTCGAGGTTGAAGGGCTTGCGTTTCCCCTTTGCCTTCTCCTTCTCCTTCTTCTTGTCCTTGGAGCCGCCGAAAAACGAGCCAGATCCGCCTGAGGAAGACTTGGCGTG
This sequence comes from Fusarium nematophilum, assembly GCA_033030565.1. Classification (NCBI taxonomy): domain Eukaryota; kingdom Fungi; phylum Ascomycota; class Sordariomycetes; order Hypocreales; family Nectriaceae; genus Fusarium; species Fusarium nematophilum. The sequence continues at coordinate 389,323 of JAVIXY010000002.1, forward strand.
GCTATGGCTGAAAGATTGAGCCGCTGTCTGCGGCGGTTCGGAAGGACCAGGGGCGTTCCTCGCTTCTCGGGCGGCCTTTGCGGCAGCCTCCTCCTCATCGTCGACGAAGGGGTTCTCCTCCGTTTCTCTGAGGACCTTGGATCTCTCCTGAGTGACAGCCTGCTTTCGTTTCGGCAGTTCCTGTGACCGTCAGCATGGGGTTCCAGGGAGGCCCGAGTCCTACTCGCCTTGTGAAGCCTCGCGATCCTGTCCAGGCCTGGAGTCCCAGCATACTGTGCCCAGCCTCGGAAAAGCTCCCTGCACTTGTTCCTCACTGCGACATCAGACAGCTGAGACGTCCCGCAGACGCGCAGGCGTTCGAGCAGGGGCTCGTCCACAAAGGTCCTCTGGAACCTCTCCCCGGCGTTCTGGATGAGGCCGTCCAGGAGGACGAGGGCGCGTATCTGGCGGTGGACGTTTCCATACTTGAGTTTCTTGCGGATGGCGCGGGCTGCTTCGCCGGGGCCGGAGGCTTGAAGCTTGATGACCTCGACGAGCTCGGGGATGCCACTCAGATCTTCCTCTTCGTATGCCTCGGAGGTGAGGTTCTCGATGGTGACAGTCACCGCCGAATAGGGTTTCTTCTGCGAGAATTCTCAGCAAGAGGCCAAAGGTGAAATGGCTTGAGAGCTATGAAGTTGCTATCATAGGTGAATTACTCCTTGAAAGCACCGGCCCGACCATCTATCTTCGGAGCACCCTTAACTATTGGAGTGCCCGGTGGAGAATATCGTACCTGTTGGAACATGGCGACGGTAAGCCCAGGGCCTATACTCTTCAAGCACCGTCCGGTATGATTTTGGTGTCGTAATGAGCTTAAAGTCACGGGATGATGCTATCTTGTGTTGCTAGGATAGGTTGGGGTAGCTCCCGGGTGGCCGATGCAGGTGATGTTGGGGCGTCGATGCGCGGTATGTGTTTCCGGACAAGGCGAGGCTACCGTCGGATTAATGCGCCGACTATGGAATATGATGTCGAATAACGGGTATTGAATGCGGTTGAAGGGCGCTTCATGCGACAATACGAAGGCAACAGTTGGAGCTCGAATGAAGCAGCGTCAGGCGCCGAGTGTCGTTATGGTGGGGTTGCAAGGTCGCGGGACGTGACGCGGGGCTGCTTGCCAGTTCCGGTGGAGCTACTGTCGTCACTTCCCACAGGTCAGCCGAGAATGGCAGGCAAGACAGCACTAAAACCGGCATGGGTTGATCGAGATTGGCCATGAAACCAATGCTAAACTTATGAAGGGTCATGACTGGTGGATGCTTCAATGGAAGCCAGAGTAGAACCTGCTGATCGTAATGTGCAACATGTGTCTGGTTCAATGGCATGACTCAAGGGGTGCTCCGTACGTAGGTAGGTAGGCCTTTCGTGCTCTTAGGTTCTGAAGCTGTTCCCTATCTTATCTTAGATCTCATCTCATTGAGGGCTCCACGAGCATCGCCGAACTGAGACACATGCAACTAACCGGAAATCTGGTGCCTTTACAATAATGGCTTGCCAAATCGGAAGCAATGATAAACTGGACCTTTCATCACTTGCACAGATATGACGAGGTTTATGTGCTTTTCTTGACTTTGTGAAATTAACCGAGGGGGAACTCGACTCACCGAGAAGGTGAGTTTGGCACACCATGCTACACCTCGTCCCCGAAGCCGCAAATCCCGCGGTAGAAGATGAGTCAGGTAAAGCAAAAGAGTCACCTAGAAGGTTCATTACTCAACAACACACGATATATAACTCGCTTCACTGGCAAGCTGCTGTGTAAAACTTCTGTAAAACTTGAGCCCTCCAATACCAACCACGTGATTGATACAGGACGGAACCCGCCGATCCCTACCCTAGACCCCTACCAGACCCTAGCTGATTCTCCAACCCACCCCTCCCCCCGCCCCCGCCATCCTACCTACGAATTTTGACGGTCAAAGGCGACATCGCGGCTCCGTGACTCACCAGCGCTTGATATTCCTCGACCTCAAAATACTCTTTTCCCAATAGGATTCGGCGGATCAAGAAATTGCGACTGCACATTGCCTACCATGGGTTCTGAAGGGCCCATCCTCCCCGAAGAGGGCAAGCGCAACATCCTCATCACCAGCGCCCTGCCCTACGTCAACAACATCCCCCACTTGGGCAACATCATCGGCAGTGTCCTCTCTGCCGACGTCTTTGCCCGCTACTGCCGTGCCCGCGGCCACAGAACCATCTACATCTGCGGCTCTGACGAGTTCGGCACCGCCACCGAGACAAAGGCCCTGGAGGAAGGCCTCTCACCCGCCGAGCTGTGCGCCAAGTACCACGCCCTTCACAAGGGAGTGTACGATTGGTTCCGAATTGACTTTGACATCTTCGGCCGGACACCGACCGAGCAGCAGACCCAGATTGTCCAGGCAATCTTCTCCGATCTCTGGAAGAACGGATACATCGAGGAGCGCGAGACGACGCAGCCCTTCTGCACACACGAGGCCCACGGCAAGTTCCTTGCCGACCGCTTTGTCGAGGGAGAATGCAGCATCTGCCATGATCTCGGTGCTCGCGGAGACCAGTGCGATGCTTGCGGCGGGCTCCTCGACGCCTTCGAGCCCGAGCCGGACCCGAACGCTGGCGAAGACGACCACGTCGAGGCCAAGGCCACAGGTTGGCTGATCAACCCCCGATGCAAGCTCGACGGCACCACCCCCGAGAAGCGACGAACCAAACACCTTTACATCAAACTGGACGCGATCAAGGATCTGCTTGTTCCCTGGTTCCACAAGAGCAGCAAGGAGGGAGACTGGAGCGCCAATTGTATCTCCATCACCCAGTCATGGATCGACAAGGGCTTGCTCCCCCGAGGCATCACCCGAGATCTCAAGTGGGGTGTTCCCATCCCCAAGGGCCTCGAAGGTCTGAGCGACGAAGAGTATGCGGAGAAGGTCTTTTATGTCTGGTTTGATGCCTGCATTGGCTACGTATCGATTACGAAGAACCTGGTGGATGGGGACAACTTGGACGGGACGAACTGGGAGAAGTGGTGGAAGAACCCTGAGAATGTCAAGCTTTACCAGTTCATGGGCAAGGACAACGTACCGTAAGTGTTGCGTGCGAATTCATAACCGAGAAATCTCCTGACAGCAAAACCGCAGATTCCATACCATCATCTTCCCTGCCTCTCAGCTTGGAACCAAGGAGAACTGGACCAAGGTCCACAAGATGTCGACGACCGAGTACCTCAACTACGAGGGCGGAAAGTTCAGCAAGTCCCGAGGCGTCGGCGTGTTCGGAAACACTGCCAAGGAGACGGGCATCGACGCTGATGTCTGGCGGTACTACCTCCTGTCGAGACGACCCGAGACCTCCGACTCGGAATTCAAGTGGCAGGAGTTCATTGACGCCAACAACAACGACCTCCTCAAGAACCTGGGTAACCTGAACCAGCGGATCCTCAAGTTCTGCCAGGCCAAGCTGGATGGCGTTGTGCCGGATTACACCAAGTACACCGACGAGCGCCTCGAGGAGCACAAGAAGGAGGTCAACGAGGCCCTGCAGACCTTCATCTCCCAGTTTGACGCCATCAAGCTCCGTGCTGGCCTGGCGTCTGTCATGCACATCTCGGCTCTTGGAAACAAGCTGCTCCAGGACAGCAAGCTCAACAACCAGCTCCTTGCCGAGGAGCCGGACCGCTGCGCCGCCGTCATCGGCCTCGGCATCAACCACCTCCAACTCCTCGCCAGCATCCTCCACCCGTACATGCCCTCAACCGCCGAGAGGATCCTCGACCAGATCGGAAGCCCTGGCCTTATCTCCATCCCCGATACCTGGGCTGGTGACCTCATCAAGCCGGGTCAGAAGATCGGTGAGCCCAAGCTCCTGTTCTCCCAGATCCCGGCTTCAAAACTCGACGAGTGGCGGGAGGCCTTTGGCGGCGAGGAGATCCGCAAGCAAAAGGCTCTCGAGGCCGAGAAGGCTGCCGCTAAGAAGGCCGCCAAGGAGAAGAAGAAGCAGAAGAAGCTTGCTCTCCGGGCTGCCGAGGCTGCAGGCGAGAAGCCTGCCGAAAAGGAAGGCGAGGCCACCGAGAAGAAGCCTGTCGAGGCTTCTGCTGTGGATCTCCTCCCTGACGAGGGGTCGTCGCAGAAGTAGAGGGGTGGTGTTTGGCACACTCCTCGGTGGATCTTGGGCGGCGTTGAATTCCCTTGAGCTTGGTTGGACGTGAGTTGGGCGTGTTTTGTGATGGTATAGAATTCAACATGGCCCTTTGAGATGTTGTCGGGGTCTTGATGCAGTGTAGAGTAGATTCTCAGATCAACTGATGAGAAACTAGATGAGCTAGATGGCCTTCTAGATTTATGTATAACGAGGTGTCATGAACTGTTTATGCATACATTCTGTGATTCTTGAAGCTGTTGGTGTTTCTCATCTTCAATCTTGGGTTTGCTGTTCTTTCGTAACTCTCGAGGCTCAAGAACAACCACTACCTCGATCAACTGTTGAGAGACATGTGCAGGAACGATCTTTCAAATCTTAGATGATCTAATAGCACAGCACTTTATGACGGGTGAACCCGCGTTTATTGCTCACCATGTGATATACTGCTAATAACCAAACCTTTGAGATTTGAAAGATCGTTCCTGCGTACATCTCATTAGTTGACAGAGGTAGGGGGGACCCAGAGCAGTAAGAGCATATTGGATGCACATCGTCGTGATGTGCGTAATCATATTGGCTGGCAGTGCTATGGGTCGTCATTTGGAGGTCTTGCGCTGGAATCCCGTGGTTGAGACGAGTTTGTTGTCGTTTATCTTGCTATTCGGAGGCTCGTTCGAAGGTAGGCGACAGATTGGGGACGAGCGAGTGACGGAGCAGGGATTTTATCCTCTTGCAGCGGTTCAAGAGGAAACGTGTTTATTGAACAAGGTTGGTTGAGGCATGAAGAAGCAGTCATTATGCATCTCGCCATGCAGTTATGCATGTATCTTGGTTGTTGGTCTAACATCGACGCAATACCTTGGTAGACTCCCCCTAAAAGAAGAATAACCTTGAGTTCTTCCCGATGTCCCATCTCGCTGCCCTACATCGCGCTTCCACCATTAGCCGGTCAACGTTGAATCCTCACCTCGAGCCAGCTGCCAGCGGCCAGCCTATCCAAGACTGCCTGAAATCCTATCGTCTCTGCGCGAGTCTCTGCGTGCGTTTACGGAAAGGGAACGTGGAAAAGTCTTATGGTATTTCGGAGGCGAACGAACGAGGCATAGGGGACCTGCTAGCCTTTGTCTAGTGAGTCTTGAGTAACGGTGTCTTTCTGGGCAAAGCCCTGATATGTGGTTTTTATATAAAATTTCTTTTGCTGAATGCTGTGAGTGGTGTTGGTATAATGTAAAAATGATGCAATTCCTGTGTGACCCGTCGACTGGTTGATGTCGATAACCTGAATTTTTGTGTGTGTGCGTTCATGTGTACCCCGAAAACTCCCTTTCGCCTGTTGAGAGGCGCTCGGCCTGTTGAAAGGCGTAGCTTTCCTGTGCAAACTCGTCGCCGAATGCGTGCTGGTTGATGTGGGTTGGGACCAGTGTGTCAAGTCCGAAGCGTCCGCCGCAGTTTTATTATGCGGGGGGGCTATGTATCAATGAGTGGCCTTGTCGTGCCGTGTACTTCCACATGAGAGGACATGTGAAGTCCAGAGGCGCGAATGAGGTGCTTAGTTCTGCTTCTTGCCCGCAGCACGCTCTTGCTCTCGCTTGGCGTAGATGCCAGCGGTGAAGGGGTCCTCGTACCGCAGCGCCAGGACGTAGACAATGTACACCCAGACAGTGAGCAGAATGCCGGCAGGCTTGGCAAAGTACAGGGCCGTGGCGAGGAAGCTCATGGTGGAGCCCCAGTACATGGGGGCGCCGGTCACGTTGAAGGGGAAGCCCGTCACCATCTCGTCCATGAGGATGCCAAAGTAGTCACCGAGGAAGGTGCCCGTGATGCCGAGCTGCCACGTCGAGGAGACGACCAGGACGTTGCCGAGGACGAAGAGGGTGACGGCGGCGGCCTGGACGTAGGTGTTCTGGAGCAGAGGGTGGGAGGGCTGCTCGGCGATGGCGTTCTTGTAGATGAAGTCTCGGACCATGCCCAGGGAGAAGATGGTGAGGGCGAGGGCGTAGCAGCCAACCTTGGAGTTGCCGCCAAAGAGCTTGGTCAGGAGCTTGTTATGGTATTCTTTATGCACGGAATTTGCGGATTAGTCGGACATTGCGTCTTCGAGGCAGCTTGTTTCGTACCTTGACGGGCGACGATGCTGGGGGACGGGGTTAGCATCGGCATGGGAACCCGAGGAGAAAGAGGAGATGATGGGACCCGGCAGAAGGAAACTCACTTCCAGAAGAGGGGGTTAAAGGCAATAGAGCACGCAGACACTGAAGGGCAGCAACGAAAACCGAGTCAGATCCAGTGGACATTGGCAATGGGGGTTTGAGCTATGGGGGGGAGAGAGAGAGAGAGGGCAGCTCGGTCAAGGGCCAGCTGGCAAAACTCACCAAGCAAGCTCTGCTTGCCAAAGTCGACGTATTCGACGAGCTCGTTCACAAAGGAAGCCATGATGATTGAAAGAAAGAGAGGTATCGCGGTCACTGAATGCAACAGATTCACCACACGAAAAAGTCACGGGCTGCTGGTTCAAGAAGAGGCCTCAGAAAAGAAAGAAAGTCTTATTCGGGGTTTCAACAAATGGATGTTGGAGGAGCTGAGTTTGGAAGCTTGGGTCCGCTGTCACATGGAAGAAAGTCGAATGAGGAAGAGGGAACCGGCAACCGCGTCATAATAAAAAAGACGCTGGGGGGCCAGGCCTGGACTCTACTCTCAGGCTGGGGGGGGCCTTATGGGGCCTGAACGGGGGAGCTGATGATCCACGTTAGGGACCCACCAATATCCCCGCAAACTGCCGAAGGGGTTCTTCATGATGCCCTATTCCTCTCGTTCGTGGGCCTCAGCAACATAACAAAAGCACAAGATAGCTAAACAATGCCCTCTTCGGCTCGGTCTATTCATCAACAAGTTCATGCAGGGTCGGGTATTTCCACGATCTGCAGAGGTATACCTACGGAAAACCATGCGCCAGCTGGCGGCTTCAAGGCCTGCCTTGCCGTGTGCTCCAAACTCCGCCACTATAAACGCCCCAAACTTCAAGCACAAGTCATTATCATCCCTCCGCTCTATCTCGGCACATATTCCACTGTTTCGCACAACGAGGCTCGCCAACGGGGGAGAAACAGGACAGCCCGTTATTTCCGGTTTCTCGTCTTCTTCCCTGTTGTCTGGGTATCTTCTTCCTCCTCATCCTGGCCCTTCTTCAGGTCCTCCGTCAAACCCCATTCCTCCTTGTCATACCAATCCTCTCCGTCAGACATGTCCCTGTTGGCCCCTGAATGCGCCTCCGCCTTGGACCAGTGAAGCACGTCCTTGCGCAGCTTCTCGGCCTTCAGGAGCCCCAGGAAGAGCCTCTTTGCGCCCCGACAGACCTCTTCTTGCTTTTGCACATAGAGCGCAAGCAGCCGTCGGATGTCTTCGGCTTCTTGGTCGGGCAGGCCCACATCGCGATCTGGTTTTGCCCCCGAGGGCGCGATGAACATTGGATGCACGAATGCTTGGTCCTGGCTGTCTGAAACAAGGGAGCTATCCAGCCCGGCGATGGCCTCGGCCAACTCGTTTCGGCGACGAGCATCACTGGCGGTTATTCCTTCGGGCCCTTGCGTTGTGCCGGGGCTTTGTTGGTCGTTGCTCTTATTGGCAGTATGATCCAACCCATTATCAACCCCGTTCTGGGATTCGCCCTTTGACTCCCCTTGGGGATTGACTCTGTCGGGTAACTTAGCTTCCCTGTCCTTGGGACTTGGAATCCTTTCGTCCTTTCCGGCATTATCTTTTGTTTCGCCGGTGGCATCTTCGAGGTGAGACTCGTCCTGGCCGACCGTCTCCGCATCAGTCATGGTAATGTCCGCGTCCTCTGCGGCGTCCTTGTCGGATGCCTGCCCGTCACCGGCGGTGTCTGGTTGAGCATCCTCCAACTGCATGCCGTTTTCTAGCTGCGCATCGCCGTTTGTGATCACAGGGAGCCCCGGGAGCGCAGGCTGCACCTTGGACAGGCTCAACAGGTGACGCGCAACGTGGTCGTCGGTGTACAGCTCGATATCCGACGGGCGCACCATCATCTCGCACGGAACCCAGGTGTAGTCGCCGCACAGCGCAGTCAGGAGATGCCTGACCTGCCACAGAGAGTGATTCTCCTTGCGCATAATGTCGCAGCTCTGGTCGACGAGTTTGGTGAGGGTCTTGGAGGTGAAGGGCTTCGAGAGGGTCGGGTGCGTCGGCAAGGCGGTCGATGCGGTTAGGGGAGCGAGGATATCTGCGCCTGTTAGACCTTGTCACGGAAGCGCTCGGCTGCTGACGTACTCTCTATGTGGATGTTTGCGTAGGGGTTCATCGCTGCTGCAGAAGCCTCGGCTTCCTGGAGGCGGCCTTCGTCGTCGTCGTCGCTATCTATCTCGTACCCTTCGTCGTCAACCAGAGGGGGGTTGCGATAGAGGATCGGTCGCCGAACACCAGCGTACTCGACATACTGTCCCCAGGTCAGTCAGCGTCCCGGTCGGGGATTGGGTTCGCGACAGCGACGGACCTCTCTGTAGGAGCTTGGGCCGTTGGTGGGCACCAATTGCCCCTGATGGGCGAATCGCGCCCTCTTCTTGAGCTTGTTCCCACGATTACTGTAGCTTTCGATGTCGGAATCGGAGTCAGATTCTGCCGGGCGGGAGTGGTCAGTTGCGAGAGCCCCCAAACTTGACGCGAGCGCAGCGAGATTCGCGTACCGTATGCTTTTCTCTTAAAGGCCTTTTTCATGCCCGCTATGGTCTCGGCGAAGAGGATCTGCTGCGACGCCATGGCGGGCAACGGTAGGGTTGACGATCGAGCCGAGGAGGTCTGGTCTGGTGTGGGTGGAGAGACGAGAAGCGTTCGACAAGCGTTGGAGACGCCTTCTGGCGGATTATGAGGAGGCGGGACTAGCCCGAGGCAGGTCGCTGATGCAGAGGTTACGAGGGAGGTCCGATATCGAAAGAAAAGCCGAGTCCGGGTCGGAAAGTTGGTCAAATCCAATTTTGAGTCGAGTGTGCTGGGACGGCGAGGAGAAGCTGAAGCGAGAAGCGAGGCTGCCCGCCTTCCCGTAGCCCATGACCACATTTCCGACCGCGCTGGCCAATCATGAGGGCCGCGATCGGATGTTTGTTGCGCCGGTGCCGCTGAGATAAGAATCGGTACGTACCTGTCTGCCAACTTATATCCTCCCGGCCCCGGCCGGCTCGGGAGTCCGGGCGGGAAACCAAAGGACCGGGAATCATGAACCCCATTGGGCTTATCCGATATTCTTATTACCTTTTTAGTATCATAGTTTATGGTGTTATATCATAAAGCATAGTCTACCCATCATCTATATTTCTTCTAAAACTGAGTACCGATTCAGGGGAGATGGTACCAGATAAATCTATTCCAGTGTACATAGTACCTATTTTATTCCCCCAAGTTAGCCTATCCGACCCCGCTAGCTCTACCGCGGCCCCCAATTTTGTTTCAGTGACATAAATGATCGACGTTACACAAGCAAACTCGAGGTTTTGGCCTCATCCCTATCTCATCGCATGAGGGGGACCGTATGTGCTCATTTCGCAGGTGTTCTTGTCAATTCAAATTGACTTGGCAAGGAATGAACCTCTCGAAGGGAATTGAACATTAGTCCAATGCTCTGGATGGTGCCTCTCACTTGCGCATATGGAAAAACAAGCTGAGAAGCATCAATGCTCCGAGACAGGACTAGCTAGCAGGTTCCACGAGAATTTCTGCAGTCGGTGTCGCGGAGGAAAGTTCTCCGAGACCTGCCTGACTGGGTTTGACGTCGAGCTCTTTACCAGCCGCCCATTCCAGCCCCTGGATTTCTTACTATTTGTTATCCAGAGAAGAGCATTAGAGGTCTATCTGCCGTTCCCTCGGCACTTTGCGAAGAGATGGCGCTCAAATCTCATTTATATTTACTACAGATGGATAACCACATGGAAGGCCAGAACATGGCCATTCAGTTCTCCCGTCCTGTCTAAGACACAGTGACGGTCACGTTGCCCTTAAAGTCCTCGCTCGAGCTGCCCACAAACACGGTAAAGTCGCCCGGCTCGACGACGTACTCCATCTTGCGGTTCCACAGACCCCAGTCCGCGACCTTGAGGTCGACCTTGACCGTCTTGGTCTTGCCGGCCTTGACCTCGACCTTGCTGAAGCCCTTGAGGCGGAAGCGGGGCACGTCGACCGAGGCGAGCATGTCCTTGACGTACAGCTGCACGACCTCCTTGCCGTCGCGCTTGGACTTGTTGGCCACGTCCACCGAGACGGTGACGGTGTCGGACGCGGTGACGTTCTCCTTGGACACCTTGATGTTGGAGAACTCGAACTTGCTGTACGAGAGGCCGTAGCCGAAGCCGTACAGCGCGGTGGGGGTCTCGAGGACGTAGTTCGAGCCGAACACGAGGGTGCCGTTCTCGTACTCGCGGCCGGGGTTGGGCCACGTGCGGGCAGAGTTGAGGTGGTCGTAGTAGATGGGCAGAGTCCCGACGTCGTAGGGGAAGCTGACGGAGAGCTTGCCGGAAGGGTTGACCTCGCCGTACAGGATGTCGGCGAGAGCGTGGCCGCCCTGCTCGGACTGGTAGAACTGCTGGACGAGAGCCGAGGCCTCCTCGGAGATCCAGGGCTCGGTGATGGGCTTGCCGGAGCTGTAGACGACGACGGTGGGCTTCCCGGTGTCGATGATGGCCTTGACGAGGCGGGGCATGGCGCCGATGAGGTCGAGGTTGCTCACGTCGATGTGCTCGCCCGTCGTGGCGTTGAGGCCGCCCCAGAGCTCGTTCTGGTCCCGGGACCAGGTTCCCACGACGACCACGGCGACGTCTGCATCCTCGGCGGCAGCGACTGCCTCGTCGAAGCCCGAGTCGTCGTTGGACCAGCGCTCGCAGCCCTGGGCGTACGTCACCTTGCCCTTGCTGACGGCCTTGATGCCATCAAGAGGAGTCACTCCGCGGGTCATGGCGGTGTGAATGACGTAGTCTCCATACTTGGGGTCTGCAGTTAGCACAACGATGCTGGGTGGTAGTGAGGAGGAGGAGTGTCACTCACGTTGACATAGCCGTGGGCCATGGGACCGATGACGGCCACATTGGCGTCCTTCTTCAAGGGTAGAGTGTTCTGGTGGTTCTCGAGCAGCACGATGCTCTCAGAGTCAAGGTCGCGGGCAATCTTCTTGTGCTTCTTGGTGTTCATGTAGTCCCAGATCTTGTTGTCAGGGACGCCGGTGAAGGGCTTCTCGAAGAGTCCCATGGTGAACTTGGCGCGCAGCACGCGGGACACGGCTGTGTTGAGGACATTCTCGTCCAGCTTGCCGGACTCGACCAGCTCGGGGATGACCTCGAAGCTCCAGTATCCACCACCCATTTCGACATCGTTGCCGGCGGGGAGGGCCTGGTGGTGGTCAGTTTGTCACGTGGAGATGGCTAGACGGCGACTTTACCTCGAGAGTGATACACTCGTTGTCCTCAATCTCGCAAACATAAAAGGCATTGGCAAGACGGGCAGTGCCACCGGCATCAGAGATGACATAGTACTCGTAACCCCACTCGTCTCGGAGGATATCGGTGAGGAGGTAAGAGTCCGAGACGACTGGGACGCCGTCGTAGGAGTTGTAGGAGGACATGATGGAGGTGGCGCCTCCGTCGATGATGGACCGCTTGAAGGGAGGGAGGTAGAGAGACCGCAGCTCTCGCTCGCCGCCGTGCACGGGAGCAGTGTTGATGCCCTGCTCAGGAGTTGCAAAGGCGGCCTTGACATGTTAGTCGAGCAGGCTGATGTAGGACGATGGACTTACATAGTGCTTGACCATGGCGGAAACACCGCCGTCCTGAAGGCCCTTGACAAATCTGTACGCCATCTCTCCGGTCCTGTTGATTATTAGCACATCAGTTGATAATTAGAGTATGGCACTTGCAGGTAAGAGTCTTCGCTGAAGCATTCCTCGACTCGTCCGAACCGCAGCTCTCGAGCGAGGTCGGCCTGAGGCGAGAACAGCTGGTTGATGCCCAGGGCTCGACTCTCGGTGGCAATCACCCCGGCCATCTTCTCAACGAGCTCCGGGTTGAAGGAGCACCCCATGCCAATGGGAGAGTTGAAGATGGTGGCATTGAGAGCCAAGAGCCCATGCAGACCCTCGCTCTGAATGAAGGCCGGGATGCCTGTGACGTCTGGTGTTAGTTGACACGTGAAAAGCGAGTAAAACACCCAAGACTCACCCAGCTCGGTTTCCTTGACCAGATAATCCTGTGCCAGCTTGGCCGCCTTCTTGACAGTCTCCATCTTGGTGTACAAGCCAGTCCAGACGGAGTTGGCCCGGTACTCCATGTTCCACTCCAGGCCGGTCTTGTTGACCCTGCCGTCGGTGATGTTGAGATAGTTGGTCATGTCTCCCTGGATCAGCTGAGCCATCTTCTCCTTGACCGTCATGCGTTTCAGAAGATCTGCAACGCGGTCATCGATGGAGGCCTTGGAGTCCTTGTACACTGGCTTGTCCGAGGCAGCGTGGGCGGCAGCAGCCAGAGCTGCCCCACAAAGATATGTTGATAGCTTCATGATGGAGGCTGGAGGAGGCAGAGAGCGATCTCTGGGAGCTGGGATAACACAAACTCAGAGTGGGATCGGCGTCATTTTATTGTCAATTTACTGGAGCTACGGATAGGTCAAGGTCGACAATTAACCGTTCAGCCAGATCCCCCCCCCCTCCGAGGCAAAGCTCGAGAAGAAGCACATGGCCTCAGTGACGACCTCAGTTGACTAAAAGGTCCCCTCTCTTGGGCGGGGATCCAGATGCGTTTGGGGATATGAGGCCGAGATCATCACAGCGGCTCGTCGCGCCATCCAAGTGCCGGTGTGGCTCCTCAGTTCCTGGGCCCTGGGGAAAATGCGGGGACGCCACCAATTGGTGGCATCTGAAGGTTAATTTGATTAAATTGAAGGACGGGAGCAGAGTCCGAGATGGGCAGGAAGAAGAGGGACGACGAGGGCGTGGGATTCGTGGATTCACAAGTTCGTATTGAGAGGAGCTTACCGTCGGGTCGGGCCTGGAACGGCGCGCCGAAGTTCCTAGCACGGATGCAGAGGGAAATGAACTGATGCTCAGAGTTGATGGTCCAACTAGGGCGAGTTGGTCTGCACAGGGTCGGTGTAAGTTGAAGTCATGGCATGTACTCGGGAGAATGCAGCTTCATCATCCACTTCCCGACGGGTCCGATCGCAGAGAAACCCCACGGATGGTTAATAGCCTAAGGGCCTGCCGGTTAAATGCAGCTAGGGTAGCTGGGCTTAGTGCTGGAGCTAGCTATTAACCCGCCAATCGAGCCATGACAGGGTCCCTGAGGGCCTCGCAGGAAGCATCATGTCGTCTGCTGCCAGAGCCGGACGAATGACGCCGCAGGGTCATGGGCCTTTTTGGGAGCAGCTTGCAGACGGGCCAAGTCATGAGAGATGGTGGGGTGAAGAGGGGAAGCTCGCAGAACGGACCCAATTATGACGGCCATGGCAGCATGAAGCCCGGGTGAATTGCTCGCTGAGCTTCGTGGGATGTTCTGAGGATCTTCGAGGTTCCCATGATGAGGTAGGTGGAGAGAGTGATGACTCTCGCTCTCTGTGCCACCACTTCAGGTGCACTTCCATTCAAAGGGAGCCGACTTCCGTAGCTCTCTGCTGTCTCATCCAGTTCCATCACAGACAGGCCAATTGAGCCACCAGCACCTCTCAATCTCTTCCTTCTCCTCAACACCATGCATCTGCGCGATGGCATGTGGCTGCCCGCCGAGGGCGTCCGCACCGAGTTCGCCGAGGACGTCTATGAGATCGCCCCCCAGGAGGACCAGCAGGCATTGAGCCTTCTGTGCCCGACCAAGCACATCCTCTCGCGCGGCGACACGCTCAACCAGCCGACGGTGAACCTCGACATCAGGGCCGAGATGGACGGCGTCATCTCGATCGAGTCGACGCACTGGGCCGGCGCCCAGAACAAGGGCCCTCACTTTGAGCTCTTCCCGGACGGCAGGCCGACCGTCCAGGGCGAGATCGTCCAGGGCGACAAGGGCACGACGCTCAGGTCGGGCTCGCTGTCGGCGACGGTCCACCCGGACACGCACAACTTTGAGATCAAGCTGCACAGCACCGACGGCAAAAGGCACCTCACGACGCTGGGCAACCGCAGCACCGGCTTCGCCTACACGCCGGCGCCCAGCACGCCCATGCAGCTGGGCGACATGCGCGACTTCAAGCACTACATGTTCATGCAGACCACGCTGTCCGTCGGCGAGTCCGTCCACGGCCTGGGCGAGCGCTTCGGCGCCTGGAACAAGGTCGGCCAGAACGTGTCGCTGTGGAACGCCGACGGCGGCACCTCGAGCGACCAGGCCTACAAGAACGTCTCGTTCTGGATGAGCAACCGCGGCTACGGCGTCTTCATCGACAACCCGGGCCGCGTGGACCTCGAGATCGGCAGCGAGCGGAGCTGCCGCGTCCAGACGACCGTCGAGGGCCAGCGCCTCAAGCTCTACATCATCTACGGCGACGGGCCCAAGGACGTGCTCAGGAGGTACACCGTCCTCACCGGCAAGGCCGGCAAGGTGCCCAGCTGGAGCTTCGGCCTGTGGCTGACCACCAGCTTCACCACAAACTACGACGAGGCGACCGTCAACTCGTTCCTCGAGGGCATGAAGGCCCGCGGCTCGCCCGTCGACGTCTTCCACTACGACTGCTTCTGGATGAAGGGCTTCCGGTGGACAGACTTTGTCTTCGACTCGGACCGCTTCCCGGACCCCAAGGGCCAGATCAGCCGCCTCAAGGAGAGCGGCCTGTGCAAGAAAGTCTGCGTCTGGATCAACCCCTACATCGCCCAGCACGGCGCGGCCTTCAAGCACGCCGCCGAGAAGGGTTACCTCCTCAAGCGCAAGAACGGCGACGTCTGGCAGTGGGACCTCTGGCAGGCAGGCATGGGCCTCGTCGACATCACCAACCCGGAGGCTTGCGCCTGGTACGTCGAGTGCCTCAACGGGCTCTTCGACCAGGGCGTCGACGCCCTCAAGACCGACTTTGGCGAGCGCATCCCCACGCTCGACGTCCAGTGGCACGACCCTACCGTCGACCCGCACAGGATGCACAACTACTACGCCTTCGCCTACAACCGCCTCGTCTACGAGGCCCTGCAGAAGCGCTACGGCAAGGACGAGGCCGTGCTCTACGCCCGCGCCGCCTGCGCCGGCACCCAGCGCTTCCCTCTGCAGTGGGGAGGCGACTGCGAGTCGACCCCGGAGGCTCTGGCCGAGTCGGTCCGCGGCGGCCTCTCCATGGGCCTGAGCGGTTTCTCCTTCTGGAGCTGCGACATCGGCGGCTTCGAGGGCTACCCTCCGCCCTGGATCTACAAGCGATGGGTTGCCATGGGTCTCCTGTGCAGCCACAGCCGTCTGCACGGCAGCAACTCGTACCGCGTGCCCTGGACCGTCGACGACGACGACCAGACCGAGGAGGGCTGCTCCAGGACGCTCGCCAAGTGGACGTCGCTCAAGACGCGCCTGATGCCGTACATCTACGCCCAGGCCATCGAGTCCATCGACGGCGGCATCCCCATGTCGCTCCGGGCCGTGGCCCTCGAGTTCCCCTCGGATCCCACCTCGTGGTACCTCGACCGCCAGTTCATGGTCGGGTCGCAGCTGCTGGCGGCCCCCGTCTTTGACGAGTCGGGCGAGGTCGAGTTCTACCTCCCCAAGGGCAGGTGGACGTCCTACTTCACCAACGAGGTCAAGGCCGGGCCCGGTTGGTTCAGGGAGAAGCACGCCTTCGGCACCCTGCCGCTCTACGTCCGCGAGAACACGGTCCTCGTGCTCGGCGACCGCAAGCAGGTCGGCGCCGCCTACGACTACGCCAGCGACGTTGAGGTGGCGCTCTACCAGACGTCCCCCGGGGCGAGGGCCACGGTGGTTGACGGCGAGGGCAAGGTCGTTGCCGAGCTGGTCGTTGGCGAAGACGGCAAGCTCGGGGGTGTTGATGCGCTCAAGGGAGACTTTAAGGTTGCGGAGAATGGTAGGAGCCTGGAGGGAGATGCTCCTGTGTCGATTGAGTCGTTGTAAGTTGGCATTGCATGCGTGGGACTTGCTGGAGAGAATGAACCTTTATGTAGTTTAAGACCATGATTATGATTTTTAATACAAGTTACTGTAACTGATGCTGTTGCTATTGCACCAACTTGAGCCCATACCACATACTTATCAGCTATGCTCCTCATTGCTTTATCACATACTCATCAACCAAACCTGAGGCACCCACCAGTTCTCACCTCCAACCCCAACCCCCACCTTCTCTCCTTGAATCAACAACCTACTGAAGCAACCCACGCTGAATCGCTGATACGTGGCACAGCTGTTCAGAATTCAGAATGAGGGATGGAATTGTCGAGAGCCAGATCAAAAGAGCGCGCGAGGCTTTCATCCAGGATATCTGGGAGGCCTTCGCATCACAGGGCAACACCATGCCGCATCTTCGCGCAATAACACACGGCTTATTCCATGTCTGCGTCTGCATAAGAACACCATCCCCCGATCGGAGCTCCTCCCCATCGCTGGGTCGTCTGTATCCCCTTTCCCGGCCGCGTCCCATGGATTGACGAGAAGATTGATTCTGAGGTAGCCACCATGAAGTTGGCATTCCCACCCTCGAGGTTACCCCCCAGAACACGTTTTGCTGACCAAGATGGCTGAACAGGAGAGGTACGACGAGGCCTTCGAAGCTCACGTACATGAAGACGGGGAATCGCTAGATTGTCGCTGTCGAACCTGCCGAGGGAGGAGCAGAACTTTGAGATTCTGTACGAACTTCCGCGGCTGTCGCCCACGCCCAGCACAGACAGCACGTCGGAGCCATCTTCTGACTAGACGAGCTTGTCATTCTTCTTTCTTGGTACCCAACTCCCGCGGGCTACTAGGAATGGACAACCCTCTCCTTTACTCTCATATCCCAGCATATTGCCAACTCTCTGCAATCGGCGATCAAGGCCTGTTTTCGCGGCCGTGGTTGTTCTCCCAGCAAGTACTGGGATTTCGTTCCCTGGGGTGGTCATCTCAGAGTGCCCGCTTGGAGGATTTAGGGTTACCTAGAATGGCAATCTTGAAGGTCTCTGGGACATTTAATTGGCCCATCGACTTGGGGCCGGCGAACCAGCACCTGACTTTAGTCTCGGGCAATTCCCGTGACCGAAGGCCCATTCTTCCTGACGATCCTGGTGTGGACTCATGACGAGAGGCTGACACGAGAGGGAGGTGTTGACCGGCTGAGAGATCTATGGTTTTCGACGTCTGAATTGATCCAGATCTGCCATTTAGCCGGAGGCGAGGGCCATGTCAAAACTCCCCATGACGATGGCCTGTTCTCGGTGAGGTGTCTCGGTTGAAGGCCAGGGTGCGGGCTGGGACGGCTTGGGAACCGACCTTGAGGTGGGCTTTATGAGGTGAGCCTTTATGGCGAGGTGAGTTTGTCAACATGCGTCTTTTCTGGACCTTGAGGAGGTGTTTGCAGGGGAGTTGAGCAGAGCTGACTCGGAGGTTTCGCAGTGTCCATGTCCGGGGTGATTACTCTGCAAAACAGTACTCTGGAGATGTGTGCTCAAGTATACGGAAATAAGGCATTGGAATAATAGATGCCGTCCGTGGTTCCCTTGCCTCGGATTCGAGAATGTGCCAATACTACCCAGTGCTGCATGCGGCTGCGTGGCTCTGGCGTAGCAGTGCCATCGATCACAAGGATGAGGCAGAAACGAATTCGTGGGATTGACAATGGGAATTTCCAATTGCCCATCTCGATTCTCCAGAAATTCCTTGAATTCTCGTGGACAATGAAAAAGGTCATATTCTCCTACATGATGGCACAACGTTGCATCTCACGACAGCAGGTGGCAAAGCCAAGTCGGCTACCACCGTGCTTGGGCTGTTGAAGATCAGCAACAGCAGCATTCTAGAATCCAGGAATCCGCCGACGAACCGTCAGTGTTGAATCTGATATGATGCTCTGGAGTCGAACATCCCGACGGTCGGGTCACAGCAATCCGTCCCTCGCTGCGATTGGCCCGCATATAGACCAAGCACGAGAACCGAAAAGATCAAAGGTTCCTCGCCAATTCTGACCGAACCTCTGCATTTAGCCGGAATCTAGGTCCGTCTTCCCGCCTCTATCCTGGGCACCGGAACCCGGCAAGATGCGGCTGACAGGGACAGCACAGCAACTGGCACGGTCAGACCACGATCGTGGGCCGGCTTTTGGAGCGCCTCTTTCCTCACCCTGCTCCGGCACTGTTTTAGTTTGTCCAAGAGGCTCAATCGGGCTCAACCGATTTTCTGAGCGAGATCCACCGCCTCAAGGTCCCTCGATAGGCTGGGTAATATTTCTACGCGTGCTCTCTTTACCCGGCGACGGTGAGAACGGCAAACGGCTGACATGGGAGCACGTGGAGGCGGAAATACTGACCCAGGCGCTCGGGGCCGAAATCGCCTCGTCCAGGTTTCTCATCACGATCTTGACTCGGGATGGCCATGTGCCCGCTGACGCCGGAGCTTGGGATGTTGGAGACGGGCCGTTGTCTGCCTGCTCGTCATGTGCCAGGCCCTTGTCCTCTGCAGCGCGGCTAAAAAGAGAATAGACGCTGGAACTGGGCTCGAGCTTGCGTGATGGTCTCGTCTTCTATTTCCCTGAGTAGCATGACCCGTTGCGGAGATGCCCACGGGGGGACCCCCTGGGGGGATAGAGTTGCGTGGGTCTGCGACGATCAGGAGGAGGAAGAGCTGCAGCAGAAATGTACGTAGCGGTAGTGTCGTATGTATGAGAGAGAGAACCGGACTTGAGCGAGATCGGGAATGGAGCCATGCTTGGGATGAGTTGCTGATACAAATAGACCAGTCCTCGCGCCTTGGAGTTCTTCACCTTTCATCGACCAACCAAGCCTTTCAGCTTTTCAACGTCTCCTGGCATCCTTGCCTAACAAGATCAAATTGACTGGTTTACGCATACGCAGCTCGACATACGAGTAGGCCGTCATCATGGGTAAAGCCTACAACATTGGCCTGGCTTGCTTTGCAGCCATCGGGTATGCCGTCACTGTTCACCACTTGGGGAAGCAATCCTGACAAGTCTTTCCAGCTCTTTCCTTTTCGGTTATGATTCTGGTGTCATGACCGACGTTATCGCCTCGGCCCACTTCCAGAACTACTTTGACACCACAGACACGTCTTCCATCGTCGGTGCCATCAACTCTACGTTTAACGGGGGGGCTGTGTTTGGGGCACTTTTCGGTGGTGTGATCATGGATCGATTTGGTCGAAAAATGACTATAGGAATTGGTGCCGCGATCTGCACCGTTGGTGGTGTT
Source organism: Fusarium nematophilum (assembly GCA_033030565.1). Classification (NCBI taxonomy): domain Eukaryota; kingdom Fungi; phylum Ascomycota; class Sordariomycetes; order Hypocreales; family Nectriaceae; genus Fusarium; species Fusarium nematophilum. The sequence continues at coordinate 408,842 of JAVIXY010000002.1, forward strand.
CTTCAAGCTGCGGCTTACCAGTATGTGGTGTTGCTAGAGTGTCGGATAACTTGATGGCTGACAACATTAGTTTGGCCATGATGCTCATCGGCCGCATCGTCGCTGGTTTCGCCGTCGGTCTACTCTCCATGAGTGGTACGTTCACCCCATTGATTGACAAAAGACCCAGCTCACTAGTTCCAGTCCCGGTCTATCAGTCCGAGTGCGCTAATCCCAAGATCCGAGGTCTCATCGTCGGCCTGGCTCAGCAGATGATCGGCGTCGGCTTCATCGTCTCGACGTGGGTCGGCTACGGCAGCCACCACATGCCCGATACATCCTCATTCCAGTGGCGGTTCCCTCTGGCCTTCCAGGCCTTCCCCTCGGCCCTGCTGTGCGTCGGCATGATGTGGCTCCCCGAGACGCCTCGACATCTCATCGCCACCGACCAGCTGGAGGAGGGAATGAAGATTCTCCGCAAGCTCCACTACGACGGCTCCAACGAGGACTGGATCCAGGCCGAGTTCCAGGAGATCAAGATGACCATCGACGCCGAGAAGGCTGCCACCGCCCCGGGGTGGATGGTCATGTTCAAGGTGCCCCAGTGGAGGAAGCGTCTTGCTCTCGGAACCCTGGTCCAGGTCTTTACTCAATTCACCGGTATGAGTCCTCCCTTGAATAGCCTAGGTGTTGGAGCTAACATGGTCAGGAATCAACGTCATTGGCTACTACCAGACTGTCATGTACGAGGCTCTTGGCTTCACCGGAAAGACAAAGCTCCTCGTGGCCGGCATCTACAACTGCTGCGGCCCTATTGCTAGTGAGTACACAGGACAAAATACACTTATAACGTGGGTTGATCACTGACGGTCTTAGACTTGTTCTTCATCACCTTCATCGCCGACCGGATTGGTCGTAAGAGGCCTCTGATCTACGGTATCATCGCCATCACCGTCGCCCTGATCTGCGAGGGCGCCATCAACAGCCAGAACACCGCCGGCGACAAGCAAGGCCTCAGCATCGCCGGCGTCGCCTTCCTCTTCAGCGTCACCATCATCTTCTCCCTCTCGTTCGGCCCCGTGAGCTGGACCTACATGGCCGAGATCATGCCGTACCAGATCCGTGGAAAGGGCTGTGCGTTCGCCACCGGTATCGGCAACTGGCTGGTCGCCACCTTTTGGGCCCAGGTCAGCCCCTTTGCGCTCGGCGAGCTGGGCTGGAAGTTTTACTTTCTCTTTGTTGGTGCGTCGTTCTCCTGATTTCCATTCAAGACTCATGGACTAACCTCCGATAGCCTGGAACATCGTCATTACCCTGCCCGTTCTCATCTTCTTCTTCAGGGAGACCAAGGGAATGTCTCTTGAGGAGATTGATCTCATGTTTGGCGACCGCGCACTGGGTAACCTGCCCGCCGATATCGAGAAGAACCCTGTGGTTGCTACCAGCGCCGCGCACGATGAGGAGCCTGGGAACAAGGCGTAGGAACTGTGCTGAGGAATGAAGCATTGCATGTAATGAGAAGTCACGGCCGTACAGAAACCACGACATAGACCTGTAGACAGATCCAGAGATGGGTTGTATGAACGAACGAGTTAATGAATGACAACGTTCTTTGAACATGATTCGCAATTTGAACATTCAAAACTATAGATGTCGTCAAGATGGCCAAGTACCACAAACACCCATAACTCCCAATTGTCAAACTATCAGAGTTATTAGTGTCATGAATGGCAAAGTTCAGGAGTGTTGCCAAGACAGATCAAGCCAAATTTGAGAACTGGTACTTGTTAGAAATGCCAAATGTCATACAGCGCTTCGACCTACATTTTCGGGAGAATTGGTAATCTCCTCAAATGCCTGTAGCGTCTCGAAGCCCATCGCCGCCAGCGGCTCGGTGCCATCGTCGACAACCTAATCCAGTCAACAACCGCATCCAGCATCAAGAGGGGTATCTGGACCTACCCAGCCGAGAACAGCCTTGGCCGCCTTGTGACCCTTGCTCTGACGGACGCCCATCAATGCCAGACCCTGCAGAACGAGCGTCCCAAGCGGCATGGCAGGGACAACCGGTGCCAGCAGGCCGCCGATGCCCTCCGTATGGGATAACAGGATGGGCACATATGTTTCCAGAGAACTGTGCTGCTTGCAGATGACTATTGTGCCGAGCAGACTGCCGGCGCCGTCCTTGGCCCGCACGATGCCGCACGCCTTTGTCTCTGCCAGAGCGAACCGGTAGAGCTCGAGCGTCTCTGGGTTCGCGTGGGCGCGCACGTGGTTGAGCACGCTGTCCGCGTTGTCCAGCCCATGGATCAGGTCAAAACTGATGCTGGCCCTCTGGATGCTCTGCAGGAGGCCCTCGGGGGCAGACCAGTTTGCAAGGTCCTGTATGACCATGTTGGTGACGCGCCGCGGGAACTGCACGTCCCAGCCGCTGTTTGCGAACCACTCCTTGACCGTGTTGACCTCGATGTCGACGGGGATGCCCAGGAAGACCCCGGGCCATGCCGAGCCGATCTGGACCTTTTTGATTCCCCGCCGCTGGAGGAGGCTCCTGAGCGCTCGCCGGTGCAGGGATCTGCCGATGGACACATCGCGTTTTCCGGGATCAACAAAGATTCCGCCGAGGATGCCAACCCCGTGCAGAAAGTAGGTGGCAGCAAAACCATACAGGGCGTTGGTGCTGCTGTTCCTCACCACCATGTGCGCCTCGAGGATGTTGGGGTTCTTCAGCTGAAAGGTGGCGGCGCTCGTGGTCTGCAGAAACTGCAGGTCTGGCGCACTTGCTCGGTGGACGGCCCGCAGCAGGTCCTCCAAGCTGGAAGCGTCGCGGTCGGGATCGTACTCCTCAACGAGCCAATGCTGTCTCGATTTGAGGACCTTCTTGCTCTTCCTCAGCGTGCCGGGAAGCGTGCCCAGGGGCGTGATCTCGCCCACAAGCGCCCTGACGAGAGCGTGCAAGGCGTTCTCTGTAAAGTCAAAGGTGCATAGGTATGTGCCGATGGACTTGTCCATGGCAAAGTCGTACGGTGAACTGACTGCCACCACTATCAGCTGCTTCTTCTGGCCCCTGCTCCGGAGCATGGAGCACATCATCTCGACGTGCTTGGTGAAGCCTGACTGATACAGGTTTCGATTAGCATCGGCTGTGACGATGATGATGCAGGATGCTCGGTTGATCAGATTTTCATGAACTGCAACGGAATTAGCAGACCTTACTCACATATGCAGAGTAGTTAGTCTCACCTGGACGCACTCCGTTGGCCGTATAGCTGGTATGGAGCAGCTTCTCGTTGCGCGCTCGTGCGAGAGCCTTTCCAAACTCTCGGAAAACACCCTCTCCGCTCATGATGGCGCTGCGGTCGCGATCACGATGCGCCCACATGTCGTGGTTCGTCCAGGTCTGGGCTTGGCTGTCCTTGGCGCCGAGCAGCTTTTTGGTGAGGGAGGATGCTGGAAGCGGCTTCACCAGGGGTGTGAGCAAGAGCAGCTCTTCTCCGGGGTGCATCGAAGCGGAGAGCGGCAGCAGCTTCTCCTTGTCTCGGATGACGGTGATGGAATCGTCGTAAGCGCGGAGTGAGAGCTCGAGGTGGGATGGGTGGAGCTGGGAGAGGAGAGAGACGCCAGGCGGATTCAGTGCCTTGACCCAGGAGGTGCAGGTCGCCTTTAGCCGGAGCACTCTTCTCAGCGAAGTAAAGATTCTCTCCTTGGTAATGATGCCGTTTTCGTAACCGAGCTTGAGACCCTTTATGGCCTCGAGTTGAACGTCGTAGGCACGGCAGAGGAGCACCAGGTCGCAGCCTGCTTCCACCGCCATGACAACGCCGTTCTGCACGCCGAGTTCGTGGCTGAGAGCCTCCATCTCCAGGCACTCTGAGATGGCGACGCCGTCGAAGCCAAGTTCGTCCCGTAACAAGTCGTCGACAACCTGCTCCGAGAGGCAAGCATGGCTCACATTCATGGATGGGTTGGATATGCCACAGCCCCCGATGAACATGGCATCCAACTTGCCAGACCCGACGGCGTTTCTAAAGGGAACCAATGCGCTGATGCTCAGCTCTTCAAGGGTTTGAGTGATGATGGGGACATCCAGGTTTGAGCCAAGGAAGTCCAGGTTTCCATAGGAGGGGAAGTGTTTTCCACAGGAAGCCATTCCCGCGTCACGAATCCCTCTCAGGGCAGCGAGACCATACTGGGAGACTTCTTGGGGGTCATCGCCCGTTGCACGCACCCCCAAGGGCTGATAACGAGCGTTGTTCAAGACGTCGAGGACGGGTCCCAGCATGAGGTTCACGCCGCAGGCTGAAATCTCAGTAGCAGTGGCTTTGGTGACCTCGTATGCCAGGTCGGCACGGCCTGTAGCCGCGACTCCCATTGCACTGGGGAACTGGCAAACATAGTCTTCGTCGAAGAGACTGTTGACGCCTCCATTCTCCTGGTCAAGGGCAATCAACAGGGGCTGTGGATGCCCGGCTTTCTTGGCGATTGTCTGCAGTTCTTGTACCAACTCTGCAGTTTGCTGAGCAGCTACATGGGGGTCAGCTCTTGAGTAACATCTGACATAAGTCAAATCCAAAGACGACTTACACTTTAGGTTCTTGGCGGTAAGGATAATGGAGCCGAGGTGGTGATCCTCGATGAGGCTCCTGATCTGGGGGGTGACCTCAGTGCCATCCCATCCCATAATCAGAATCTGTCCAATGGCACTACAGCAACGAGTTAGCCTCAACAGTGACATATCGTTTTCTCTCTAGTATTTCTCCGACAGTCGGAGCCGAAAGGGTGGAGGCCCTGAGGACCCCCCGTCCCCTTGGAGGCTTGGGACCGGTCTCCTCGGGGCTTTCGGGGGTGGTTCCAGGTCGAAGTGGGTACGTACCGGTCAAGGTCTTGCCATAATGGATCCAGGTCGCTGTCGTCGGTATGGGCCATATTGGTTGGGCGGCGGTGACGATGCCTCGTCACATGGTACTTGCTTCTCCTCAGGGTCTGATGGCGGCTGCGGCTGCGCTCGCCCCTCAATGTCCTGGTCCCCGCGTGCCTGAGGTAACGATGTGATGCATTGCTGTTGTCTTCGCTCGAGGATGAGGATGATGCTGACCTCCTGGGAGGGGCCATCGTGCCGAGCGCCTAAATGTCGGCTGAACCGGTTCGGTGTAATCTGATTGGCTGCGCCGCCAAGGAACCAGCTGTTGCCCGGAGTGGGGTCGTCGGGTTGTCTTATGGGCCCGTCCCTGGATGATCATGGGATGGCAGTGCGTTCCATGAGTTAACGTTACATGGAACACCCCGACAGCAGCAACCACGGAGAAGTCGGCGGCAACGGAGGGCGATGCGGCGTTCGGTTTCACGTTGTGTCGAGTCAAGAGAGGGTCAACCAGGTAAGGATGAACATTGATCTCTGAGACAGGTGGACAAATGCCACCCTCTTGTATCCCAAAAGGCCGGATCCATCGGGGGGAGGGCCAACACCCTGGTCTGTCAAAGGACGGTCAACTATGGCGCCGAAACATGCCGTCCATGACCTGCTATCGAGAGTTGAAGGCTCCACACAGCGTTCCCTGGCATTCACGATGGCACCGTTCAGTTCGGCACAAATTACACTGGCAATGAATCATGATGGTGACGAGATTTTTTTTGCCTCGCTGCCGTGGGGAACGTGGCCGTTTTCGGCATCGTGATAGGGCTTCTCGACGTCTGGTGATGGCCTCCGGCGAATACTAGTATACCGCGATCCTCGTCCAACTTCCAGGTCATTCATTGTCCCTTGTGGACAACCACGCCAAACAGGCCATCAGATTACAGCCGCTCTCAGCCAAAGGATCTATCTGACGCATCTTTTATAGGCTCTCCTGACGTCACTGCAACCATGCCTATCGCTATCTCCCCGACCCTGCCCAAGAATGGCCTCACCAAGTTCACCAACTGTCGCCTGCTGAGAGGCAATGACCTTGTCTGGGAAGACCTCTGGGTCAGCTCGATCTCTGGCAAGATCATTGACAGCCAGGCCTCCTTCTACGGCGAGCTCAACCTGCCAGACTCGACCGTCGATCTCGGCGGGCGCATCATTGCCCCTGGTCTGATCGAATGCCAGCTCAACGGCGCCTTTGGCTTCAACTTCTCGACCCTGCTCGACGACATGGCCGAATATGGAAAAAACATGCAAAAGATCAACCGCCTACTGGTCAAGACAGGGGTGACGTCCTACATCCCGACCATCACGAGCCAGCGGCCGGAGATGTACCAAAAGGTGAGCCTCTTCCCCGTGGCTTGAACGGTGGGGCGTCATACACAGGGGCTAACACTAGCCGGCAGGCACTCCCGTATCTTGGCCCGTCCGGGGGAGAACGGATCGCCGATGACGGCGCCGAGTCGCTCGGTGCTCACTGCGAGGGTCCGTTCCTGAGCCCCACCAAGAACGGAGTCCACGATGTCGACGTCCTCATACAGGCTCAGTCTATCCAAGACCTCGAGCACTGCTATGGCCGCGACAACATGACCCCTCATGAGGATGGCGCGAAGCTACCCATCAAGATGATCACCGCGGCGCCTGAGCGCGGTGGGATGATGGACATCATCCCGGAGCTCACTTCGAGAGGCATCATTTACTCCATCGGCCATTCTGAGGCAACGTACGAGGAAGCGTCTCAAGCCGTCAGCAAGGGCGCAACCATGATTACCCATCTGTTCAATGCCATGCGCCCTCTGCACCATCGAAATCCCGGCATCTTTGGCGTTCTGGGCAAGGCCGAGAGCGTTCCTAGGCCTTACTTTGGCATCATCTCGGACGGGATTCACCTGCATCCCACGACTATCAAGATCGCGTATAACGCGCACCCCGACGGTTTCATCCTCGTCACGGATGCTATGCACCTGGTTGGCCTTCCGGATGGAGCCTATCCATGGACCAACGGCGAGTACACGTGCAATATCATCAAGAAGGGGCCGAAACTGCTCCTTGAGAACTCGGACACAATTGCTGGAAGGTAGGTGTCGATAACGCTCTGCCTTCTATTACCAACTAACACTGTGCAGTTCCATCACGCTCCTCGAGTGTGTCAACAACTTCATGCAGTGGACTGGAGCTAGCATCCCGCAGGCTCTGGGACCCGTGACTTCCACACCCGCGGCCATGCTGGGGCTGCAAGACGTGAAGGGCACGCTGAAGTCGGGCGCTGACGCCGATCTGGTGATCTTGTCTGAAGAATTTGAGAGCCAGGGTGAGGGCCAAGGGGCGCGTCGCTTGGTCTTGGACGAAGTGTGGAAATTTGGCGAGAGAGTGTCTCGATCGAACCAGGGGAGCAAGTTCATGTGAAGGTTGCAGGGATAGCGGGCTGTCTTGTTCCGATGATTACCGAGTTTCATTCTTAGAACAGAGACTGTAAGAAGTAGACCTACGAGCATTGCACGATCAAGGAGTTGTTAGACTGGTACATACTCACGAAGTCATGATTAACGGTATAAATAAAATACTTCTTTTGAAATCGCAAGCGTGATGGCGTCTCGGCTGTAAGTGAACATACCAAGAGCCTACCTATCTATCCAGGGTCCATCCAGCTGCCCCATTCGTGATAGTAAACAGCAGTCTAAACCGTAGCGTGGCCGGGGGCGCAAGCCTCTCTGGAGCCCCCCCCCTCCAAACCATGGCACTCGCCAGTAGGTTGTCTCCAGCGCAGAATGCAGCGGTCCAGCGGCTTCTGGGTTGCCTTTCCTCTCTGGGCACCATGGAGCTCTCCGACGGGCTCGGCCAATTATGGGCGCCACGCCAATCAGAGCAGCATAGCCATCCCCCAGCGGGCCAGCCAGGCCACCTCCACAACCTAAGCTTCCTCCACTTCCTCCACCTCCGCTCTCCTTCAACCTGTGCTGCTACTCTCCAGGCTTGTCATCTGATCCCCCTGTTCAACATCTCGACATTCTTGTCGCCCGCGAATTACTGCTCCGGATCGACATCGGTATTGTCGCCTCACTATTCCAGTCGTCTTCCACGGTGTCACAGTGTCGCGCGCCAACCTCTTGTGTCGCTATCCCCCCCCGGCTGCGCACCTGATCCAATGAGACAATGACGGAGCGCCGCAACTGAACAATGCCATGTCCACCCTCAACTCAATGCCGGGGCTGCCCACTGGCGCCTCCCCCAGCGAAGCGATGGCGATGAATCTCGGCTCGGGACAGCCTCAGAATATGAGCATGGACGTCTTTGACCAGGACCTGACTTTTGATGAATCGCTGCTGTACGTCTTGTGTTGCCTTTCCTTCTTGATCGGCGTTCCGCGCGCGCGGTGGCCCAGCCTGCAGTGCTGACAGTCGCAGCGATGGAACCACGTTGCAGAATCTCCCCTTTGGCAGCTCCTACGACTTGGATGCCTTCTCGACGACATTTGAAGACCCATTCTCATACTCGACTCGTCAATTCGAACCGCCGCCGAGCCAGGATGTCTTGCACGAAGAATCATCCCCACAGGAGCTCGACAACAAGCTCCTGGGGTTTTCTGCGCCCATCTCGAGCGCCACCATCATCAACGAGAACAACCAGTTCGTGGAAGCAAGCATGACGGCCGAACTGTACGGCATGTTCTTCGTGGCCGAAGATGTGTTTGGTGGCGAGTCGACCGGGCGGCCGCTTGAGTTGACGTGTTATCGACGCAATCTGTGGCAGTGCTCCGGGCAGATTACCCTGCCTCGGATCATCACGAACATCATGAATGAGCAAGGGCACCACGTCCAAGTAATCGAGCTGATGGCGTCGATCACTGCGGTCGAGTCCATCGAGGGCAAACCCACCGAGATCATCTCGATTCCCTGGAAGAATGCAAACCCGCAGGGGGGCGAGGACTCCAAGACCATCTCGGCTCCACCAAACATCACGCTGGATCTCACAGGCGGCCAGGAGCTCGATGCACACCGGGTGTCGCTGCCCGTATCCTGGAAGAGACTCCAGTTCAAGCACGCAACTGCCAACAACGGCCGGAGAAAGGGCCTGCAGCAGCATTACGTGGTAAAAATCAGCCTCCTCGGCAAGACCAAGACTGGAGAGCTCGTCAAGATCTCAGAGATAAACTCCGGCCCGGTTATCGTGCGGGGTCGAAGCCCAAGGAACTTTGATAGCAGAAAGGACGTCCCCCTTACGGGAGACAAGAGATTTGAGAGACGAAGCACCTCGACCTCAAACATTGACCAACCAGCGCTCAAGATTGAGCGAGAGAGCTCGCAAACATTTCCGCAGAGATTCCCCTCTGTCGGCAACATCCAAGTAAGTTCCAGTTTTATGTAGTTGGAGAATGTCAGTGATACTAACAGTCCAGCAACCCAACGACTGGACAACACACCAGTCTCTATCCCACCCACTCCCCAGCCCTCAACCGCTCGCGAGTCCCCATCCAGCAAAGAGGGTTGCGGTGTCGCCAACAATGACGAGGCCGCCGATCCCAACATGGTCGAACGACTCGAGCAGCACTATCAAGCCGTCGACTGCTCAGAGCAGCAGAACCTCGGCTTCGCGACAAAACACCTCTCTCCCGATCAACCTTTCGCTATCCGAGGATGAGAGAAGCCCCAACCGCTCTAGTTCCGAACTACAGAGCCCACACTCTGGGAGAGGCCATACCGCTTCGGGGGCAAACAGGGAGAATAGTCCCGCAGAAGAGGCTGATCCCCTGTACGAATACTTTCCTCTGACTGTTGATGATTGGTATGTCTCTTTTGCTTTGGGGCTGACGCTTTGGACTCTGCTAACGGTTATCAGGATGCCGCCTGTCGATGCCGTTTACAGACCGCACGTTGTCCACCACACGATCGTGCCGCCAGAGATGAAGGCGCAACAGCTGAGGAGCAAGGCAAAGCGATACTTTGCCCCGGAGTGAAAGTATGGAGTGTTTTTGGCTCGGTTTTATGATTTATGAATTCTGTGGAAGGAGGTTTTATCACGTTGTTGTATAATATCGGTTGTTGTTGGAATCCGGCTTGTACTTTGCTGCGTGACGCCGTGACTTATTGGGAAGCATATTGCGGTCTGGATGACCAAGGATGAAGAAATGAACATCTATCACGGAAAGGACGAAAGGACAGCTTGCACAGATACCCTAGAATTTCAATGCAAGCTCACAAAAAAAATGCACAAAGTTGGTAAAATCATGACTTGTTGAACGCCAGACATCTAGTCTAATCCAAACCAAACGCCGGGTATTGCCTCGTCCTTCCATTTTGTACACCCCGGACATTATGTCTCTTCTCGATTCGTTACGGCATAATTTGGGTTTTCTTCTATCAATGCTGTTACAGTCTGGTATCCTCAACTCCGAAACATTCATGTAGCGACTGGACAAGACCTGCTTTGTCTCTATTTCCGCCCCCATCTCGTGACCTGGGTCTCCCTCCGCACTAGAGTCTTACGCTCCGACAGCATTTACCCTTGCCTGCTGTTCGGGGTTCGGCGTCAGCCTGCGGTTCAGGCTCGGTTCCGGGATACGGGATGCCATCCGGTCGGGGACCAGATCCGGCGAGGTGGATCGCATCGCGTACTCGCCCGTGGGGGTCGCCCGGAGGAGATGCGAAGCAATGGGCTCGGGGGCGACGACGGCTGGGCTCTGGACCTTTTCGATCTTGGTCGCGGGGATGGCGACGTTGCCGGTGCGGACTTTGGAGGGGAGAATCTGCTCGAATCCCTGCTCGCGAGCGACTTTCTCGATACTCTTGAAGTACTGCGGTTTCTGTTAGCAGGCGGGTCCTTGGTTACTGTGTAGTCGGAATGTCCTCACCTTGACGGTCTTGACCTGTAGCTCTAACGTGGCATCCTCGTCGACGACGATCATGGGATGTGGGTGGAGCTGTAGGCATGACAGCGACCACATGTGGTTGACGCCCTGCTCGATGCACTTTTGCAATGCGAGCGCCTTTCGGGCCCCGAGGATGATGACGACAACCTCTCTCGCCTCGAGGACTGTCTGGACGCCCACAGTCAAAGCCATCCTCGGCACCCTGCTCAAATCGTTGTCGAAGAAGCGCGAGTTGGCCAGGATGGTGTCGTAAGCCAGCGTCTTAACCCTGGTGCGGCTGGCGAGGCTAGACCCGGGTTCGTTGAAGGCAATGTGGCCGTCTTCGCCGATGCCAGCCAGAAACAGGTCGATGCCGCCGGCGGCTTTGATGGCATCCTCGTACGCGTCGCACTCGGCCTCCGGGTTGGGGGCGTTGCCGTCGAGGATGTGGACGTTGGAGGGGTGAATGTTGACGTGGGAGAAGAAGTGCTTCCACATGAAGGAATGGTATGAGTGGGGGTCGTCGCGAGGCAAGCCCACATACTCGTCCATGTTGAAGGTGACGACGTGCTCGAACGAGACCTGGCGATAGTTTAGACGGGAGTTGGGATCAATCCGTGATAGGCAAGACCTACCTCGCCGGCCTTGTACTTGCGCACGAGCATATCGTACACGCCTAGTGGACTGGATCCCGTAGGGAGACCGAGGACGAATGGGTGCTCGGCGGTGGGCTGGAAAGCCTTGATACGATCCACGACGTAGTTGGCGACGTACACGCACGCGGCATCTTCGTCGTCGCGGATGATGAGGCGCATGATGTAAGATGCAAGGGGACTAGTGTTTTGTGGATTGATATTGGATGTCGATTTGACAAGGGCTTGAAGGGCTAGGAATTGTAGTCTTGGGATTTCTGTAGATGGAGATGATTCAAGCTTCAGTCCTTCACTAGAGATGTGAGTTGCTTATGAGGGGGGGCAATAGGAAAGAACCGTAGCTCTTGCCGGGCAAAGGCATTAACTTTTCATGTTGCCATGTGCCTTGCATCATGACAGAACCACAACGATCGGCCCTTGCCATCCATGCTTGTGGCGTGAATCGAGGCCAACTTGCCGTGAGAGGGAATGAAACGTTCACCGGGAGAAGCATATGACTGCTCGGGAGATCGCACTGTATTGCTCATGATGGCCCAGGTTGATGGAGTCATATGACTAGGCGCAGCTACAATTGGCTGATGTCGAGGCGAAAAGCTACTGTAGTGGTGGAAGCTTCCTCTGGGCCTGTCAGGGAAATGGACGGGAATTAGAGGCGAGACTAACTAACGGGAGATGGTCGATGTACGATGTAAGGTAGCTTTTTGGGGAGGGAGGTGGAGTTTATCTGATCGATGTCGAAGACTACCTGGTAGACGCCCGATGGCACCATCACCATCGCCATCTCAGGACCCTGAAACAATATGCAACCGCGCGTTTCAATTCTCTCTGGTCCCCAGATCTCGTCAACGGTCAACCTGATCTTATCAGCACCCTGCCATTTCTAGAAAACGCCATGCGACCTTGACCCTTGGCTTATCCCAGGAGACAAGCCGAGCTCCGCTCAACAACGGGGGAGATGATGGTCAGCATCAGCAGCACTAAATGCCCTCAACAGCGGGATTGGTCTCAAAAGGTCTCAGACGAGGGTCCAGGGGTATTGGAGTCTTTTGGATATTACAACGAATGACCTTCGAGTTACGCATGTTGGTAAATTGCGTGTACAACAAGCAACGCACACGGAGGTAACCTGCTCCTGGTCCTGCTGTTGGGTCTCGCGCGGGCCGAAGATGAATCCTTGTTGTTGAGACGGAATGGTCCATGGGCACTTTTGGGGGCCCTTTTTCTGGTCCAACTATGAGCCTCGTCCGTGGGGTTGAATCCATTGCAGCGGGTGCACTAACAATTTCGGTCCACTGAAAAAGTTGACCCCCCCTGTCTGTAGGTAGGGACGGGACATCCACTTTCTCACGGGCTACATACACCCACACGCAACGTTACAACCCCCCCCATCTGGCATTGATCCTCATCCTCTCCCGTCTCACCCAACAACAACCAACCCAGAGAGATTGGACGTCCCCCAAAGCTTGGTGCCATGACCTGCGCCCAAGACCAAAATGGCTCCAGCGAGTAGAGACGGTCTACAGGCGCCCGGTGCTCGCCATGTAGCGCCTAGTTAGTCGGCAAGCCCTCTTCTCATGGTGGCTGTTGTCGCGTGTCGCCGCCTGTGCGACGTTGAGTCCAAGCAAACCCTCCATCATGGACCATGGGCCGCCTCTCAGAACTAACACAACCCGCTGGTCGACTCCGTCCCTTGCAACGTCGAATCCTCTGCCGGTTCTCTTCCACTGCAGTTCTCGGGTCTCCTGCTGATACCCGCCTCCCCTACCCGTACCGAGCAGACGGCTCCAGGTCTGGCAGGTCTCATTCAGCCTCCCCCCCCGGTCCATGGTTTGTTGTTGTGGATGTCGTTCCCGTCCAGATCTCTCGCCTGAGCGTGTGCTGCCAACAACCCGCTACTACGACCTGTCCATCCACTGGGACCATCGAGGGGCGTAAGACTCTCACCCCATCATTGCTTCAGCCTGTCCCGTTCGTATTACCGTCGAGTATTTTACTCTCGTCCATGTCCATGATCCGGGGCTCTCTCCTCCGACCTTCTTTTCCCAACTCGTCTTCATTATCCATGGTATGCAGCCGCTCGTTTCTGCAATGGCGACTTTCCGAAAGACTTTCCTGGCTGCCATCGTCAAGAGCCTCCTGCGGGGGAAATCACTGGTCCAGGCCATCTTGGCATACTGGGTCGGTCCCTTGAGGCTCGGCGCTGATGGCAAGACGGCTCGTGTCGATTCACCGTCGCGCCGATCTGCGCAAGAGTTCCTCAGGGAGGCTGAGGCTCTGCTTCTTGATCCCGTCAGCCGAGACGGGCTACAGCAGCTGTCGCGGGATCTGCGAGAGCAGCTCCTGGACCGACTCCAGACCGACATGGAGTGCATGCTCCCCTCATACAGCCACCAATTACCGAGGGGCACCGAACGCGGACGCTTCCTGGCTCTGGATGTCGGCGGCTCAACCCTCAGAGTGGCGTTGGTGGAGCTGCGTGGGCGCATTTCCAACATCGGGGAGGAGAGCGAAATCGTCAGCATACGGAACTTTTACATAGGCCCTGACATCAAGGCTCTGGAAGGCATGGAATTCTTTGATTGGATGGCTGAGAGGATATTGGAAACTCTTGCTGCTGAGCTGGAGGACCATCGTAGACCTGATCAGCCTCTGCCAATGTCGATGGCATGGAGCTTCCCCATCGAGTGAGTCTACTATACACCCTTGGGTGCCAATGTATTCCATTTCGGCTGCTTACGACGGGGATGCTGATTCTTTTTGTTTTTCTCAAACAGGCAAACATCTCTGGCAGGCGGGAAGCTGCAGGGCATGGGCAAAGGGTTCTCGGCGAACAAGGGCCTCATGGGCAAGGACCTCGGCCAGATTGTGCGGACGGCGTGCCGCAACCGAGGACTCAGCGTGGAGCTCCGAGCCATCGTCAACGACTCGAGCGCCTGCTTGCTGTCGGAGTCGTACACGCACACCTCGACGAGGTTCGGCCTCATCCTCGGCACGGGCGTCAACCTCGCCGCCTATCTCCCAGTGTCCGCCATCGGACGAGTCAAGTTTGGCCAGCGCCCGCCCCAGTGGTTCGACAAGGCCACACACGTCATTGTGAATACCGAGTTGAGCATGATGGGGCGTGGAATCCTGCCCCTGACGAGATGGGATCAGCAACTGCTCGACAACCATTCTCGACCAGAGTTTCAACCCCTGGAGCACATGGTCAGCGGCATGTACCTGGGCGAGGTCTGCAGGCTCGCGCTTGTCGAGGCGATCGAATCGACAGGCGTCTTTGGAGGCGTGGTTCCTCCGACGCTGCAGAACCCCTACTCTCTGGCGACCGAGACGCTATCACAGATTGAGAGGTGTGTTAAAAACACGAATACTCTCCTTACGGTCGAGATACTGACTACTCATAGTGACACAAGCCTTGAGCTTGAAGATGCCTGCAAGATGTTCTCCCTCCGTCATCCGTCCTCGCATGTTCCAACAACCTCTGATCTATCATTCCTTCGACAATTGGCTTCATTTGTGTCAACACGTTCGAGCGCGCTTGTGGCCACCGGCGTCTACACGTTCTGGAACCTGCGCATCGACAGCCAGAACGACCACATCAAGAGCCTGCCCCTGGACTCGCCTCTACGCGAGAACGCTGAAGCAGACCGTGACCTCGCCGAGACGACCGTCGCATTCAACGGCAGCGTGATTGAGAGCTACACTGGGTATCTCAGCAGCTGCCAATCATACCTGGACGACTTGGTAGCGTCCGAGGAGAGGGAAAAGGACGGCAAGAGGGCCATCAAGTTGGTGTCGGCAAAGGAGAGCTCTCTCATGGGAGCTGCGGTGGCGCTCGCCTCTCTAGAAGGGGATGACCAAGGGCCTCTGGGCGTGGTAGGATGAAAGGTCTCCGGGGTGTGCGATTTTTTTATTTTTTATTTTTTATTTATTGGATTCATGGAGATACAACGTGGTGAGGCATACAATGGCACTGGCGCTCAGCGATATGCTTTGGTTTCAAGGGGAGGAGCATTGTACGTGGAATGGGTATCTCGTGCAATGATTAGAGGCGCTCGGGCCGCGTTGGGTGCTCTTGGAGGATAAGAGAAACAATTGAAAGCAATGACGTTCGTGAATATTTCCATCTAGGGCCTTGTCAATCCTCATATGTGTCTCTGGCTCTGGGTGTTTGCGTCTATGTCTTGCATCTATGATCTCATCTGTGTACGGCATCTATGCGTCCGCATCTATATTATCTGTACCCATTCTATGTATTTGTATCCCGTCTACCTACCTACGTAGTCGTTATCCAGTTTCCGGAGCAAGCTGATCCTCCTGTTTTATACCCAGGAAGTCTGGGTTCAGACATAGCGATCTAGATGTCAAGAGTAAAAAAGAGGGACCTCGGGGGAACTGCACTTTCAATTTATGTATGTTCACTGAATTTCCAATTCAATAGAGGTACAGAAACAGCTGTACGTGCGGCTAATATCCCAGGGCCTTGTTTGGACCAGCCCATTGTCGGACCCTTCACAAGTGACACTCGAATCTGCAAGTGGTGCCATTCGCGAGTGGCAAAGTTCTATCCCCATGCCCACACATGTCACAGGCCTGCTTCTTAGTGATGCATTAAGAGAGGAACAGGTACATTCTCTTTAAATGTTACTTTGAGGAACCTCTATCTGCATCATTATCTTGCATCTGGCCAAGTAAGTCCACCCCAATACCACACTCATGCCTTCCTTTCTGCACCAGCACGTCCGTGAGAGATAAAGTCCTCATACACAGGGAGAATGGCTTCTAAACTGGGATCAGTGCTCTGGTAGAACAGAACGCTACCGTTGCGGCTGAAGCTGCCATCCGCCTTCTCAAAGAACCAAGTTAGGTTCTCATCATGTTCGCTAACAGCCCATGTAAAGCTGGGGTAATCCTTCTTGATAGCAGTAAAGATATTTTCAGCAATATTAGTTAACCATCCAGACTGAGTGATAGCCAGGGTAAAAAGAGTGGCCATGGAGCGGTTGGGGCCAGGAGGTATCATAACTGCGAGACACTGCATAGTGTCATCATAATACGCAGTGAAAGGGCTGTCCTTGAGGTAGTTGATAGACTGGTTGATGGCATCCTTGAGACCCTCTTGGTCACGGATTAGATTCTCCTTCAATTTTTCGAGATCCTCAAACTCAGAGATAGAGGTGACCCTTCTGATGGTAGCCCCCCGACGAATCAACGTACCGGCTCCTGAGTCGGCTGAGTCTTTGTTAGTATGCAGGCGCCTCATGGAAGGGTCAGGAGTTGTGGGAGGGGGGGGGTACTTACTGAACAGCTCCCTTTGCAGATCGCTAGGATGAATGATGGCAACGCTGGAGGTGCGGGGGAGCGAACTCAGAAGCTCATTGATTTCCTTTATCTTCAATCTGGTCCCATACCGCACCCAAGGTTGTTCCATGAGCCCGGCGAACTCCTGATCGAGGTTGATTTGGCTGATCTTCTGGCCATCGCCATCAAATAGACCGCCTTTTTCAGACAAATAAACAATCTTGAGGGGCTCCAGAGCTCGAGCTAACTCCGCAGCAGCAACATCGGCATTGATATTGAGAAGATGACCATCCTCAGACTCAGCCATAGAGGTAAGAACAGGAATGTATCCAGCGTCAATAGACTGCTTGATAGCGTCCGTATTAACCTTTGTGACCTTACCGACGTATTGCCACTTCTCCTTATCAAGGTAATCAGCCTGGAAGACGCCCTGGAGGGTCCGGGTAGTTACGCCAAGCTCATCTAGGCGCGCAACCAGCTTTTGGTTTTCCTCGAGGAAAAGCTTCCGGGCAATGCCCAGCGTCTTAGCATCAGTAATCCTGATACCCTCCTCAAACTGTGGTTCTACAAGTTCGTTGAGCTGGGGTCCAGCACCGTGGATAATTACTGGGTATAGGCCCAGCTCGAATAGGAGAGAAAAACTTTGACAGAGCTCATCGAGGTTATCCCTGAGCAACTGCCCTCCTATTTTGACCACAGCGAATTTCTGCGAGGAAACCGAGGCAAAAAGCTTGAGGTACTGCTGGCCCTCGCGCCGACTGCCAATGTTGCCGATGGTCTGGGCAACGATCTCGCGGGTTCGATCTGGGGCGCCGGGGATTCTCGAGGACAGGCTAAAAGCACGGACGGCCGTGAGGTTGTGGCTCCTGCTGACGGCCGTGGTAAGGCCCTTTGAGGACAGGCTGGAAGCGTGGGCGGCCGTGATGTTGAGGCTCGTTGTGGCGGCCGCGGCGCCGGACGACCGAGAGACAGCCCGGCGAGCACCAGCCCGGAGGGCGACAGTGGCGGAGAGCATTCCGTCTGGGTGCTACGGCCCAATTGAGGGATGTCGATGTGTGTGGCGATGGGGGAGGTCGGATGGAGGAGGGTGTGAAGGACGAAGGGAGGATGACTCTGCCGAGAATTAGTGGGGGTTGAGGTGCGGTGCAGTGCGTCACGTGGGGCAGGTGGGGCCAAAACCTTTCTGTGCCCTGGCCCGCCAGAACTCAATTTCTGCTCCTCAGTAAGTTGAGCCGGGGGAAATGGAACCCCCCTTAGAAATGGACCCCCTGCGAAAGTCAGGCATATCAATTGGCTTAATCCCACGGGTTCTCCAGTGATTGTTTTTCAGTACTTCAGCCTCTCATAGTATCAGGGTATTTAACTTACAGGGGGCCCATTTCCCCCCCGACTCAACTTACATTGCTTACGCATCAAAAAGAGTGGTTAGGTGTTGGAAATTGGGTGCTGTCGGGTCAAGGTGGCCACCTGTGGACGGCAAACACCAGCAACCGCATGTCAAGGACATACTTGAACATGAAGCATAATCGGCTCATTGTCAGTTTCCGCCGTGCAACTTCACAAGCGGAGGTAGCACATTCGTGACCCGGAGGAATTCGTTCCAACGACATGTGAACCTTTTGTCATGGGCTTGTCGCGTCATCCCTTAAGTCATTCCAGGAGTTTCACTTGAAAGAAGTGAAGGGTCGACGACAGATGATAGATTCCAAGATGACATACTTGGGCCTTTTTTCATGCCACAGACGAACATGTGCCTTTCAACACTCTTCTCAAACTTCCTCCAGAAATCTCCCACAACGATGCACCGACAGGGACCAAGGACCAACTACCCGACTATTTGCCAACCTTCAACAAGGTAAGACTATTCCGAAGCCGCGTTAAATGCATAGAGTTATTAACTTATGCAGTTGAACATTCACTCCACCTCGAGATGTTATGAAAATATGTATGATTATAACCTCGAGAAACTACGTGAGTAGATCTCCCACTGCGAAGCTCTTAGCACCTGCTTACTGATACCTGCTAGGTCGGATGTACCGGGAGGCTCAGAGATGTGTTGAGGCCACGCCCTATCTCGGCTGTCCTTTCCGCAGGATTATCTCCCTTGAGAAATTCTGTTGTCGGAAAAGTTTTGAGGAATGACGAGTACGGACTCAAGCAGCCATTTATGGAGCTGCCTCTGTCGTGCGAAACATGCAGAGGTGTCAGACAGGTGGTAAACTCAATGTTTTCCTCAGGTCGCTAGAATAGACCTGAAGGAGAGCGTCAAGATTCACCTTGCGAACACGAGGAAGAACACTGTCAGGAGCCAAAGTCGATGGGGGCGCATTTGTGCGAGAAGCACGCCCTGGAGATTGTGGACGCCTCCCGCCTTCCTTCCTGCGTACGACAAGCAGTGGAGCTCACCCTGGCACGAGGTTCGGGTTTCGAGCTTCGAACTCCAGCCGACGCTGCTGAATTTCTCGCTGATTCAGAAAGAGTCTACGCAAACGTCACACCCGAGGAGCCCCAGTTCCTTCGCGACTTTCGAGACTTGAAGGACGTTTACCTCACGGACACGGAGACTGTAGGACCGCTTCTTATCCAAGCTGCAGTTGTCGATGCGAGCCGAGATGTTGTTTTCGCAAGCTACATTAACCACGGTTGCACTACGGTTGAGGAGATCTGGACCTTAGCTGCGGAACTTTGCGGCGGGAAGCTGTTCGCCAAGACAAGCCGGCGCATTGCGCAAGGCCTTCGGGTCGCCACCCCTCAAACCTCCAGTTGGCTGTGATATGGCCTGGCTGGCAGATCGGTGGCGGCAACTGAACCAGTCCGCCCCTTCAATGAAGGTAGCAGAGTGGTCTCTATCGTCTTGTGACCAATCCGTCTATCGCAGAGCTTTGTCTCAGGCAGGGTTCAACCCACAAGAAATTCTGCCACCCCCATCCAACTGGGTCTTGCCCCTGAATTGGTTCCGAGCTTCTCAGCCCATCCTGCCCGGATACTCTCTAGGATACACCTGCGCGTTGTTCGCGCCATCACGTCTTGTGTGGAGCTGGCATGACGCTGTTGCCGACACTCTCATGCTTTTTGACATCTTGACAACGCGTCAAATGAAGCTGTTTGAGGGCAAAGTCGAAATCCCACCACTTGATGCCTCAATTTCCGGGCTGTTCGTACCCAGTGAGAACAACCAAGACTCCAAATCGACCGGCGCCTGTATGTGGCTAGCAGATGAAGAACGGAAATGCTATGCCCGCATCGAAGAACTTCTGCAGCAGAACCCCTACGCCACAAGACGAAGCATCCTCAACGCCGTGAGCTTTTGGCTCCTCAGCGAAGGACATTTCCGGACAAGATTTTCAATACAAAGTCACTTGGCCGACACGGTAGTGAGGCACCATGCAGAGTCAAGGTTCACATTCAATGAGAGGGAAGACATGGATACCCCAACACGTATTTATAACGAACTTTATGATTAGAATCAGAACGAAAGTATTAGGCCCATCATACGCTTGTATTCCCTTGATACCTTTTCCGTGGGCTGCTTGAGGACGATAGAATCATTGATCCCCTCCTTGCAGTAGTCAGAGCCCTTCTCTCTCCCCTTGTAGAAGAACTTTTAGGCGCTCTTCTTTAAAGGCATTGCTGCTGTAGGTCATTTAAGGGCCGCCTGCGACAAGGATAAGTATAGGACAAGCGCTCTCCTTTAAAGAAATCGCTAAAAAGCATAGAAGAAGTGGGATATAGTAAGTCTAGTAGTAAGGAGTAAGGAGGGAGCAAGTAAGGTCGGCTGCAGCCTTATATACTGAGGAATCAGAGCACCAAGCCCTATAACAGAGGTGGCAAGAGCAATTCGACATCTGTGCGACACCTACGGTGTAGAAGCCGAGCACTAGGTGCTGAAGCGTCAAGAGAATAGAAGGCACGAGAAACCCGGCTCCTAAGCCAACCTACACTTAACACCACGCTTGTGGCTGCGGTGGCCGGACCCTCAACCATGGCGAAGTCGCATAAAGTCGACACGATACTGTGTAAGCTCGAGGTCATCCCTTCCATCTCGGGCAATTAGATCTGCCTGCTGCCTGCGGGGTGGTCACGTGATTGCCCGTCGCGTTCGTGGTAAACGGCAGGCGCGTCTAGACTAGAACAAACACCACCACCATGACCGCCGTCGCCACTATTTCACCAACCTAGACCAACACGCAAGGACGGTGTGCTGAAGCAGAACATTGTCCTTCAACTTGATTCATCGACCAAGGCTCTGGTGTGCTTTCTGACCTTCTTCTTTTGCCTTTTTGCCATCTTTTTTGTCTTTTCCCCATCTTTCTACTCAACCAGAATCGCGCAACATGGGCGACACCGTCGCAGGCCCAGCGCCTATCTTTGCTGGATGCGCGGTTGCCTTCGTTCCTACCAACGAGTTGCCTTCGATGCTGGTCAGCCCTGTACCTATGCATACCCTCGATCCTTCTGAACCGTGTTATGCTAACAACGGCCATAGCTCGCTCATCTTCTAGAGGAAAATGGAGCTACTATTTGCGAACCTCGACGCGACGGCTCGATTCCCATCGAGAAGGTCACGCACATCATTTCCGACACAATCGAATTTCCACAGTTCATAGAGGCCCAGGCCGTAATGGTCCCCGTAGTCAAGACGCAGTGGATCACCAGCTCCTGCAGTCGCCGAAAGCAAGCCCCGATCCGGCCATTCTCCCCTGACCCCAGGATGATATTCTCGGAGGTGGTGGTAACCTGTGCCGACCTACCAGAGAGGGACAAGGAAAGCATCGCAGGGGCCACGATGGCTCTGGGTGGGCAAGAGACCAAGCACGCAACTAAACAGACCACACATATCTGTGCGCTCTCTATGAATCATCCCAAGGTCCAGGCTGCCCTCCAGATGGGGTGGAAGGGCAAGGTTGTTCTCCCGCACTGGTAGGTTTTTTTCCATTGGCTAAAATAGCTATGCATATATACATACATGGTCACTGACATAGCCTAGGTTTGACGATTGCTTCAGGCTGGGCAAGCGGATCAACGAAGGTCCATATTTGCTTCCCGACCCCGAGATAGGGAGGGCGTTGCCCGGGGACGACGTCAAGATCCCCGCCAACCCCTACCTCGTCGGGGCGACATGTCCAAGCCCGATCCGTATGCCCGTGCCTCCTAAGGGCGAAGTTGTGCGCCCGCCGGCCACCATCTTTCGGAATCACCGCGTAATGCTGGCAACGGATCTAAGCATCACTGCCAGGCTCGTCGAAGTCATCCGAGACATCGTCGTGAATGGTGGCGGAAGGCTGACCACTCGAGTACATGACTGCACCATATACATTGGTCAGTATCGAGACGGGCCTGAGTACGTCCAGGCAGCACAGTCGTGCAAGCACGTTGGAAATCTGTCCTGGCTGTTCTGGCTCATCGTTCACAACGATTGGGCGTCGCCTCTCCGTCGCCTCCTGCACTATCCGATCCCCAAAAACGGCATCGAAGGATTCAAGGGCATGCGCATCACCGTGTCCAACTATGGTGGCGAGGCACGAATCTATCTGGAAAACCTGATCAAAGCCTGTGGAGCCGAGTTTACCAAGACGATGAAGGCGGACAACACTCATCTCATCACGGCCCGAGACTCGGGCGAAAAATGCAAGGCGGCCCCGGAGTGGGGCGTCGCGGTCGTAAACCACCTCTGGATCGAGGAGAGCTACGCCAAGAGTGAGCTGAAGCTAATCAACATCAAGAAGTTCAACCACTTTCCTCCACGCACCAATCTCAGCGAGATCATTGGCCAGACCTTCCTTGACGAGTCGAGGCTGCGCGAGGTGTACTATCCTGGAGGCGAGGATCACCTCTCCCCTGGTGCAAAGAGAAAGCGCAGAATCCTGGAGGCCGCAGAAGAGAATGCATATCAACGAGGACCAGCGGAAGGTGTTGTCATCGGCCGTGAGCCCGGGGATGGTGATCTGGGCGACGTCACGGAAGGCGAGAATCCCGCCACAAAGACTGCTACCATAGGAAGAACACCTACCCGCATTGGTGGCGGGGCGGGCGACACGCCTACTCCAGCTTCCACAGGCAGTCGTAACGCGAAGGCCAGGGCGCTGAGAGTGCTGGAAACCATTGCTTCCGATATGGCCCTCTACGACAAAGAAAAGAAGAGGCACAGCAAGGCAGGTAATGCTCCATGGGGCGGCAAGCGGGCGGCGGATCAGGCGGAGGAGGCGAGCACGTCTAAGCAAGCCACAAGCCCAGCGGGCGAGGACAACGCGGCAACAAAGCGTCCGGCTAAGAAGGCTAGACAACGACTTCCAGAAATCGAGATGCGCGTCATGTTGACTGCCTTCAACCGATGGGTCGACAACAGCAACACGGAAAGTGAAGATCGAGTAAGTGCTTTGGGAGGAGCTCTCTCTCTATCTACATGTACTAAATATGCTGGACAGAAAAAACTGCGGGAGATGGGCATCCAGGTCGTTAACGAGGGTCAGACGTGCGACTACCTGGCCGCTCCCAGCATTGTCCGAACAGTCAAGTTCCTATGCGCCATTGCGCGCGGTCCAACCATCATTTCGACCGATTTTATTCACGCCGCGTTGAACACGGGCAAGATACCTGATGTCAACAACTACAGTGTCCAGAACAGGGATTTTGACAACCGGTTCGACTTCAACCTCGAGAGGTCGTTGGCCCGCGCCAACGCGAACAAGGGCAAACTACTCATGGGTATTGCGATTTACTGCACCGACATGATTCACCATGGACCCGACGGCTATAAGGCTATCGTCGAGGCCAACGGTGGGCTCTTCAAGGTCTATCGAGCGCGGAGCGGATCGACGATTCGACCGACAACCGCAGAGGAGGAGGGCAATGCGCCACCAGAGCCTGTCTACCTCCTCAGCAGCAACTCCAATGAAGAGAAGCTGCTCTGGCCTCGGTTTCGCGAAATGGCCATCAAGGGCAACATGGAACCGCGGGTCGTGGCGCCCGACTGGTTGCTTGATGTGGCGATGGCTCAGGAGGTGCGATTCGACAAGAAGTTCGCCGTTGAGAACTACTTTGCCCCCAAGCCTTAGAGAGCACCGGTCTCGGGGGGGTTCCTTAACGGCGTTTATTAATGCAAGTCCAGGAGCATGCTTATTATGACTGGTCTTCGAGGCGGTGGCACTTTCCGGCATGTTTTATGCCCAGGAGCATGCTTATTATGACTGATCTTCGAGGCGGTGGCAACTCTCCAGCATGTTTTACGTCTAGGAGCATGCCTACGACTGATCTTCGAGGTGGAGGCAACTTTCCGGCATGTTCATGTCCAGAAGCATGCTTATTATGACTACCTACCTAGTCCTCGAGGCGGTGGCAACTTTTCGCCATGTTAATGATGCCCGTCGCGTATGTCGGGCGCAATTGTATTTAGATATGTAAAACAAAATCGGGCTGCGGGTTTGGAAGCATTTTAACGATTTTAGAAGAATTTTACGCCTAATGAGTCGTCCTGTCCGAAGATTTGGGCTTTGCCTCGCTTGACGAGGACATTGAGTGCTTTGAGCAGGACTTCAGTGTCCATGCCGTGGATATCTAAGAGCTGTGAGCAGTCAAAAAGAAAAGCCAGAGAGTTGATGTATACCCACCAGTTCCCTTGGTACCGTCTCCCTCGACAAGCTCATAGACAGTCAAGACGCTCCCCTTCTGGCCCGTCTCGTCGACGTAGTTCTCCACCAGTTCGGCCCACTCTTCGGGCTTGCGCCAGTAGACAAAGACGACGTCGCCCGAGGTGCCACCGCCGACGTACTCGACGCGGCCATCCTTGCGCATGGCGATGACGACGTCGCGGATGTCGTCAAACTGCAGGCGGCGGTCGAGGCGGCGGTTCACAAACAGGTCCGAGTCGGCGGCCTCGGAGAGCGAGAGGCGGAAGATGCGGTTGTGGCGGGCGTAGGAGAGGATCAGGTCGGCCCACTTTGCGCGCTGGGCGTGGAGGGTGGTGAGGTTGGTCTGGCGGGTGAAGAAGGCGGGGAAGTGGTACTCGCGGGGGAATGTGAAGGTATCGGAGGGGGAGTCGGTAGAAGCCATGACGGGGGGGCTTTGGAGTACGCGAGGCTGAGGGTATCGCGATGTCTGGAGCTTGGTGTTGTAGACTGGAGGGGTTATGTCGACCTACCAACCTAGGGAGCGATGACGTGGGGGGCCATGGAGGGGTCCGTGGTGGGCCATGGAGGGGTCCGTGGTGGAAAGAATACATAGGAGGAGGCCCCTTTGATACTTATGTGAGTATCCTCTGATCATTGATAATAATATCTAATAAATTATAGTATGGTACTACAAGAGATTCTTTATATTTAGGCATTTTCTCTAAATAATTTTAGGGATGTTTTAGAAGTATCTTATAGAAAGTTCCCATTCATAGTTCCGCCCTTTTCTTTCCACCGCGAGAGGGGTTCCTCAGGGGCGGAGACCACGTGCGGGCAGGTTCGGCCGAGCCGCCGCCAGGGCATAAGTCAAGCCTCATGTAACATCGATGGCTGCGACTAGACATCTATTGATGTTGTCCAGTTCATCAGCACCCAAATGGATCAACGGCAATGTCGGACATTGACAGCCGCCAATGCCTACTCAGCTCAGAAGTTCTGTGTTTTTCAATCAGACAATCCCAATTCGTTGCATTCACCTCCAAGCTTGGTGGACACTACGGAGCATGCCCACGCCCGGGATGACCCCCATTCAGCCGCCAATGGACCAGGTCCAGCCCCCAGAAACCCCGGGTTCCCGAGGTTTTTCGTGCGCCCGTCGACAAAACAACCTCCGTCTGGATCTCCGCGCTTTCAATTGTCAATATTCACGTCTCCAGGAACCATCTGGCGTTATCTTTGTGGGGGAAAAGAGACAGAGAGGGAACCCTTGTCAGCCAGTCAGAGGCGTCGAGTTGCAAAAACGCCACTAACTAAAAGGTCTGGGAGGGAGATGCATTTGCGGCTTATCTCTTGGATGGCACTGATAAGGCGCAACCCTGCGTCCGAGGAAAAAGACTAGCCGCAGGGAAGAGACCAGACAACATTTCTGGACGGGCCACTTTAAACTGTTAACAGAAACAGCCATGTCAGAGATTGATCGGGACTCTCCCGCCATGGGTCTGGGAACCCGATGATATGATCAAAGTGAACCGGGAAGCGAGACTCCCAGTGACCTGGCTCTGGGGGGCAGGCATACTACAGAGAGGCAGGCTGTGGCTTCACCGCGGCGGTTCTTCTCGGTCAACCATAACCCACAAAACACGGTGCTCGCCTCGCTGGAAAAACTGTCAGAATCACCTCTTCTCTGCCCATCTCGCGACATGAGCATCGTCTGTCCGACGTATGACTGCCGTCGGATTTGCACGCACGCGGCGCCCCACGTCCCTGACCGAGGGCCTTTCTCCGCGGAGCGTCAACTAAAATCAATGCCAAACTATTGCCCGCAGCCCGGCGCACCTCGCCGCTCGCTCGTGATTGGCCCTCTTGGCACTCGCGACCGTCTCCTTATCAAGATCGTCTGCCGTGCGGCGGCCCGGCAGAGCGTGGCAGAAGTGTTCCCGGAAATGCCCATCACGCGCGTTATTACGGGCTGCCACTGCACTTCAGCCGGAGATGCAATTCTTGATAGGGAATAAGGAACCACGAGCCATGAGCTATGGATCCCTCGGGCGTCTCATGGGGCCCTTTCGCCGCCTCAAGGCCGAGAGAGAGGGACCCTCTTTGTAACAGGGCTCCTGGTTGCTTGTCCCGAGAACTTGTTTATAACCCATTGTATCTCCTGACGTTCCCGCCGCTCTGGAGGCCAACCCTTTTTTTTTTTCTTTCTCTCTTTATTTCATCCTAGATAGAGCTTTGCATTCAAAAATCAAGCTCGCCCAACATGAGTGAAACACAAAAACGCCTAGTCGTTGTTGGACTGGGCATGGTGGGCATCGCTTTCATGTAAGTCGTACTCTGCCAGGGGGCATGCATGATCTGACAGGGCCTACAGAGAAAAGCTGCTCAAGTACGATGCCAAGGCAAAAGAATACAGCATCACCGTCCTCGGTGAAGAGCCATACCTGGCCTACAACCGTGTTGGCCTCACAAGCTTCTTCGAGCACCGCAAGATCGAGAACCTCTACATGAACCCGGAAGAATGGGTATGCAACTTGAAGAATCATGACTGGACAAGACACTGACATCCATTGCAGTACAGGGAGGCAGATGGCTCTCTAGACTACCACGTCAACACCAAGGCCACGAGCATCAACACCGAAGAAAAGACGGTCGCCTGCGAAAATGGCGAGACTTACCCCTACGACATCCTCGTCCTGGCCACTGGCTCGGACGCCTTCCTCCCCCGCATGCTGCCTGGTCACGACGCCACGGGCGTCTTTGTCTACCGAACAATCGACGACCTGAACAAGCTCATCGCATTCTCCGACACAAAAAAGGGCACCAATGGCGTCGTCGTCGGCGGTGGCCTCCTCGGCCTGGAAGCAGCCAAGGCCATGCTGGACCTGGAGTGCTACAACAAGATCAGACTGCTTGAGAAGGCCCCCTTCGTTCTCAGCAGGCAGATCGATGAGACTGCCGGCAAGATGGTGGCGGACCAGGTTTCCACCCTCGGAGTGGATCTCATGATGGGCAAGGGCGTATCCAGCCTCAAGACTGACGAGGAGAACAACCTCACGGGAGTGGTCTTTGACGACGGCGAGGAGATTGACTGCTCGACGCTCTGCTTCGCCGTGGGCGTCAAGCCCAGGGACGACCTTGCGAGAGTGTCTGGGCTCGAGGTCGGCCAGCGAGGCGGCATCGTCGTCGATGACGAGCTGAAGACGAGCACACCAGACATCTACGCCATCGGCGAGTGCGCCTGCTGGCAAGGCATGGCGTACGGCCTCATCGCTCCCGGCGTCGAGATGGCCGAGGTCCTGGCCTTCAACCTCTCCCAGGCCAAGCTCCACTCGCCGCGAACCTTCAAGCGGCCCGACCTCAGCACCAAGCTCAAGCTGCTGGGCGTCAACGTGGCCAGCTTCGGCGACTGCTTCGCCGACCGGGACGGCCCCCAGATGCTCCCGCCCAAGTACGCAAAGACGCTGCAGAACGGCGACGCCACGTCGGCAAAGTCGGTGCAGGCCCTCACGTACAAGGACCCCTTCCTCAACATCTACAAGAAGTACATCTTCACCCGGGACGGCAAGTACCTCCTGGGCGGCATGATGATCGGCGACGTGTGCGACTACGTCAAGCTCGTGCCGCTAGTCAAGTCCATGAAGGAGCTCGAGATCCCGCCGAGCGAGCTCATCCTGGGCGCCAAGAAGGACGGCGACGACGGCGACGACCTCCCCGACGACGCCCAGGTCTGCTCGTGTCACAACGTCACCAAGGGCGACATCGTCAAAGTCATCAAGGACGGCACCTGCACCGACATTGCCAGCGTCAAGAAGTGCACCAAGGCGGGAACCGGCTGCGGCGGCTGCCTGCCCCTCGTCACCACCATCTTCAACAAGACCATGGCGTCCATGGGCAACGAGGTCAAGAACTACCTCTGCCCGCACTTCAACTACTCGCGCGTCGACCTGTACAACATCGTCATGGTCAAGCGCCTCAAGTCCCTGCCCGAGGTGATGCGCGAGGTCGGCAACGACAAGCGCAGCGTCGGCTGCGAGCTGTGCAAGCCCGCCGTCGCGAGCATCATGGCCTCGCTCTGGAACAAGCACGTCATGGACAAGACCACCTACGGCCTCCAGGACACAAACGACCGCTTCCTCGGCAACATCCAGCGCGACGGCACCTACTCGGTCGTGCCCCGCGTGTCGGGAGGAGAGATCACCCCGGAGAAGCTCGTCGCCATCGGCGAGGTCGCCCGCAAGTACAACCTCTACACCAAGATCACCGGAGGCCAGCGCATCGACCTGTTCGGCGCCAAGAAGCAGGATCTCCTCGACATCTGGGGCCAGCTCGTTGCCGCCGGCATGGAGTCGGGCCACGCCTATGCCAAGTCGCTGCGTACTGTCAAGAGCTGCGTCGGCTCCACGTGGTGCCGCTTCGGTCTGAGTGACAGTGTTGGCATGGCTGTTCGTCTCGAGGAGCGCTATAAGAGTATCCGAGGACCTCACAAGATCAAGGGTGGTGTCAGTGGTTGCGTGCGCGAGTGTGCCGAAG
Organism: Fusarium nematophilum; assembly: GCA_033030565.1. Classification (NCBI taxonomy): domain Eukaryota; kingdom Fungi; phylum Ascomycota; class Sordariomycetes; order Hypocreales; family Nectriaceae; genus Fusarium; species Fusarium nematophilum. Next base: position 437,657 of record JAVIXY010000002.1, read on the forward strand.
CCCAAAGCAAAGAGTATGTTCCATCCCATTGTCATAGTTGCAAACTCTTTCAGTTGACTAACAATCACACTCTAGCTTCGGTCTGATCGCCACAGAAAAGGGCTGGAACATCTTTGTCGGCGGCAACGGCGGTGCCAAGCCTCGACATGCTGAGCTGCTCGCAAAGGATGTCCCCCCGGCCGAGGTGGTGGCCATCCTGGACCGATACCTGATGTTCTACATCCGCACGGCCGACAAGCTCCAGCGCACGGCGCGCTGGATCGAGAGCCTCCCCGGCGGCCTCAAGTACCTCCAGGAGGTGGTGCTCGAGGACAAGCTGGGCATCTGCGCGTCGCTCGAGGCGCAGATGCAGGAGCTCGTCGACAGCTTCTTCGACGAGTGGGCCGAGGCCATCCGCACGCCCGCCATCGCCGCCCAGTTCCGCCAGTTCAGCAACACGGCCGACACGACGCGCAACCTGGAGCTCGAGTCGGACCGCGGGCAGAAGCGGCCGGCCTTCTGGGTCGGCGACGCCGCCACCGACGACTTCCAGGGCCTCAAGGACAAGTGGTCCATGACCGCCTGGGAGCCCGTCATCGAGACGTCCTACTTTGACGGCGCCGACGAGCTGCCCAACGGCATCTCGGCCACCATCAAGCGCGGCGACACCCAGCTCGCCGTCTGGCGCATCCAGGGCGTCTACTACGCCACCCAGCAGATGTGCCCCCACAAGCGAGCCTTTATCCTCTCGGACGGCCTTGTTGGTCAGGAGCCCTGCGACAAGTCCAAGTCGCCTCCCGACGATGCTCCTCCCGACAAGACCGTCTCGCCCTGGGTCTCGTGCCCGCACCACAAGCGCAACTTTGACCTCGGCAACGGCTCGTGCAAGACGGACGACAAGCTGTCCATCGCCACGTTCCCCACCGAGGCCCGCGCCGACGGCATGCTCTACCTCAAGCTGCCGCCCGTCGAGGAGCTCGACGCTGCGCTGGGCACCAAGAAGTGGATGGTCAAGAAGGGAGAGGCCGGAGAGGCGCCGCTTGCCGATCTGGACCGCCGCATCAAGTTCGTGGGTCTGCGCGGCAAGAAGCCCGGCGTGAAGCCCACCATCGGCGGCAAGATGTCCACCAAGCCCCTCGAGCTGATGATGTCTGGTACAAATGGTTGCGGAGGTGGTGCACCAGAATGGTAGACAAGAGATGAATGGGAAGATTAAAAGAAAACGAATCAAAAGACGGCCTGGAGTTTAAAGGAGATAAATGTTAACGGGAATTCTTATCAACTTGATTTGTTGTTTTTTAGATAGTTTATGGGACCGGTGTTGATTGTATGGGATATCTTTGTTGTTGTGGATTAATAAGAAACATATACCCTTCTTGATGCCCTGATCACCTTGTGTAACGTATTGCTCTCACGATAAGATGCATGTCGATTTGAGTGAAAAAAGTAGGTCCCCTGTTATACCAAGATAAAAAAATAAAAAAAATAAAACTCCTGAGCCCCTTAGTTGAGGTTTCTTTCTCCGTTTTTCCCAGCCAGTCAGGCACTCCAACCAGCCATTTGTTTTTCCCTCAATCGCTTGTTCAAGGTGACTCATGTCGTAGAACACCTGAGACATAATAAAAAAAAGAAAGAATAAAAAAAAGACTGATGGATGGTAAAGAATAAATATACTGAGGGAAAAAAAGGGGTTTGGGATAACAAAAAAAGTTTGCTGTCGTTGAAACACTGAGACACAATTCCATATACGGTGTGTCATATAATAAATCCTTTGGATATTCCCCTCTCCTTCGTCCTGTATTGTCCTTTTTTATCCGTGGCCCAAGTGTAAACTCCATGAACCAGTGGTCCCACCCTTTCTAAGAAAACAAAGATACCCATGATCGTACAAAAGTCATCTCAGAAGACCAAAACGTAGAATAGAGCGTGGTGGAGGTGATCAAGTGGAGTGGGTTGGTAGGAAGGTTGTATCGGTAGGCGTAGGTCGCGTTGTTTGAGATGTCAAGGGAAAAAAAAAACAATAACTGTCGCTTTGTGGTCCGTCTCGTCTAGCATCCGTCGTCTTCGCATTCGTCAAGGCTTCCGTATCCAGTGTCCGAGTCCATTCCCACCACGCTTTTCGTGATGGTCAGACACCGGTCTACCACCTTTTCCCGGACATGAGAGCCAACGCCGCACTTCTCTCCCGGTGAGCCGCCCATCCAGAGACGGAGGCCGCCAGAGAGCCTCTCCAAGGACGACTGGAATATCTCAGCCGCTATATGGTGCTCGTAGAGCTCTTCCATCAGTTGGAGAGCAGCGGTGCAGCCGAGGAGCGACATTTGCGAGGCATTGCCGCGCGTCATGATAGACTCGATGATGCGAAGGCCTTGGTGGGTAGACCCAGGCGTGCACTCGACGCGTCGTAGGTGGGCCATGGCCATGGCGCAGCGGAGGGCGAGGCGAAGATCGGGCGTCGAGGCCTGGAAGCCAGAGTCGATAATGCAGATGGACGTGCTCAGGAGAGCGTCGACCTTGTCGTTGCCCATCGACTGCAGGGCCAAGGCGATGTTAGCTCCACGGCCCTTGTTAATAAAAACTGCACGAGCAACGATGGCCCGAGCCTGCGCAGTAGATCCGATCGGGGCAGTCTTGATGGCCAGCTCAATGTCGTCCGTCTGGGTGCTGAGAGCCTCCTCCTCCTTCTCCATCGTCGCGACCAATGTTCGGTGCAGTGTTTGAGTCGACCACCAGGCTGCGACAGCATCCAGGGGGGATCCAATCGCCGTATCGTCGACGACAGAGTCCATTCCGTCCATGGGAGCTGTAATGTTGTGAGTAGTCTCGGCATTGAAGGCCAAGTTGTGCGCGCGCTGGATAATGTCGTCATTCAGAATAGTGTCGCACTCTTGCTCCACAAGCGCGGCGAGATGCTCAGGCAAGTCATCGTCGTGCTGCTCCGACGAACCGCGGCGGAGCTGAGTGAGGAGCCGGTTCAGTTGCCGCGCCTCATTCCACTTGGTCCGTGCAAGCTTGGCAGCAATGGTGTTGGTGGCCCCAAGGTGCAGTCGGTTTTGGCTGAGGTCCCAGAGGAGGACGCGAATGTGGAGGGCCTTGAGCATGAGTCTCATGGGGCTATCAGGGAGAGTGCCAGAGGCAAGGAGGGTGAGGACAAGGCGGCTCTTGTTAATCTCAACGTCTCCGCCGGCGAGTTGAGAATCCAAGGCGATGCTCCAAGCCTTGACTCGGGCGGTTTCCTGTTCCTCAGTAAGCCCGGTCAGGACCTGGTAGCCGTGGACGCCAATGGCGTTGCGGAGGCTGAGCTTGAGCGTCTTAAGAATGAGCGCCGCAGCCTCAAGGAAGAAGTTGTGGCGGGGCACCCAGACAGTCTGGATGGCAGTGAGCCAGGCCTGTCGTCGAACATGGATCGGGGAAGCCAGCGATGGCGCTGCCAGCAGGACGCCAACTTGAGGCTTCTTGGGCTTCTGTTGGGCCTGCGCAAAGAGCGACGGCACAAAGACCCACAGGAAAGTCCCCAGCAGCAGGAGAATCCGGAGAGAGGTATGAAGATGGTAGCCCATAAAGTTCAGGTCCAGACCCGAAGCCACGGCCCGCAGAAGGTGGAGAGGCACGGCGAACAGGCCACGGCCCTCGGGCTTCTCATTGCTGACCTCGTCTTCCCGCACCGCCTCCAGAATCATCAGGCCCGCAAGTGAGCCGACCATTAGTTTGCCAAAGTACGGGCCGGCATTGTTCCACCGGTTCTGTTGCATCTGCTGTTGCTGCTGAATTTGCTGCTGCCGGATGATGGCAGGATTGCCGCCCCGGTACGGCTGCTGTGGCACGGGATACGGCTGGCCGGCGGCCATCTGCGCTGAGATGATCCTCTTCATATCGTCGGGAACCTGAATCATGCCCGCTGGTGGAGCACCGCCGTCCTGCGACGCTGACATGGGAGAACCGACAAACTGCTGGGAGTCCTGAGCGTACTGAATCGGAGTTGGGGGTTGCTGTAGAGGGCTGATGGCCCCGTTCATCGCGCCGGCCATGAACAATTTTTCAAAGGCGGCGATGCGGGCCTGCATGGCGCTATTTTCGTCGAGCAATCGGTTATTTCGCTTCTCGAGATGTCTAATGTATTCAGTAGCCTTGCTAAGAACCTGGGACCAACAGTTAGCACCACGTTCCGATCGCGGTAACACACAAAACGTGACTCACGGTGGCCTTGTTGAGCTTGTGGGCCGGTGTCAAACCGTGAAGCTCCTCGCGATCCTCGGTCGTGTCCTCGCCTCGAGCACTCTTGGACATGATACGCAGACTGGGAACGCTGTCTCTCAAGGCGGCGATCTTGTCGTTTAGGTTTGTCCGATATCGCTTCTCGATCATGTTGTGGGCCGTCTTCTTGACGGGCTGGTTTTCGTCGTCCTCCTCCTCTTCCTCCTCCGGGTCAGCGGACGACTTGCGCTTTCTCGAGGCTTTCGACGACATTTCGGCGGGATCTGGCGAAGAGAAGACGCCCGTCTTGGGCTCGCCGGTGGCCGAATCCGGGCTGGAGGCGCTCTTGGGCGAGTTGTACTGGAGATGGGGCGGCATGGCGATGTTGCGCAGCTTCTCCTGCAGGGCAGGAGTCAAGGAACTGAGGATGCGAGGATGGAGAGCGGCGTTGTCCTGAAGACTGCCCGGTCCCAGGGCCGGGTTCGAAGGGATTGAGGCGGCGTAGATGGAATCGGGACTGAGGGTGGTGGGCGCGAGGCTGTCGAGGCCGGCAGAGACGGGCAGCTGCTGGAGATTCTGCTGCTGATCCTGACCGAAGGTGAGATCCCAAGGAGAAGTCTGATAGCTAGGCTGAGTAGGAGGAGCGGTGCTGGAGGGGTCGTACGAGTCGTAAGGGGGCGTGCCGTTGAACTGCCATGCGGTGGTGTCGTAGTATTGTTGCTGGGTCTGGGGACGGGAGGAGTTGTTGTTGGGCAGGGAGGAGGAGGGGTCCGATTTCACAACCGAGCCACTGTCGACAAAGGCTAGATTTGGATCCTGAAGGCCAAAAAGGCTATTCGAAGACTCATGGTCGGCCATGTCGGAGAAGTTGGAGCCAGGCATGGTAGGGCCAGCACCATGCAGCAGCGATGGGCTGATTGAGGGCGGGATGGGCACCACCACAAGGCGAAGGCGAAGGGGGGGGACCAGACCCGGGTTACCCAGTGGTTGGGGTGACCCCGAAGAAATCGCCGGCTGAGGGAGCGGACAGGGCGTGCGAGGCCTTTCGGGAGAGCCTGGGTGGTGAGCCGACCGTCGGTACGAGGCTCTCTCACTCAGTCCTCCCTTTCTACTGTGCAGTTACTCTCAATCAGACTGGCTGGCCTGTCCAGCTACAGCCTTGTCCTCTTTGTCTCTTCCTTCTTCTCCTTCCGGGCTACTATATCTCCGTAAGGCGTGGACGTAGACGCGCCGGGCGGGCAGGGCAGGGCTGAGCTGAGCCGCTGACAGCGTCCTGGCAGGAGGAGCACTCGGTAGGGCGACGGAACGGTGATGATGGACAGGATGGGTATGGAATGGTATGGTGCTCCGTCTGGGATCGACTGATGGGCGGCGGGTGCGGCCGAACGTTCGATGGGAAGGCCGGGGGTCGCGACAGGGCAAAAGCAGCGCAGGCTCACGATTGTGGTCTGACTGGGAGCCGCGGGCAATTGGAATACGCTTGATGATGGTAATGGGTGATGAGGGAGACTCCGAGACGAGCGATTGCTGCAAGGAATTCGATTTGAGGAGAGGGACGAGGACAGGCGGAAAATCGTACGATGGGACCCGGATATCAGCCCAGTGAACGCCCAGTCGAGTCCGCGCTTGGCCAAGGCCAGTTTTTACGCCGTGACGAGCTCAGGGGCCCACTTGTTTTTAAATCTCTGGGCTCCTTGGATTGCTGCTCGTGCTAAACAACAACACCCGGGACTGTACAGTGCGCGGCGCGGTTTGGCCCTAGAACCTTTTGCTGCAGAGGAGGCGGGGGGGTGGTTTGGTGCCGAGTTGGACAACAGTTGGACTGCTTCATTGGCACGGAAATCTGCAGCCCGCGGGCTCGCGGCTGGAGCCGTACAGTCTGGCTTGTCTAGTGTGGCACCATGCGCACTGTACGCATTCCCCCTAACTCCCCGCCCGAATCTTCCGACATGGCTGAGTCATCAGCCAGCCCCGACACTGTGCAATCCGATCATCAGCATCGACCTCGGTGCCTCGCTGCCCCTCTTCCAACTCGTGTCCTCTTTTGACCGCAGACAGGGTCGGGGTTGCTGGTTGATTAATTTACTCAACGCATATGCCCAGTCAAGTCTAATCCCTCGACCAGTCTATCCTTTTCGCTCCTCAGAATGTCCATGGTCTCATTCTCGGCGAAGCAAAACGTCCCAGGAGCGACAGACTGGTCTCAAGCAGGGTCAGACTTGTCTCGGCCTAGCCACGCGAGTTTCACTCTTATCCATGGTTACAACCCTCAACCCTCGCCGCCCCCCGCCCGGTGCAGTTGACGAGAGAATGCGTTCGAGACCAAGAATGATGGTTCTCGACTGCATTGAAACAGAAGAGACAGACACGCATTCCAAAATATTACTGCGCAGTTACGGCTTCTCTTCCAATTGTTGCAATTGCTAGCCGTTGCCATAGGCTTGACCCGTTTAGGGACAGTGGGGGAGACCAGGTGCTGACCCTTCGGCGATCTCCCATGCAACGGTTGCAACCCTCACTGCCTGGATACCCATAACCGTCGTGAACCCGATCAATTCTCCTGCCAATCCAAGCGAGAGATGCACACAATTAAGTTTGACGATGCAACCCTTCCCAAGCCTAAAAGGTCCTCGCGCGACTGGGCCGATGCTCGTCGGTCTTCGCTGTCCGCGCTCCGTTCGGGACTTTGACCTGCACTTTGCCAGATGCCCCGCCGCCACGAAAATGGCTTGCGATCCCATCATCCAGGGGGGATGGAGACGGGATCCATCGGGAGATTGCAGTTTGTTGCGTCACCCTTCTATCCCGACGCTTGTTCGTTCTCGAATCTCGAATCTCGCTGCATCTGTTTTCTTCATCCTCCTTCGATAAGCGACCCCGATCCCAGAAAACAACACATCACATCTTGCTATACGACCCCAGATTTGGCAGTGAAGAATTAACGCATCGTATTTCGCAGCAGCACCGCATATGCAGTGCCGCCGGGACTAGACAAACTCCAAAAAGTCCACCCAGGTCAACTTTGATAACATGTACAAAGGGTTTATGCAATATGCCCTGATCCTTCCCTGCCCCTTCCCAACACTCCCAGCAGGCCGGTTGGCCGACTCTCTAAAAACAGGGCTTCCAACCAAGGAGATCCAAGCTCATGGCGACATGATGGCGGCTGTCCAACTGACGGTACCGTTTTGACATCTAAGAAAAAGGGGGTAATATAATGAAAGAATCAAATAATCCACCACGCTAACCAACAAATAAACCCTTGGCTCGTCTACCAAGTCTCGTCATCGCTCTTCACCATAGCCAGAGTAGGCGTCTTGGGCACCAACCGCTTCATCCTCTTCCGATCCTCCTTAGTCACCAGCGACGGCGTCATGGGCATGCACGGTGTGAAGGGCTGATACGGCGAGTATGGCACAGCGCTCGCCGTGTATGGAGTCATGCCTCCGCCAGGAGACAGCGGCCCCTTCCTTTCAAACACGGTCTGCTTGGTGGTCTGGGAGATGGTGTTGGGCGAGGCCAGAGCAGGCTCGTAGGCACGCAGGGGCAGAGCGCCGCCAGTTCGGACAGCCGAAGGAGCGTTGGGACGTTGGAAAGTTGATCCTGGCTTGGGCGACGCAGGGAGAGGCGGGAAGCGGGCACCGGGTTTCGGAGACGATGGGAGACCGACCAGCGGCGCCTGGGAGTGCTCTGAAGTGGCCGATTCCGGCTCATGCTCGGTGGGCGGAGGGAGCTGGGATCCGATGCGCTCGTCGATGCTCTGGACACTCTCAGGCGAGATGTTGGGCGGCGTCAGCGGCGCCGCATGGGTCTTGAAGTGCGGCGCCGGAGCGGCGTACGCGGCCTGGTTGGTGGGGACCGGGGGCGGAGCAGCCGGGGCGTAGTGCCGGGGCGGGATTGCGCTCATCTCCTGCGACTCGTGGCGCGGGAAAGTGGCAGACTGGGGCGTCATGATGGGCGACGAGATGCTCATACCCTTCATAGCCTTCTTCCTTGGCGATCGCAACGCCGAGAAGAGCGAGGAAGTCATGGACTGCGACTTCTCCTCGCGAGTCGCTCCGAGGTCGAGGATGGCCGGCTTGTTCCTTTCCTTCTTGGACGGCGACGACGCCGAGGATTTCAGAGACAGGACAGATGGCGTAGACCGCGGCTGCTGGTGGGAGGCTCCCGGCGGGAGGGGAACGTCGTACACCATGCCTCGCTTTTTGGCATCTTCGTGCTCCAGCACGTGCTTGTACATGTCTTCGAGCTGTGTCTGCGCCATGACTCTGTCTGCTGCCACGATTCGTTGGTCGACAAACGGGTTGACGCCGGGTGCGCCGATGCTTGACTGCGGCGATGGGCTGATGTAGGGGCTCGGTGCGTCGAGAGAGGACTTGCCCGGCAAGAAGGCGTCGTTGAATCCGTGGGGGAAGTTCTCGCCAGAGGTGATGATGTTGAGAGAGGGAATGTCCTTGGTCGGGAACTCCGGGCTGGTGATGTCCTTGTTTTCTTCTACGAAAAAGTCGGCCTCGTCGTTCCCAGCTGCGAGGTGCTGGCGGCGCTTCTTGGACAGGGCAAGCAGTGTGATGGCGACCAGCACCAACGAGCAAGCGTATGCCCCAACTATGCCACCGATCTGGGCGGGCAGATAGGCCGAGTCGTTGAGAGGCCCACCTGGGACGGGCTCGTCTCTGGGTATACGATGGTTGTCTCGGGCGTCGAGCACCGAGGAGAGAGCGGGTTGAGGTTGGGCACTTGAAAGGAGCGACAGAGGCAGAAGCAGAACGAGCAGTTGTGTGAAGCAAGCACCCTCAGGAAGCATCGTGGGGGAGGTGAGGTCGAGGCGAGGCGCCCTTTTTCTTATACGGGTAGCCCAGCTTGTTGCAGTGTGTGACACTCCTGAACACGGCGAGACACGAAACACTAGGAGGAGATTATCATACGCCGGAAGACGGAACTGCGGCATCAATGGGGTATATAGCGGGCTGGTGATGATCGGCCGTCACTCGAGTTTAGCCGCTGAGCTCGAAGAAGGCTGGATGCTGAGTCGCTGAGTCGCTGGGGCTGCAACGAGAGGCGAGGGGGGACCCCAGGCGACGCTCCGGCCCCCTCTGGCAGTCATCGAATGGTGACACCAGCATGGCAAGTCTAGCAAATCTTCCTAGAATAGCTCACGACCCTATTTGGGTGATGGCAACAGAGTGGTTGCAGGCTAGGCGTGCGGGCGAGAGTGTGACGAGGCCATCTACGAGCTCTGGTTGGACGGTTAACCGCCGGGCAAGAAACAGTGCATGTGGTTGATTGGCGGTCAGCTTCCCGCCCAACCACCTAGATCCACATGTGCATTAAAACCTCGAAGCAACCTCGAGTCCAAGAGCCGGGATCGTCAGAGATGATTCTATTATGCGCAAGACTCTCTCTGTGGTCCTTGAAAAATCTCGACTCTGGGCTCTGGGAGGGCCACGGGGGCGGGGCGGGGCGGGGCGAGCCACCCCCTCTCCCAGCATCGCCGCATGGCCAGCAACGAGTCCGTGATCCGTGATGCTGGGAGAGAGGACCTGAATGTTCCTGGATCTGTGCGACCCAGCCATGCAATGATGATGCATCCCACACCTCCATGATCCATCGTCAACTCTCAGCAATGCATCCCGGCTAGCGATCTATTCCAAAATTGTGACCATCCCCCCCCTTGACTAGGGTCCGTGGGGCCTCAAACTCGAGGCCCAATTGCCAGGCCTTCTCCTGCATTGTCCAGAGTCTTGGGACCTTGCATTTCGAAAGAAAAATGGGTGGTGCCGTTTTCTCATCATGTGATGTGCCGGCGTCTTCGAATGAGATGCCCGTCCTTGTGTGACATCACGCTGCTCGGCATCCACGGACCCTTGGGAGGGAGACGGCGTGGATTTGCTCCCCTCAAATAGAAATACTCGTCACCAGCGCCTGCGGTCTGGAATCGCACGACTAGAGCTTGATGCCACCCTCGAGGATGTGGCCTCTTGGTGATCTGGTATTCTGGTTGGTGATCGCTTGCTAGCTTCGTGACCATCACAATTCACTCATGCCCCATATATCAGAGTCCGAGCTATAGCTCGATGCAAAAAGGAAGTGCGGTGAAGATGGTGCTGCAGCGACGATATCACGCAACCGAGATTGTGACTGCAGTCTGACTATCACCGTGGTGATGCACTCGAGTGACTGTGATGGGCTAACTTGGTGATAGTGATCAGTGGTGTGATAAGCCCTTTGGCACTCGAGCTTGGAATGACCCGTTCGACAGCAACAAGGACATCGCATTCTATGTTTCTCGCGGGCGCAGAAACATCTCGCGGGGTAATCCGACTCGGACATGAATGTGAAACAACTCTACCGAGTAAACACTCGCCTGTCTGACATGCGATAGGTAAAGGCAATGCACGGACAGACTCCATGTTTTCGAATCTAGTTCTGTCTGTCGATCACTTCTCGGCCAGCCTACCCTGAAGTGAAACGCCGAAGTCGGCCATTGTCACCTGCAAGTCCCAAGCCCACCGTGGAAGGAAACCGAAATGTTATTGTATAGATGATCCTCGACATTCAAAGGAAATCCTCAAATGGTCTCCCGAGCCCTAGCAGCTTCGTCTCCTGGCGCCAGCTTGAGGAGAATAGGCACGACCAGCTGACCACAATATGTGATCGCCTTAACCAGTCCATACCAACCAATTCCCAATGTCCCAATTTCGGGACATGACCAAAAAGTGACTTCGGCACAAGGAGCGACGTCTGCTGGCACACCAGATGAGATTGACAATAAATCTCGATATCTCTGGTCCGACGACTCCGTACCATGCCAGAGAGGATCCTGCCCCAGGCTCAGGCGGTGGGTGCATTGACTCATGGCGGTCGCGAAGACTACAAATAGGAATGGCCATAGGGTGCACACGGCCTTGGCATTCCTATGCCTCTCTCGAGGCTTACTATCGGATCCATGTCTAATTCTAAGATTGGAACCTTTTTGTGATAATACTGAGTAATTCTTGAGTATGTGTTGGAAAATGCCCTTCCATAATTCCAGCGACCATGCCAGGCTACCTAGGTACCTACCTGCCTTGTCTGTGGTGGTACCTCCCTAATCAAGACAAGACGGAGGTCACATGACACCGCGACGCCTAGTTCCTGCACATCGCGTCACGGATACTATCCTAGGCAATCGAGTCGCGCTGATTCAATGACCCGATGCGGCATTCGCTCGACAATTGACTGGTCGTTTTCCACAGCCAGCCTCGAGCAACTCGAATGAACGAGCCAATGGCCAGATGACATCTCCCCCGATCAAACGACAGCAAAGCGTGGACCCGTACGCGTCCTCAGCATGTCAGCGTCCAACACGGAAGATGCGATCCTACAGTCGCTGAACAAGGCGCAACGCCGTGCTGTCACCTCTCCCGCCTCTACCGTTGCGATTCTGGCCGGGCCGGGAAGCGGAAAGACGCACACCCTCACTTCTCGCGTGGTATGGCTCGTACAAAGGGTTGGCTACCGCCCTGCGGACGTGATCGTCGCTACATTTACCGTCAAAGCCGCCCGAGAAATGAAGGAGCGCATTGGGAAGGCGCTGGGCGAAGAATGCGAAAAGAAGATTGTGCTGGGAACCTTCCACTCGATTGCTCGTCGATACCTGTCTATATACGGAAAGTGCATTGGCCTGGACTCGAAATTTGGTATCGCAGACGACGGAGACTCCAAAGCGATTATCCAGAGGATCTGTAAGAGGCTCCAGCTTGGAATCGAGCCTTCATATGCAAGGTCATGGATCAGCAAAGAAAAGGCCAAAGGCCCAAATCCTCCTCCATCTCAGAAGAACAAGAAGCACCCAGACAACCCTGCACTCAAGACCTGCTTCCACGAGTACCAGGCTCAGCTTGCACGATCGAATTTGCTCGACTATGACGATCTACTAGTCAAATGCGTCGAATTGCTGACGGACCATCCTGAGTGCGTCTCCAACGTTCAAACTGTCCTCATTGACGAGTATCAAGACACCAACGGCATACAATACGAGCTGATGAAGCTGTTTGCTCAAGCGAACCGACGAATAACGATCGTTGGAGATCCAGACCAGAGCATTTACGGCTGGCGCTCGGCCGAAATCAGGAACCTGTACCGCCTGTTGCGTGACTACCCCGACACGGATGAGATATCTCTGGAGGAGAATTACCGCTCTTCGCAATCAATCCTCGATGTATCGCTCAGTGTCATCCAGCAGGACAAGAAGCGATACCAGAAAGTCCTCCTTCCGGTTCACACTAAAGGCGCGCGACCTGTTCTCAGGACACTGAAGAGTTCGGCCGCCGAAGGTGAATGGATCGTCTCTGAAATCAAGCGAGCTGTCATGATGTTTGGGGAGATGTTGAAGTATGAAGACGTGGCAATCCTTCTCAGGTCAGCTGCTCTTTCGAGACACATTGAAGCTGCTCTGGGAAAGGCTGGCGTAGCCTACCGAATGATTGGAGGCCACAAGTTCTATGAACGAAAGGAAATCAAAGTCTTACTGGACTACCTGCGCGTGGTAAACCAACCAGACAACAACGACGCCCTGGCCCGGATCATCAACGTGCCGAGGCGGGGGATTGGGGAGGCCACGGTTAAATCCCTGATCGAGGAAGCGGAACAAGCCAACATGAGTCTCTGGGCGTTGATCCTGAAACACTGCAGAGGCATCCGTAAAGCAAACACCAAAATTCGGCCCATGATGGAGCAAAAGTTGAATACAGAGCTCATCAGGATCATTTCGAGTCTTCAAAAACAGGCCGATTCCATCAGCCAGAGCAGCCCGGTCACTCTGGTTAACCTGCTGGAGCAGCTGATCGCCCACCTCAACTTCCAGAAATATCTGCAGGAAGAATATGCAGAAGAGCACGAGCAGAGATGGGCCAACGTCCAGGAGTTGATCAACCTGGTCAGTGACTTCATGAGAGACTTTGGAACATCGGACGAGGACGCCCTCCCCGAGATCGAGAACCTGGACCAAGCGAAGGGGGATGACATGCTGGGCCGGTTCTTGGCAAACGTCTCGCTAGCATCGGATGCTCAGAAGAGCGATGACTCCAAAGACCAGAAGTCTCTGGTGACGATCTCGACAATTCACGCGGCGAAGGGGCTGGAATGGCCAGTCGTCTTTGTTCCGTCAGTCTACAGCGGGTCAATACCCCATGCAAGATCCGAAGATACGGACGAGGAACGACGTTTACTCTACGTGGCCATGACCCGAGCTCAAGCTCTGCTGTACCTGAGCTGTCCACTTTACGGCTCTCAAGGGATGAGCAGCAAGGTAGAGCTTTCGCCTTTTGTTTCGCCGTTCGCCTCAAAAGTCTTTGCAAAGAAGGGCCCGTCATTCGACCGAGCGGTTATCGAGAGCGCCGCCAAGATCCTCGGAAGAGAAGCACCAGCCGAGAAGGCCATTTTTGCCAAACTGCCCCCGATGTTCTCGCCCGAAGATGATGCTTTCCCTGTCGACCCTATTGACCCGAAGAACGTGGATGGCGTCGATGAAGACTCTGGCCGACAGTATTCTCGTGCGCCTAAACGCCAGCGCACCTCGTACTCGAACGAGTCGCATGAACAAGGGGATGAGCCATGGAAGAGAGACTATGCAACGACTATGGAGCAGTCTTCCGGGTTTACAGTTTCAGCGCTACCAGGATTCACAACTGCTGGCGCACACAAAACTGCGCTGGATGCCGCGGCAGCAACAGCAGCAGCCAAAACCCCGACTTCAAAGGCCGGCCCGAAGAAAGGGACAACTCGACGAGGAGAAGGCCAGAAGAGCATGGTCGGGTATCTCAATCGGGGGCCTAGTTCCGCTCGACCACCAGCGGAACCACAGCAGCAGATGAAGTACTTTGCAGAGGTGCGCTACCAAGCCGCTCTATCGCGGCAGAAAAACTTGCCAGCGAATATGTTCCCGCCTTCTGAACCGAAAAGGCCACCCATCGACCCAGCACTCTCGAATCACAAACTCGGCGCCGCTCGACCTCTGACAAAGCCGCCGAATATGCCCAAGGTGGACGAGAGCGGCCCTCGCAAGCCCTACGCCTGCTTCTCGAGCTCCCCGCCTCGGCCACCATCAAGAGATGACGCCGGTGGAGAGAACAACAAGGGCCAAGAAGAAGAAAAGCCGGTGCCCAACAGGCCTGCCTCTAGCCTCCACACCACAACCTTCATGTCGGTCAGACCTCAAGGAGGAGTGAGGCGGCCAATAGGACTGGGTCCTGCGCCGTCCATGGATCGACTGCGCAAGCCGTTCAAACCGCTGACGATTAACCGGCCGAAGCGTCCGGATGGCTGATCCGAAATGTGTGTGCGCGCGTGCTTACGGGAGAAAATTTGGCGGTTGATTCGTTAAGGTGTGGGCGTTTGGGAGTGAGCGATCGTCGGCCATAACCAAGCATTACGGTTAAGAATAACGGCATCGCCAGGGGGGGCGTCATGGCATGTTTTGACATCCAGCATATATATAGAGTGAATGAGAAATGCTCGAGAGATTCGCAAACTAGGTAGACAAGCTCCAAACACGAAAGCATTCAATCATCCTTATTATATTGTATACCTTCGATCAGTAACTATCACTCTCACCACACCCACACACAACACAACACTACCTCCACAATGTCTCCCACTCTCGTCAGCCGCCTCTCCTCTCCGGCCTTCAAGGCCGCCCGAAGCAACTTCTCCACGGCAGCGGCCCTCCTCAAGCCTCTGGCCCCCGAAAGCGGCCCAGCTGCCGTGGGCGTCGCCAGGTGGAGGTGGAGCAACCTCTCGCCCCAGTCTCGGCGATACATCATCACTGGCCTGACCCTCAGCACCTGCGTCGACACCTACGTTCTCTACAACTACTGGCCTCGCATCTACGGCTCGGAGTGAGGTGGTCCGACTGGAGCTCTTGCAGAGTTGGAATGGTTTCGGCTATCAAGACATCTTGTACCATAGCAGTTTGACTGGAAAGCAAAGGAAATGTACCCCATCTGATTGTTCACTCGTACATTAAAGAACTCATACATTTCCACCCGAATTTGTTGCCTTTTCTATGTACATGGTGACGAATCCTCTCTGTATGTAGACTGGTCTGCCGCTCTCCCAACCGACCCCTCCCACCAGTCTTATCCTCGTGCCTGAGGGCAACGTGGCCTTGCCACTCTCAATATTGTCCGCGAGAAGGCCACGGAAATGCGACGGCTTGCCAGGCCACGCTGCCCCCAAGCGAACCACCAGGGCTCGTTTCCCCTCCCCTTTCCCACCCCCCCGTCCTTCATCCAACATCTTTTTCCCGCCATGGGTGATCCTCAAGCGGATCACCCAGGCTCCCGCTTTCCCGCCCCCTCCCTCCAACCAACATGGGGATATCGTCTTTCCGCCATGGATGATCCTCAAGCGGACCATCCAGGCTCTCCCACTCAACGTGTGGGTATCCTCTTTGGCTCCATATCTCCATGGCAAACTGTGTTCTTTATCATCGTGGAAGCAACTTGCCCTTGAAGGAGTAACAAGCAGTTTACCCAGTCTCCGCGGCCGTTTCCTTCTTGTGCTTCCATCAGAACGGAGCACAAAGAAGACCTTTTCTTGGGGGGCGACGACGAACTTGATCATGTCGGACGATGAGACGCTGTATATAACCGTGTTCTTTGTAATTGTGGAAGCAACCTGCCCTTGAGGGAGCAGACGCACGAGAAGACGAGATGCTGTATAATCATTAGCAACTAGACTGAAGAGTAATGAAAACATAGACTATTTACCTGGTACGGTATAGATTGGCCATGATGATGAAAGGGAGGGACAAAAAACAGAGACCAAAAAATAGGGACACGGACTCCCACGCGGACCCTTCTGCAGCTCTCCTACACGGCGTTGAAGAGTAGAGGAGTAGGGTGAGAGGGGCCAACGGCAGCGTCGTTTCGTTTGTAGTCCTCACGGTGCGGGTTGAGCTTGAACACTGCGGATCATCGGTATCGTTTTTTGGGCTGAGAGTTGGGTTCTGGGTCAACCCTTGTGAGGATGCCTTACATTTGTACTTGGCAGCGGAACTCGAAGCCTGTGCCTGCCATTGGGCTTTGGGGTCTCACGGCGTCGCTGGAACGCTGCTGACAGTCAGAATGGTTTCTTGCTCCGGGAGTTCGATTCTGGCTTAACTGCTGCGCGGATGACTTACATCTATAGTTGGTTCCGAAGGCACCCTGCTCCTTCTGCCCGCCCAGCGGGAACCTCAACACAAACCCCATCCAAGGATGCCAGCCAGGGGTCGCGAAGCATGTGAGGAAAGCGGATGCACCGGATGGGCCACCATCCAACATGCAGATGAAAGGGTATCCTCGCCGCATAAGACGATGGCATCAGGCTTGGGATAAGTGCTGCGTCTTTTGGGGCCTTGAAGTCGGCCGCCTCGATCTGCCCTGTTCTCGAGAGGTGATCGAGGCATCGGTTTTGCGGAGCTTGATGGAACCGACGTGACCGAGAGCCGACAAGTTCCTCGAACGAGAGAACGGATGAGAAAGCCAAAGTGATGAAAGGGTGGTTGTTGAAGCTGAAGCTGAAGAGGAGGAGGATGAAGAGGAGGAGGATGAAGAGGAGGAGGATGAAGAGGAGGAGGATGAAGAGGAGGAGGATGAAGAGGCAGAAGAATAAGGAAACCCCACTGCTTGTAGTTGTGCAGTACAGGTGAAAGGGGAGGGAGGAAGGAAGAAAGGAAGGCGGGGGGTGCTGGGAACAGTGCGCGGTGAATATGCTTGCTGTTGTATGGCCGTCATTTCCAATAACTAATGACTTTTTTGTCTCAGGATACCTGGGGTTCTTTCCTCTCTTTTTTTTTGTGTCAATACAGGTAGGTAGGTACCTACCTTGGCAGGTAGCTTGGAGAGCAGGTACCTATGGGAGCTGGATACCTACATAGATACCTACCTAGACAGCCGTCATGATGATTACTCTCTTGCGTCGGTTGACGCCTAATAGGGACCTGACTTTGCGTGTCTTGACTCTACATAGAAAGTGATTCAGAATACGGGTGCAGGCGTGGACAACGTCACAAGGTACGGAGATGCCAATGGTGTGGGTTAATTCCTTGATTCAATGGTGCACAGCCGGCATGAATGTCGACATGAACTATCAAAAAACACAGGGTCTGCTACCATCTAGAAAGGAATCTTGAAGCCCGAGGTCCGGAGGGTCTGGAAGACGCCGTTGGGGTCGTACTTCTTGCTGGCGGCCTGGAGCTTGGCCAGGGCCTCGTCGCCGACGGTCGACAGCGGGTCCTGGGACAGGTGGGCGTAGTTGATGAACTTCCAGGGCCACCAGACGTCCAGCTCCTTGGCCTTGGCCTCGAGGTCGTCGGTGTAGGCCTTGAGGAGGGGGAATGCGGCCTCCTCGTTCTCCTCGCCGTGGGCGGCCCAGGTGAGGAGGAACATGATGCCGTTGCCGTCGGCGGTGTAAATGTCGAGGCCCATGACGTTGCCGCCGTTGGCGACGCCCTTGTCGGCGATGGACTTGGTGATGGGCTGGAACATGCAGAGGGTGTTGAGCCCGGACTCGCCGCTGGGCATGAGGGCCTCGAGCTCCTGGTTCAGGGCGTCGAACTTGTCGACGGCGTACCGCATGATCTCGGCGTCGTTCTTGAACGAGAGGGTGAACCAGACGTTGCGGAAGCCCGAGGGCTGGCCCGACCCGAGCTCCAAGGTGACGGTGCTCATGCGGTCGACCTTGGTCGTGTCCTGGTGGTCGGGGATGGCGTAGTAGCCGTCAAAGGCTGGGGGCTTGACCTTGGCCTTTGTGTTCTCGATGGCGGCGTTGAGGATGGTGCCGCCGGCGAGGGCGGGGAGGTAGGCCCAGTAGACGATGCTGCTGGAGTCCTCGTCGTCCTGGACGTTGTCGGTGAAGTCGACGAGGGCGTCGATGACGTCGGGCCCAGCAGAGGGGCTGTAGAGCAGATTGCCTCCCCAGATGACAGGGTTGTCCTTCTCCTCGAATTCAATGGGGATCATGTCGATCCGGGTGATGAGGCCAAAGTTGCCCGTGCCACCCTTCATGGCCTGATAGTTTTGCTGGGTTAGCGTGGGGCGATCCGAGGCCGATGTTCAGGGGAGGGGCCTTACCTGCCAGAGATCGGCGTTCTCATTAGCATTAGCCTCGACGATCTCGCCGTTGGCGAGCACGAGCTGCCAGTTGGCTACTGTGTCGCATGACATTCCCTTTAAGAAGTGTGAGCATTGACCAGAAATGTTGTAACGCGGGGATACTAACGTGGGATGCAGAATGGAATGAGTTGCCTCCGCCTGTGACGAAGCCTCCGACACCGACAGTACCCGCGCGGCCTCTGGTGAAATGTTAGTAGTGATTCGAGAGCGTGCAAGTTGAACGTACCCGGCAACGACGAGACCATGTGGAGCCAGGGTATCGTAGACATCTTGCCAGTGACCGCCAGGCTGAACTCGGGCCAAGCCAGACTCGGCATCATACTCGGTGCCGTTCATGTAACCTGTGTGCTGTTAGTGTGATCAAGTGATGCAGAGCTTGGTCACCTACCAAAGTCGATGGTGATGCCCTCGTCGACCGAGTTGGAGAGGCCAAAGCTGCCATGGCCACCTCCTCGGATGCCAAACTTGCACTTGTTGGCAGTGATGACCTTCATGATCTTGGAGACATCCTCGGCGGTCTGGGGCAGGGCGATGCAGTCAGGTCGGAGAGCGGCGCTGACGGACCAGTAAGAGTCCATACGCTGGTCAAAGAGCTCCTGCTTGGGGGTGATAATCTTGTCGGCGAGACCGGCCTTTGCCAGCGCAGAGCACTGTGGTGTGTGTGAGCCATCGTGGTCAACATCTGAATCAGGGTGGTGTTTGGTTTCTTGTTGAGGGCTCATGTTGACAAGAAGGGAACAAAACGAGGAATCAATAGGGAAGTAAAGAGTCTGGTGGCGCAGCAGAGGTAGTGGTGGTTTGGGGCTTTGCGGCTACTTACACATCGGTAGCAGGCCGGACTAGCATAGGTTGTTGTGGCGCCGAAAGCCACAGCCGAGGAGGCAGCAGCAAGGATATCGAACTTCATGTTACAGGTTAACAAAGTATAAAAAGAATGTCGTGCCTTTGCGGAGGGGCGTTGTTTCAAACGAATGTGGTCTTCGACACGTACAACAGACAGTAGGCGTCGCGTTGGAAGAGAGAGGGAGTGGAAGGAGATGGGCCTTTCTGTCAAGAGGGAGACGGACGGGCAACGATCTGCAGTTCATAAAAAGGGCCAGATGAGAGAGCGTCGCTCTTATGAGAGCCCGAACTCCCCTTTAGCTAAGCCTTAGACATCAGCCCGGCTGCCCGGGCATAACGGGCTATGCCAAAAGGCACAAAGCGCTGTCGGCTGATGGAGGCGGCTGAGGACGAGGGAGGGCATCCGCTGACATGACCAGCAGGGGGGAGGGCTTGTCGGGACTAACAGAACTATGGAGATGAGGAGTACCCCTACATAGGGGAGAGTTGGAGAGATTGAAACCCGGTAAGGTCAGAGTCCCAGAGGTCCACCAGCATGATCACATCAAACTCGGCGACATGGTTAGAAAGAGGAAGTGGAGGAGACCGACCCGGCGGGAGGTGGACGGGGGAGAAGAATGAAAGCACTCATAACCTTAATATAGTATTGATTTATATTGACCTGCAGTTTTCAAGAGTCAACTCCACGTGGTTGACATACAAAGAAGAAGCAAGTGACAGCTTCTCGAAGCGACCAACTCGGCTGAGACACTGCTGAGTTCCATGTGGTAATTCTGCACATATCCGTACTGCAACGTTCAGCCACGCATTGGTGGGGAGTTGCCACGGCCAATCTTGAAAGAAAAAGGTGTTGGTTGTTGTTCTCTAATCCCTGCTCATCCCCGGCCTCGTCTGAGCCCCGGCCGGGAGGATCCCTGCTAGTTGATTCGGAGTTCACAGGCCAGCCATCTACCGGGGAAGCAGCCTCCAGACCCCAGGCCATCTTTCGGTTACGGATCCCCACAGATGCTAAATCAGATTGGACGCAGGGGGTCAACGTCGTGACCGAAGAGGTATAAGCCCGAGGGCCAGCACTAATTCCTCCGTACGGGGGGGCCAAGAAAAAAAAAAAAGAGCTCTGTCGTCATCCTTGAATTTGCTCAAAGGCGCGGATGGCGCCCTAAAATTTCTCTCCTAGCGCCCTGTCACAAGGGTTGTGACAGCAAGACCGGTCCCTTGGTGGCCGTGTTGTCAACTTTGTCATGCATTGTTGGACGGCATGGAGTTTCGAGTCGTGTTGGCTGCTTTGAAAGAGCTAACAGTTGCAGTATATATTTAGAGGATCTGTATCTTAGAAACCCCCATGTGTTGCCTCGGTCCAATGATCCGCGTCGATCCTCATCGCCTTACAACCTGACCAAGTGAAATCTTTGACCCAACTCTTAGCAGGGTGATCCCGCCCAGCAGAACGAAAAGAAAAAGGGCCAGCCTCTCGCGGCTTTCTTCAACTCTTCCCCTGAAACCTGAACCCCCCTAGCAGCGCTAAAACAAGTCCGGTCCCAGCGCGAGGTCCCACTTCCTGCAGAGTGGCTTTTGGCTGCAGAACAACAAGATTGCCTATCGAGACAGGGCAATGCCTGGATGAGAAGCTGGGACTCATGCATCTTTCTGGTCCGGCGGTCCAATGCATAAGTAGAGCACCCCTGCTATATACCGCGATTTCCTCTGAAGAGTCGAGACGACGCCCCTCCCGCGTAACAAGAAAGGCATGGCAACGTCGCATGGCACGTCAGCATATGGGTTGTAGAATGCAACACAACCGGCTGCTCGACTCAGCGGGCTGAGGCTCGTGGGAGGCGACTGAATCGTAGAGTAGGATGGGTGATCCTTGCGGCAATAGGACAACCCGACCAAGTGGTTCTGACGGTGCGGGATGGCGCCCGCGCAGATCAACGCGAGGAATTGACTTTCTGATTCCAGAAGCTGAAGTGGGCAAGGCGACCAGTGCCTCGGCACCCTTATAACCGGGTGCCTGGCTGGCCGTCTGTCAGAACAATAAAAGGAGAAGCTCAGGATTCTTTCTTCTCTCGTGAGACAGAGTCTTTCCAAGTCGAGACTTAGCCTCGTTGCATTATACGGGCTGTTGCAATCGTAATCTTGGCACTCCGCAGCGCGCTAGAGTCCAAAAGTCGTTCGATTCCTCCAGGCATCTCTGCTGGCGGGATCCTGTCCTTCGCTACCAGGCCATGGGTCGTCGGCTAATGGGCATGCTGCAGAAATCGGGGTTCGGCCCTGACGCGGACCATCCCTGACAGGCCGCACCAGCAGAGGATCTGGGAGATGCAGGATGGAGCACAGTACAGTCGCAGCAGTGGCCCGAGTCTCTAACGATGCATAGGGGGTCGCCGTCGGACGCTTGCATCACAAACTGTCGTCTGGGTGGGAGATGCCGGGGGGGCATTTCAACTGGCCCCCATCTCCCCCTTTGGATGTGTTTGTGTCTTGTCTGCGCCCTCCTTTTTCGAACCTGGTCTTTCTTTCGAGGTCAGCCAAAGTCTTGTACTGCCAAGGATTGAAGTTCAAACTCTCTCTTGGATGTCGACAACTTCCTCACACTCAACATGGCCTTTGTCGTGAATGGCACACCGGTGGTGATGCCGCCGCCAGATGACTACGAGGTTGATTTCGAAAACCCGCAGAGACAGGGCGTACCGGAGGCCTACTATGTGGCCGCGTTCGGAATGGCGTTGAGCTTTCTGTTCATATCCCAGAGGCTGTACGTCAAGTTGTTCCTCACGGGTGGTGTGCAGATCGATGACAGTGAGTTTTCGCCTCTGTTCCATTTACCTCTGACATTGATGTTGCCGTTGGGTCGTGCTTGCGGGTCTGGGGTTGAGTGCTTGCAGCCGAAGAAGCAAACCTGGGGGGGGGAATGGTCATTGGGATCGGCGCTGCAAGGCTGAGAAGCTGACGATCGAGACAGTTCTACTCATCATTTCTTATGTAAGGGCACCCAGCCTCTTGGATCGACTGCCTACCTGGGGATTGGCTTCAATACTGCGGAGCCTGTCAACGGCCACTGGCAGAGCCTGCAGGCGCCAGTGTCAGAAGACGGGTCCAGACATACCGCGATGGGAACTGTCCAATAGTGATGTTTAGCTGAAGACAATGGGAGACATCAATGCTAATTATCCTTTGCACAGATCTTGGCTGTTGTAACAATAGCACTATGTCTTCGTGAGTGCCGCCTGCATCCCTTTGACTACGAGGTGGACAACTAACATCTACGATAGACATGTTTGCGAATGGCCTTGGTGGAGTTCACGCCTGGGAGATATCCATTGATCAGTTCAACGCGTATCTAATGGTGAGACCTGCTGTGGCAAGATGGCCAACAAACCGCTGACACAGTACTAGGACGTCTACCTCGCCGCCGTCATCTACATTGTCTGCGGCTCTCTGGCCAAGCTCGCTCTTTGCATCTTCTACCTTCGTTTGTCCCCTCAGCGGTGGCTCAAGATCGCGACGTGGTCCACCATCGTCTTCATCACCGGATACACCGTCGGCATCTTCTTCTCCCTCATCTTTGCCTGCAGACCGATTGCCATGAGCTGGGATGTTACCATTACAGATGGCGTCTGTATCAACCGCGCGAGCCTGTACATTGCAACCGCCGTGGCGAATATCCTGAGCGACATCATCCTCTTCATCCTTCCGATCCCGATGGTCGTCAAGCTGCAGATCCCTCGAAGGCAAAAGATCGGCCTTCTTCTGATATTCGCGGTGGCCTCAATGACGGTAGTGACATCTATCATTCGGGTTTCTATCTTGCCTGCCATGTTGACAGACTTGGATGCAACCTGGGCCATCTCTTGGGCGAGTGTGTGGATGTAAGTCCTTCTAACCATTTGCCGGATTACCCTGGGCTCCTCGCTTTTCTTCAGATGCTTACCCAAGTCCAGCATCGTCGAGAGCAATCTGATTATCACCTGCGCTACAATGCCGACGTTGCGCAAGTTCTTCAAGCACGTCGCTCCCAAGCTCATCGGCGAATCCCGATATGGCAGCAAGACGGGCAAGTCTGGCAAGTCTGGGGACAACTCGAAACCCCCTACTCGAACACTCGGACCCAACTCCCAGAGCCGTCGCGACCGACACCAATACTCGCAGTTCGACCCTGAAGAGGGCCGGGAAGGGTTCGCCCTGGGACCCATGGCGGGACGGGCGGACCTGAAGATCAGCGGGGGGAATAGCGACGAGCACGTTGGGTGGGGAGACAGCGACTCGGAGAGGGCCATTGTTGACGGCACGAGCAAGCCGGCGATTATGCAGACAAAGACGGTCACTGTCGAGTACACCAATAATCGGCTGTGAGGAAAAGGGGGATGGGGAAAATGGAGTCTGGTCTCGGGACTGTGTATGATTGGGATATGGATACTTGGGTTGGGTACAAGGAAAAGGGTCTAGATACCTGGCGAGCAAAGGGGGTTCTCTCTGTTCTGAACGATAAACGCAGGATTGTAATAAACTTGGTAACGACTCGAGATCATCCCGATCCCATACCATTCTCGCTTTCCTATCCATGACCAACATGAAGTGATGGCTCGTAATCAATCCTAATTCACACATACCCCTTTCCTTTCCTCTCCCTGATCAGCCGCAAACTCTATGCACGGTGAGGCCGCCTAAGCGGTTGGCTCTTGCTGTCCTGAACCGGAATGCCCAACACTGGAAGTTGAACATGAGCTACAACCGAAGGTGCGTCGATGCGCCGTCAGCCCGGCTGATCTGGAAGGTGAAGCCGACACTTATTGACCGGAAGACGGGCCTTCTGAAGATGGGACTTTTAGCTGAGAGGCGGACGAGGCGTCCGAGGGACATGTGGTATAGTCCACGGACGATGAGCTTCTAGATGATCAAGACACCACCAACCTTTTGGAAGGTGGCTAGGATGACAAGAACACATAGAATAGGTCCCAGCATCTCTCCCGTGTCGTGGGAGTGACTTCCTGGTTTGTCGTTCAAAGGCCGCTGCTGCCTGTCTCTACCTGCGCAGGCAGGCGTCGAATGTGCGGCGCTCTTTACCCACTCGATGGGGAATTCCCAGGTACGTGCGATCGTCGTCGCGTCGTGGGAGCAGAAGATGCGCGCGAGACCAAGATCATCCTCTGATTCTGGCAGCCAATTTGTGCCCTTTGCTGTGGAAATAGAGCAGATCTCGGGCTGTCATCACGACCTGCTCAGGCGCCATGGTCTGTCCGCTCGATGGAGTGGCTCGAAGGGAGAAGCGATTCTGCGGGAAAGAAAAATAGTTCTCCAGGAACAACTTGAACCAAACGACTATGCTCCTGGAAATATTACAAGCATGGCGTCTAGATACGAAGCTCGAAGACCTCGCTACCAAGCACTACAACAGGCCAACTGGGCCTGCCCTTTCAAGTCTCCCAGAAGTCCGACATTACCGATCTCACCAAGTCGTTCTTCGAAGGAGTTCCAGTCACCGAGGAGGACCTACTGGATCTACCTCCCGCCGACCCCAAGAATGACGCAACGGGCGTTCGATGCGATACCTGATCCCAAGAAAATCGGCACGCTACGAGACGATATGCAGACCAGAGGTGGCAGCGAATTTCAGTACTCTAGCTTGTTCAAGATACGCAAGGACAACGCCTCTGCAGCGGTCATCGCCGAGGAGGTGATGAGCTTCTACCTCTCTGCCATTGGCGTAATGTGGCCCGAGCAAAAGGAGTTCGTTGGCCTCATTCGGTCCGGGATCGGTGGGCTGTCAAAGATGGGCATTCAGAGGATCTCACCGCTCGCATTGGGATACCGGCAGCTGCAGAAGGCTATAGGGATGCACAAGATCTGGCTGTTGGGGGAGGGGGGGGGTTTAGACGACGGTTGCACGCCTTGTAGAAAACGGTACGGGGAGGGCGTTGCAGACTGGCGTGAACAGGGAACTCGATCATCTCCCGACCCCTGGCAGTCTGGGTTGTCGATAATGACCTTCTAACTAGCTATCCAGCACTGATAAAAGTTATCTATGTTATTAAGCACCATGCGCGAACAGCTGCCTAGCAGTGTGAACCGCATGGCCCGAAACTCACCCATCCTTTGTTTTCATGCTCACCATAACCTACGAGATATTATTTGCTTCTCGGCAATCCTGGGACATGGTCAACCTCGTCTCTGAAGCCATCGGCACGGCTATTTCACCCCCATTATAACCACTCTGGGACTTGTCTAACTGCCTTTATAGACCCAGACTCGGCCACTAGGAGCCTCCTTCATAGCCATCTTCAACTTCCACCACCCCGAAGCATCTTGGCTCTTGCTCTCACGCCGACGCCGCCATGAGCCGCCATGCGTTAGAAAGAGAAACTCCCCCGTCTTCCTCGCCCGCTGCCAGTCTGGAACTCATCAAGGCAACCGACCCGGCCCCCTGCCCCCCTCGCCCACCAGTAGTCCAGACTTCGAGTTCTCGGGGCGCTCAGATGAGATTCTCTCACCCTCTTGCTCCGACACAGCTCTAGAATCTCCCCCGACCAGCCTCTTCGACCGGATCATGAGTTATCCCGACGTTGTCGCCAGCCGCGATCCAGGGGTAGATGCCTGGGCCCCAAGCGGGTTGTCCGCCGCAGAGAAATGGGGACTTACGACTGCTGCCAAGCGTGGCTAAACAAACGCCCAGGAGACGAGGCCGCAGACAGCCAGCCAACTCCAGCTGAGCTTCAGCAGTTCTACGAGGAGATGTTCGGCAACGGGTGCCACACGAAGGCCCAAAGGTCCCGGAGCCTCCACCGAGAAAACAAAAGGAAACAGTGGTGGGAGCTGGCACTTGGGCACACGACTTGGGAAGAAAGAGAGGCAAAGACGGCAACATAGTCTCAAGCCCTGGGCGACGCGAGGGCGACGCGGTCTTCCTTAGTATTGCCCTGGGGAAAGATAATGCCCGATATTGCTGGGAGTGAAGAGGCCGCAGTGGTCGACTAGCCGCCAGCGAGCCTGCCAGGATGAATCCGGGCTACACGTTGCAGTCAGCGAAGGAAGATTGCATCATCAAGTACGGCTAGGCCGAGAGACAACGGGTCACGGACTTCAATCGCGGGTATAGCAGAGCAGTTGCGCGGAATCGGTGTCTGAAGTTCGTCAAATGGGTCACGTCGCGTGGTCTATCAGCCATCGATGGTGAGGATCGCCTTGCTGGCTTTTTGGAGACGCAGCTGGCAAATTCTGGCCTGACAGAGGCAGCGATGGAGGCACTGGCCCTTCGGGATGCCGTTCCGGACGCAACCAGCCAAGAAGTGATGGGATGGGATGGGAATCTTGTTCCCCGTTCATCATCAAAGCGGAAGGTAGTCAACGTTCTTGAGAAGTCTGCAGGTAGTAGAGATGGGGGATAGAGCCTAAAGAAATGCTGTCTTGTACATAGTTGGCCTTCTACTTAGGAAGCCAGGTGAAGTTGAAATATCCTTCAGGCTTGGGACTTCTCGTATGATCGTTGCTTCGAGAGCAGGGTGCAAAGAATCACCCCATATCAATGTCCCATAATCAACATTCCGTGCAGATCTTGTTCTGCCTTAGAGGTCCTGGCTGGACCTGACTCTCCTAATTGCGCCGGCGTTCTTCAACGATGGTGACCCTCTCAACCTAGCCGAATGTGGCAGTTGCAGTCGTCTCGACTCTTGACTCGGCACGTATATTCGTGAAGTCGACGATGTTACATCAACTGCTTCAAAACCGCGGGTCCCGTCCAGAAGACGCCGTCTCAATAACGATCGGCACATTCTGGACGAATACCTAACCTCAGTATCTCCTGAACTTCAAGATACTAATGCCATCTAATTTATTAAATGTTAATGCCGTAAGATTATGAACATTTAGATCTTTTCTTCCAGTAAATTTAGGTCATTTTTAGAGTATCTTAGAAAGTCCAGACCCCTTTCTTAGTTCCTCTGACACGTTATGGCCTCTTATACCCGTGGCCCCACGGCCGAGAGGATTTTCAAACGTTCCGGCTAGCCAGGGTATGGAAGATCTCAATGTTCTAAAGTGATCAGCGCAACGGTTTGGAGGATTGACGCCCCGGTCGCGTCAATCCCGAGATCCACACGTCGATTCTCCACTGGCAACGTCGATCAGGGAGGATAGAAAATAAATGACTAGCCAGGTTGCTGTGAGAATCTGAGTGATCATTCTGACGGAATCGCCGAGTGACTGCCCTCAAGGCTAGTGCTGATCGAGCAGGAGCTCAACGAGTTCATCTCGCGAGTGTTCATGGCCTGGTTCATCTACTCTGGATGGGGTTGTTGTGGTTGACAAATTCACACTCAAGGGCGGACCTAGGTCTCCCTGCTTGCGATATCATCTTAATTCTGCCTGCTTGGCCTTGAAACGAGCACTGTGAGGAATACAGCAATTGTTCATTCGAGGCAGGCGAACATGGGAAGAGAGCAGCCGGTCCATTCCTGCTTGGAACAACAGAGGTTTCGAACCTCCTGGCGTCAATCTTTTGGACCTTATTCCAAATAGCCAACAGCCATTGGGTGCCTGAGAACCCCCCACTCGGCGGGTGCATCTTGCGTCTCCCCGAGTCTGCGATAGATGAAATATGCACGCTTATTGAAAACTCCACTCGGTCTGCTGGAGCCGGGACCAGGCATGTTCCTATTGATATGAGCAATTTAGGAGGGCCGTGTCAACAGGAAACGCCTGTTAGACACAGACCAAGACAGACGTCACATGGGATTCGGGACATGGTAGGGAAAAACACCGATGTAGCATACTCATCAACATAAACTTGGATCAATTCTTGCAAGCCCGCAATGCCGGCTGGGTATTTACGTATTCTTTCAGCCTCGAGTTCATCAACCCGCCCTACTGCTTGCCAGCCCAGGCCTCCTTGATCAAATCGGCGACCTTCTCGCCGATTCCGTAGGCAGGCATCTGGGTGTGGCCGTTGTTGACGACGGGCATGATGGAGCAGTCAGCCACCCTGAGGCCCTTGACGCCCCGGACGCTGAGCTTCTCGTCCACAACCGCGTTGGGGTCGTCGGCCTTTCCTGCGGCACAGGTCCCGCTGGCGTGGTAGCAGGTGGTGGCGTTGTCCTTGACGTACGCCTTCCAGTCCTCCCGGGTCTTGTACTTGTGGTGCACCAGGTCAGCGGGCCAGGAGCCCTTGACGATGTCCTTGGTGCCGGCGCCCTCCACGATGATCTCGTTGCCAAAGGCACAGGCCTCGGACAGGACCTCGAGGTCGAGAGGGTCGGAGAGGTAGTTGCAGTCGACAACGGGGATGGCGGTGGCCTCCGCGCTGCGCAGGGTGACAGTCCCGCGGGACCTGGGAGCAAAGAGCTCGGCGATGATGCTGAAGACATGCTTGCCGTCAGTGGGGTAGTGCTCGTAGTGCTTGGGCCCGCCGTAGCACTCGGTGGAAAAGAACTCGACCTGCGGCTGCTTGGGGGTCAGGCCCATGGGGTCGCGGCCGTCCTTCCGGGCAGCGGCCTTCCAGATGTCGGAGTCGGCAAGCCGCTCATCGAGACGGGCATAGGCAAAGATGCCAAAGGGGAACGTGGACAGGAAGCCAGTCTTTTGCTCCTTCCAGAGGGCGTACGACTTGGCAAGCGCGTCGCCGTGGTAGACGAGGTGGTCGGTCGTCAGGCCGGGCTTGTCGGTCTCGTAGAAGATGAAGACGATGAGATGGTCTTGCAGGTTCTTGCCTACGCCGGGGAGGTCGACCAGCGTCTCGATGCCGTGCTTCTGCAGCTCAGCCTTGGCGCCGATCCCGGAGCGGTTGAGGATGTTGGGAGAGCAGTAGGCGCCTCCGCTGACGATGACCTCCTTCCGGGCCTTGAGCTCGACGACAGAGCCGTCGGCCTTGACGGCACGGACGCCCGTGGCCCTGAGCTCGCCGGTGGCGTCCTTCTCGATCGTCACCTTGTCGACGTGGGTCTCCACCAGGAGGTGGAGGTTGTCCTTGGGCGGCTGCTTGGTGATGAAGTCTGCGCCGGTGGTGCGCAGGCCGTTGTAGACGGTCCTCACGGGATGGCCACACCCGTGGGGGTTGTTTCCGTGAGAGAACATGTCATGGTCGAGGGCCATGCCCTTGGAGACCATGGAGTCCCGGATCAAGTTGGAGATTGGCGCGAGGTCATGAGGCTCGGTGTGAAGATGGCCGTCATGACCGTGCGTGCCCTTGGCCTCCTCGAACCAAGGCTTGCCATGGAAGTTTTCCGCCTGGAAGTCTCGTTAGTCTTTGGAGAAAAAAGCAAGGTGATCTGACCGGGTTTATGGGTCAGGGTTTATGAAAAGTGGGTGGAAATTGCAGCCCGACCCGGGGGTTGGGGAAAGCATGTGGAAGAAAAGAAAAGAAGAGAAGAGAAAAGCAAATAAAGGAACGCAAGGTACCTTTGACATGTACTTGAAGAACTCGTCACCACTCCAGCCAGGGAGGTTCCAATCATCGTAGTCTTGTTTCTATACGAGGTGTCAGCGTTGTGAAAACGAGAGTCTGCAAACACGCAGTCGCTGTTTCTTACCGTTCCCTTGATCACCAGAGTGCCATTGCAGCCAGAGCAGCCACCGAGGAACTTGCCTCTGCTCAGCTTCACCTGACGGTCATTGACGCCGGATCCTCCTGTAGCGACGACGTTCCAGTCGGTCTCCTTGTCAAAGTTCCCGGACCAGCTGCAAGGGACGGGAATCAGTAAACAAAAACGCAGTTGCCACTTGCAACATGAAGGGTCCAGCTCACCCTCCAACCATGTGGGTGTTTTCCAGATGGTCGTTGTGCTGGCCGGCCTCAATGACGAGGACCTTGACCTTGGGGTCCTCGGCAAGGCGGGCTGCAACCACACAGCCAGACGTGCCGCCGCTATGAAGGAGATTGATTAACGGGAGTGTCCTCTGCCGATCGGCGCCCCCCAAAAGGGGGCCCGAGCGATATTGCAAAGCGACTTACCCACAGACGATAAAGTCATATGTCGAATCAAGAGCAGCCATGGCGTTTCTTTTTGTTTCTGACAACTCGATTGAGGGGGCTTGAGGATGATGCAGAATAGAGGACGGAAGAGTAGAGTAGTATTTGGGCTGTCAGAGAGATGGTTAGTCTTGCATTACTGCGTTCTGCGTCACTTGTCTTATAGTCTGGTATCCCCAAGAACCCCCAACTTTGTCAGACAGGACTCAGCCTCGCTCGGTCTTTGACAACGCAGTCTGGCCAGTTCTGGAGATGAAGATCCTCCCGCAATGGTCTTAGCACCCGTTGTAACCGTTCCCGTCACACCTGTAACGCACCAGCACCAACACCAACGCCTGCCCGGCCGACGACAGGAAACGAGAGGGTTGACTTCCGGTGGCGTTGTACTAAGCACACGTCAAGGTTCCCCCCCATGAGGGATGATCCAGAACATCAAAAGAAGGGTTTCCTACCGCTCCTACGACAGTTGCCGATGTCGACGCAAGTCAGAGCCCATGCTCCATGTTCATGCACCCAATCGGAGATGCCCGCGAGAGGGGGGGTCCATTGAGATGTCGCCTCCGGCCAACAGCGTTGCAATGCGCAGATCTATCCAGGGAAGAGAGGGACTGAAAAAGGCGACCTAATTACCCAATTGGGAGGAAGGTTGCGAGAGAGACAGCGCGCCAGGATCTGTCGAGGATCAGATCCCCTCTTGTGATGCATCCGCGCGTCTGCTGGACTGGGTTGCGGGCCGCATGGGACATAAATCTCGAGACTCGGAGAGGTGAGGACACAGCCAATTCACTGCCGTGCTTTTTGTCCACCCCAGCGGGGGGACTAGGGGAGCGGGCAGCGTCCGAGCTAGCCCGAGGTTAGTAGTATGTAGCTCTCCTCCCCATCGCATCTGCATGGCGTGTCGTCGCGGCTCCGTTGGAGGAGACTGGTGTCTGATTATTGGTGCCTCAGACCAAAAGAGAGAAACTAATGTCGTAGCCTCGCACCGAGGCGTGGACAGTCAATCTTAGCGTGTGTGGGGCTGAGAGGCCACCAGGTTCCCCACTCCCCGTGCAGATCCCCCGAGTTGAGCCCAGGAGCTAAAAGAAAAGACCGAGGCTGACGCTTACTCTGCGGAACAAACTTGACACATCTCGTGGGTACGGAAATGTGCCCTAACAACCCGAAGGGAATTGGCGTCTCGTGCTAGTTCCAGAGCTATTAGTTGTCTCTGTTTCCGGCTTCCTTTCCCATGACAACTGGCTCTCTGCAGAATACCCCGCAAGAGTGATCTCTGTGGGAAAACCTCAAGTCCTGCACTGCACAGACGCCTTGTTCTGGGTTCACCCTGGCCTTTTTCATGTTCTAAACCCGTTTATATCTCGCTCAAGGATCCATGGACCATATGTGGAGCCAGATTTGTTAAAGAAAAAACCCCCCCGGCCACTCCCCCAGCCTGCGAGCGGCATACTGAACATGCAGTATGCTTGCTCGGACATCGGCAGAAGAAATATGGCCTGACTTGGGTCTTGGTAGGCCCTGCTGGAGGAGGCTCGTGCAAAATCCCCCGCTGTCAGAGAGGAGGACCCAGTTTCGAGTGCGATGCTATCCTGGCTCTGATATGGCCGTGTTGGATGAGGCCGCATCGCCGCGCAGCTCTCAACTCAGGGGGGAACAATGCAACGCTGGGGTGATTGACACTCGCCAATGACACCAGAGACGCCTCGAATTTGCCTCAAGGCGCTTCACAGATAGAACGTGCTAGCTCGAATCATGCCCTGCTCTCCAAGGACTTCTAAAAGACCCCGACCCGCCTTGGCCATGGTTGTTGTGCTAGCGACGCCATTATACATCGCGAGGGGACTTGAAAAAAGATCAATGCTTAGATAGGAGGCACCTCTTCAAAGGCCATATCAGTCTCTCTCTCCCTGTGGGCTTGCTAGTTCCACAGCATTGACTCGACTCCTGCACACCTCATCCCTTCCATCCGGGTTCCGCCGCGTCTCGTCAACAATCAACAATGTCAGCTACTCCCTTCCAGACGGAAGCCTGGACAGAGTATGGTCTAGGCACGCTTGTTCTGTTTCTTCGATACTTTGCGAGGTGGAAAGCTGTCGGGTTCAAGGGATACCAGGGCGATGACTACTTTGCTCTCGCCGCACTCGTGTTTTGGACGGTATGTCTATGCTTTCATACGCTGCCTGGGCTTGCCCGCTAACTAGTGCAGGCTGAGCTCGTCATGCTGGAGCTGATCGGTAAGGCTTCTGGTCTTTTTCTTTTTTCGTGGCTGCGTGTGCATGTCGTCTGACAGGCGCTGATCTTCTCTGACCACAGGCCAGAATGGAACCAACATTGGTGTTACCGACGAGATCGGTGCCAAGTTGACCGCCGTAGAGATTGCAAAGAAGGAGTTTGGGTCCAAGTGCCTCTTGGCTGGCTGGAACTTTTATGTCACCCTCATCTTCTGTCTGAAGGGGGTGATGCTTTGCTTCTACAGCAGGATGACGTACGCCGCATCTAACTTGCTCCGTGATACAGCATTTGCTTACATCTCTAGGCTCGGTCTCTGGCAGAGAAAGGTTGTCATCTGGACACAGGTAAGCACGGCGCCACACCTCCACGGAGCCCCCAGACTAATGGGTTCTGCCATCAGTTTGCAACTGTCCTCGCATACATCGGTGTTATCGCCGTCATCTTTGGACACTGCACCCCCGTTCACAAGAACTGGCAGGTTTATCCGAACCCAGGAGGTGAGTCCAACCGTGGATGTTGGCTGGACTCCGACGCTGATTGCCAACAGATGAGTGCACATTGGCTGTGGCCAATTACGTTACCCTTGTGGTACTCAACATTGCGTGAGTGGTCGTTTTTCTCATGAGCCAATTGTCAACTCGCTAACACTATCAGGACCGACCTCTTGATTGTTTCTATCCCCGTGCCGTTGCTCTGGATGGTCAAACTCAGCATCAAGCGGAAGCTCATAATCGGCGTTCTCCTCTGCTCTGGCATCTTTATCATGATTGCCACTCTCCTCCGCTGCATTCTGTCACTGAGGTATGCTATTCCCGGGCTCTCCCCGATGGTGTGCTTTTGCTAACACAAAGCCCAGGGACATTGAGGGCATCAACACGTCCACAATCTGGGCCATCCGAGAAACCTTTGTCGGCATCATCGCGGTCAACGCCGCCGCCATCAAGCCCCTCTTCTCGGCCTCCCGCTGGCTCCTCTCGAGCAAGGGCAGCAGCCGCGACAAGACGAGCAGCTACGTCAACAAGTACGGCCACCCTCTTGGCACCATCGGCGGATCGGGCATGGGAGGCGGCGTCTCGGCGAACCGCAACAAGAACATGATGGCGCATCTTGAAGACAACTCCAGCGAGGAGCACATTGTCAACAAAACCGACTTTGGGGGGTACAAGGGTGACGTCCGGGCCGGGAGCACGATAAGCGAGGGGAGCGGCAGCCCGGACGGGATCATGGTGACACGCACGTACGAGGTCAGACCGGTCAAGTCAACTCTGGATGTGTAGGTGCATTCAATGTTGCATGTATAATACGCGGATGGATTGGGTTGGAGTTATGGCAAAAGGTTACAGTAAAAAGGCTCTGGTAGAGAATTACGGCAAAAGGGATAAAGGATAGCTAGAGAGTAGACAGGATCTAGGTGCATAATTAATCAGACACAATTGTCCTTTGAAATTCTGGATAATTCAACAAGTTCAGCCCCCCTGATTCCCAATTCAAGAACAAAAGTATCAAGATACACGCATTGGCCCTTGGGGATGGCCTCATTGCAGCAGCGGAGCCGCATCTTGGCCAATCCTTCACCAAACTCCTTACATTATCGCGGGAACGGACACCATCTCCGGTTCTTCTTGGCTCCCAACGTGACGATGCTACAGCGGCATCCTCATAGCAGAGCGAATTACGACCCTTATCACCAGTATCCCAAGAGGCGCATCGGCGAACGCATTGCCGCGCCAGCAGGATACGCTAGAAGACTCGGCGAGCTGAAGAAGACGTCCGGCCCAAAAAGACGCTTCTGCGGCTAGCAGCCCTAACAGCCAGGGCATTGGAGGCTGGACCCAATCGTTAGAGAGCTATTTAGCGATATTCCCGGCGTTTCTGGGCGCCAAAAACCCCTTCACGTGCCAGCCCGCCAGGTTTATTAGCGCGGCCCCTTGACCAGCTCGGAAACAAGTCGTCGCCTGCTGGGCGTTTTATCAGGAGAGATGGATGTGTTAGCTCAAAGAACGGGACGTTGCAGGCGCCTAGACTTCCTTTTTCTCACTAACCCGCGTCGAGTCAAGTTGCTGATCAGCCACCATGCTTTGGGTTGCATCCAGCCGCAGAATTGTCTCACCGGCCAGGGCCCTTGTTGGCTTTTGATGTGGCCTGCGATTTCTGGCTAGGGGATCGTCAGGTCCGAGAGTCTCACAACCACGTGCTGGCATGCTGCTGGCAACGGCCTTGGGCTTGGCCGTTGATCGTCCAGCTCAGGTGCATCAAGCTATCCCCGTTCTCCCTGGAACAGATCCACTACTCGGCGAGATAGATAATGCCAGGGCCGCAAGGTCCTCAACGTTACAACGGTGACTACAACGCCCTGTAGAGGTTCATCACTGATGCACTGACAGTCTCACGGTAGCATTACTGAGAACGCTTTCAGGTCATTTCCATTCATCCG
Source organism: Fusarium nematophilum (assembly GCA_033030565.1). NCBI lineage: Eukaryota > Fungi > Ascomycota > Sordariomycetes > Hypocreales > Nectriaceae > Fusarium > Fusarium nematophilum. The sequence goes on from JAVIXY010000002.1 coordinate 472,431, forward strand.
AGGACCTGGTGCCCCTTTTGGCCAACGTCAATACTTCTCGAACAGACGTGGCGGCGCCTGTGTCTCGAGCTGTTTATGCCCATTCCATTTCCGACGTTGACCCTACATGACTAATAAAGTAGGTAAGTATTATGGCATCACCAGGTTCTTGTAACTTGCTACTGCAGATGCTCTTGGTATTGCCCGGCCTGTCGGTTCTTAGCGCCTCGTTCAGAAGTTCAGGTTTACGTGGTGCTAGGTGCGCTTCTCAAATGTCATTGACAGTGATCGAGTCGACGCCTGGACAAACTCGCGGGTTTTGCTGAGTGATGGCCTATGAATTGGAATCCCCAAGTTTAACCAGTGGATCACTCTTCCTTCCTTAGTAGACCGAAATATTTCTTGGACATGAGCTGCATCTCCAAGAACCCCAGAGACTTTATTGTTCACTCAAGTTAGGAGATTTTGCGGTTCCTGTACGAAAAAAGTGTTATTTTCATTCCTGTTGAGGAGCAAAATTTGTACATTGGGCGTTGCAGAGAGGGCTTCGAAACCCTCTCACCCCGTGAAATCAGGCCAATTGATGAGAAACATTCAACGGCTCGGCGTGCATGAACAGGTGCTGTGGCCACTAGGCGCTCTGGTGATAATAATATAAATTAATTGCGACGGGATTCTATCTCAAGGTCCATCATAGGACCGTGATCTACTCGGCCCCTCGGAGCCGAATTAAGATCGTGGGGTTAGAGCAGATGGGACACAGAATAGCCTATTGAGAAGAAGACTTTACTCAGCATCAGGGATTCAATGCCAAAAGATACATAGATATTTTCACGAGAGTCTAAAGACGAGACTGCCCAGATGTCATGATACTAGTTCTTCAATCATGGCTCAGCTAAATGGGTTGAGGGGATAGCAAGACCTCAAGAACGACGGACATGAACATCGGAACAGATTTGCACAATGTCATCTCAAAGTTGGGAAAACAGATGGATTCAAGAACACCACAACTATTCAATACTGTTCCGGACTCTCATCCCCTCTTCTCGCGGGGACCTCCGTCGACAAAATGAGCCAAGTTCGCCGATTCTATCTCTTCATGGCACTGTGGAGATGACGACCGTAAAGGAAGAAGATTACGAATCCTGAGGGCGGATATCTCAGTGCAGCTCATAGAGAAAAGAGACACTGGCTGAATAGTTTCGCGCTTCCATCGGTGCTCGCATCGCTTTTCTCACCTTTTTCTGGCCTCATCCTTTCGGAAATGCAGCACTGCCCCGACGTGAACTACTGCACGCTCAAATCTGGAGAGTTTCGGCGGCATGCGAACTCGGCATTCACAAAACTCAGTCACGATGCCTTCACTTTTGTCTGTCTTGTTCAAGACAAACAAGGAAATGGTCGCCGTTATTTTCCCTTCGATAATTGCATCTCTCGAGGCCCGGATGCTGATATGGGAAGATTCTCGGCGGAGCTAGCCCCCTTTGGACGACAAACAGCTCCCCTCGAATCCGGGGCATCTTGGTCCAGAAATCGAGATGTCAGTTTCTAGATTCAATTCAACCCCGTCCAAGATGTCACGCGAATGCAACGATGAAGCGCCACCGGCGAATAGCGACATTCAAACGGCAATTCGGTTCGAGAGTACAGGAAAAGAGAGTAAAATGGCTCGCCTCTGGCGAATATAAAGATGCCAGTCTCGGGGCCCTGACTTGACTCGAGCAGACTCACTCATCAGCCGCAAGAACCCTCTTCCCATCCATCATTAAAAACCGCCCGAATTCACCCAGAATACTGAATCGACATCTTCTCTCTGACCCCTAAAAACAAGATGGCCCCTTCTGCCACTCCCGCTGCCGAGTTTGAGCGTAACGGCGCCGCTCTCGAGGAGCTCTCTGATGCCATCGACACCGTCAACGTGATCAAGGCCGACGCCGCAAAGAAACTCAAGGACGCCCTTGGCGCCGGCGATGACAACCTCTCCGCCGAGTCCAAGTTTGACGCCGACAAGGACAAGACCCAGTTCCGCCAGTACGATGAGGCCTGCGACCGGGTCAAGGCCTTCTACCGCGAGCAGCACGAGAAGCAGACCGTCGCGTACAACATCTCTGCACGGGCGAGGTTCCACTCGGCTGCCCGGAAGCGCGAGGAGATGACCGTCTGGCAGGCCATCGAGAAGCTCAACACGCTCATCGATGAGAGTGACCCCGATACCGATGTGAGCCAGATCCAGCACCTGCTGCAGACTGCCGAGGCGATGCGTCGTGATGGTCGTCCGCGCTGGATGCAACTCACCGGTCTGATCCACGATCTCGGAAAGCTCCTCTACTTTTACGATGCTCAAGGCCAGTGGGATGTCGTTGGGGATACGTTCCCGGTTGGCCTCGCCTTTGACGAGCGGATCATCTACCCCGAGACTTTTGTCGGAAACCCAGACTCCAAGGACCCCGTATACAGCACCAAGTACGGCATCTACGAGCCTGGAATTGGCCTGGATAACGTCATGCTGAGCTGGGGCCACGACGAGTACCTCTACCACGTGGTCAAGGACCAGTCGACGCTGCCCGCCGAGGGCCTCGCCATGATCCGCTACCACTCCTTCTACCCCTGGCACAAGGAGGGTGCCTACCGCGACCTTATGTGCGAGAAGGACCACGAGATGCTCAAGGCCGTGAAGGCGTTTAACCCATACGACTTGTACAGCAAGACTGACGACCCGCCGGATGTCGAAGAGCTCAAGGTATGCTTGAAAGACTGATCGTCTCTGAAATGGCCGGTTTGCTAACTATCGCAGCCCTACTACATGGAGCTCATTGATGAGTACTTTCCTGTCCGAACGATCAAGTGGTGAGCACGCTTGATCTGGAATTAGAGCGAGCGTTTATCGAGTCTTGGAAATGTTTGTGATGGAGAAGTTATGTTCTGGCAGGATATCGTGGATGTGTTTACATGATGCTGCTTGTTCTATTGACGGCATTGAATCAACATGGAGATTCTGGTTTCAAGCTCCCCTCACTGAGAGACGCATTTGAGGTCCAGATAAGGGACGTGTCGAACAGCTCCATTGGGCTGAGATAAACCTGATATTCAATTAAATCTGATTTTTGGGCTCTGGAGGCACCCTTCACTGAGGAGTACAATGAACCCTACTTCCAAAAGCAGATGTTGTCCTATCAAGAACCGGACTGGTGGTTACTCACTTAGCCGAATGTCACCAAGAGATGTGGGAGGAATCGGGATCTCGGCAGATCTGTCGCCGACTCCTGGCCTTCCTCATCAAAGTCAATCCATCTCACCCGACCGGCGGAAGACTTCCCTTTCGATACCGATAAAGGCTACTGGGTGCCTAATAGAGGTATTCATGTTATTCTACGTGGCTTGATTGTATGTGTCTATAGAGGCAGGAGCTGCATACCACAGCCTGTCCACCAAAAGCCCCTTCCTTCATTTGAACGTACAGGCACTATAAAAAGACGGGCTGAAAGATAGTCAAAGAGGATCACTGGGACCTAGTCATCTTACAAGTGAGATACCAAATCATCAATTATGCTCTATAGTCTCATGCATTTCTCATAACGCTCAACCGAATTTTCTATTCTACAGCTTGGCCGTCTCGATGCGGCGACCGGTCTCGTCAAAGTTGATCTTCTGGCCCGAGTTCAGCGACTCCTGGAGGGCGCAGCCGATCTTGACGGCCTGGACGGCGCCCGTGAGCTTGAAGGGCAGCTTGTTGTTGTCGAGGCAGGCGGCGGTGAACTCGTTGGCCTCGGTCACAAAGGCGTGCTCGAAGCGGCCGTAGTAGTCGCCGGGGATCTGTCGCCGGACGCCGGCGGCCTCGTGCATCTCGACCAGGCTGCCCATGGGGTTGGCGTTGACGGCGAGCTTGCCCTCGGTGCCGATGATCTCGGCCATGTCGTGCTGGCCGGCAGCCATCATGCGCGACGAGTAAAAGTAGGCGACCTTGCCGCCCCAGAACTCGACGATGCCGACGCCGTTGTCGACGTCCTTGTGCTTCCGCAGCTCGGGCTGCACGGCCGTGATGCCCGTGGCGACGACGCTCTTGACGATGGAGTCCTGGCCAAAGTACCACAGGGCGAGGTCGATGTCGTGGATGTTGCAGTCGACAAAGATGCCGCCGCTGAACTCGGCGTACGAGACGAAGAAGCCAGACGGGTCGAGCTTATCGCAGGTCTGAGAGCGGAAGACCGAGGGGCGGCCAATGGCACCGCTGTCCATTCGGTCGAAGGCGTCCCGGTAAGAGGCGTCGAAGCGACGAGAGAAGCCGCACATGACCTTGAGATGGGGCTTCTTGGCGGCAGCGTCGACAACCGATTGAGACTGTTGGGGACAGGGTTAGCTACTTCCGCCAGGGGTGGGGGTTTAGACTGACGATCTCGACGCTGGTGCTGAGAGGCTTCTCGCATAGAACGTGCTTCTCAGCCTCGATGGCCTTGATGGCCTCCTCGGCGTGGGCGGTGGTGACGGTAGCTACCACGACGGCCTGGAGGCCAGGGTGCTTCAGCATCTCGTCGTAGTCGGTGTAGACGGTGACGCCCTCGAGGTGGACGCGAGCCCACTCAACCTCCTTCTGGACGGGGGTGAAGGCGGCAACGAGCTCAGCCCGGGGGGTTCGGTTGTGGAAGTTGAGGGCATGACGAGCGCCCATGCGGCCGAGGCCAGCGACAGCAACCTTGAGCTTGGGAGCCATTGAGATGGATGAGAGGAGAGAGGAGAGGAGGGGAGAAGAGCGTTAGGTCGAGAGAGAAGAGAGAAGTAACTTTTTGGAGGTGATGACAAGATAAGGTGTAGCTCGAGCTTATGCAGACCTGGCAACAAAGTCAGTGCCAACAACAAGCTTGAAAGAGTAGAGATTGGTTCCGACCAGCGACGTCTCCTCGCTATATACCTCGAGACTCGGGATTCGGGGGGGCTCAAAGAAAACCGCGAACTCGGAGCTCCAAAGCCTCGAAGCTTCTGCTCTCCATGTCCCCTCCACGTACCGGCGGCGTCCAAGCGGTGTCGCTACATGGCTCGTGGCTTGGAGCGGCAAGTCACAAGATCGACGGTCCTCCGTGGGTTCGGCGAAAACACTGACCAATGGCTTGGAAGGGATGGCCGTTCCCTCACGACGGGCGTTAGTCGATTGCAAGTCTCTGGGGAGAATGTGATTTCAAGCAGAAGAAAGATGCAGAGGCGTCCAAAGATCCGGCTGTGGCGGTGGGGCCGGTGGAGGAGGAGAAATAGAAATAGCCGGAACGAGTAGGTTTGTACGAACGAACCATCGGTACCTCCTACTAGATCAAGGCAATCGAGGTCCATCTACCGCATCCCCCATGTTCGCGGTTGTCTCTGGCTGCCCCGGTCGCCCCGCAAAAAAACCCTCTAGCCTCCACCCGTCTCCTCCTCCGCACGTTTTCCTCCCGATTCATGAGGCGTCACTGCGTCAACAACCGAGCAAATGCCCCAGACGTGATTGGAAAGACCTGCCGGGGCGATTTCGGATGCGTGAGAGGGGAAGGGCGACAAGAACCCCTTTGGAGACTCCCCGTCTCTCTCGTCATGGAAAATCTTGCCGGCATCCTTGCCTGAGACCAGGCCCTCTAGTCTAGCACCAGGCTAAATCAGACGCTGGGATTGGTTCAAGGGACTCTTCTCCGCATCTTCTAGACGAGGAAATTACCCAAATTGACTACCCAGAGAGTCATGGCTCGGGGAAGAGTGCTTCTAGAAGAAGTTCCCGGCTCACTCATCGGATGATTCCAGGACACAGAGGTTGACGAGAATCAATCTTCTCTTGGAAAACAAACCCGTCGCAACGAGTTCAGCTATTTCAGGGACATACCGAGTTTCTGGTTTCATTGAATTGACTGTAGCAGGGGCATCTACATTGTCACAAAGAACTCACCCCGGACATCACACAACATCGACCTTGTTCGACTGAACACTCCCGAGTCATGACTTTCATATCTACTTCGACGGCTGCATGTGCTGAAGAGAGACAAAACAGTTGTTCGGTCCAAAACCGACAACGCGACCATGACGAGGAAACTGACTCAGCAGCTACTCTTTCACTCAGCTCTGAGCCTGCTACTCCTTGCGGCACTGTTCATCCTCAACTTGAGGTAGGCTGACGTGCCTTTATCGACAAATTCACGGACACTTGTCTTGGATGGTCACTGATAAATAATTTGCAAGTTTAGGAGTCTAGTCCGAGTATGAACGTCTCTACCATATCCAACCCTTGAAAGCAGCCGGCCTCCCAAACCCGTCCCCAAGCAAATCAAAACCTCCAACCCTTGTAGACGAAACCCAAGAATCGACACCTCGCGAACCTTTCCCGATTCTCCCTCATAACCGCCCGCTCAGACCTTGGTCACCTCACCCGAAGCGTTCTGCTTCCTGGCAAGCTTCATCTCCTTCTGGATCTCCCTCGCCCTCTGGACGCCAAAGCCGTGCTGGAAGATCTCTCGAATATCCTCAAGGGTCATGCCCTTGACCTCGGGGTAGCAGAAGTAGATGCAGACCCAGCCGAGGAGGCAGATGCCGGCGTAGAAGCCAAAGGCGCCCGACGGGGTAGTGTTCTCCATCTGCGTGAGGAAAGTGGACGCCACAATGATGTTGGAGCCCCAGCAGGTCATGGTGAGCATCATGGTCCCCATGGCCCGGACCTCCATGGGGAAGAACTCGCTCGAGAGCCAGGCCGTGTTTCCGATACCGGACGAGTAGAACCCGACAAAGATGACCATGCTCACGAGCACAACAATGGCAGACCAGCCGATCTTGGCATCCGACGCCAGGGAGAGATCGTGGTTGATGGGAATCCACTTGAAGCAGACAGCCGCGAGGACGAGAGCAAAGCCCATGAAGGGGACGGTGATGAGAAGAATCCTTCGGCGGCCGGCGCGATCAACCAGCAGCAGGTTGACAAAGGTGAAGATGAAGTTGGTCCCAGCGATGACGGTGCCGACGGCAACCGGGTTGGAGAAGCCGACGAGGGAGAACAGGAGCGGCGAGTAGTACATGAGGGAGTTGAATCCGCTGAGCTGAGAGATGGCCATGAGACCGCACGCCGAGACGAGGGCGCGGAAGTTGGCCGGGACGACGTAGAGCTGCTTGAACACCCACCAGCCGGACTTGCCGGCGTTCAGGGCCTTGGACTGGTCCACGTGGTAGGTGATGTGCCTGACCTTGTCCTGGACCTGCTCCTCGGTGCCGTTGGGGAAGATCTTGCGGATGACCTCGGCGGCCTCGTCGGACTTGCCGTGGTAGATGAGCTGGCGAGGAGACTCGGGGCAGAAGGGGAGAAGAGCGCCGAGGAGGAGGGCAGGGAGAGCACCGCCTCCCACCATGTAGCGCCAGCCGCCGGAAACGTGGGCGAAGCCAGCTCCGACGCCGTAGCTGACGAGCTGGCCACCGGTAATGGACATGTTATCCAAGCCGATCATTCGCCCTCGATACTTGGCAGGAGACACTTCAGCGATGTATCTGGACTCAGGTTAGGCATATGGCTTTGGGGAGGAGGGTAATACTTACAGAGGAACAATCATGGCGGCAGAACCAACGCCAAAGCCAACGACGAGGCGGCCGACAGTCATCTGCGCAACAGAGAACGACGCAGCCTGGATGATGGCGCCGAGGGTGAAGAGGACGCAGCCGACATAGATGGCAATCTTTCGGCCATAGCGATCTGCGGTGGCACCTGCAAAGATGGCGCCGATGAAGGCACCGCCAGAGGTGATTGAGGTGATGAGCTCTCGCTCCTGAGATGAGAGGTGGTGGCCGAGGTCCTCGTGGATGTAGATCAGGACCCCTGAAATAATGCCAGTGTCGAAGCCGAAGAGCAGACCACCGATGGCGGCGGTGATGCTGACCAGCCACGAGAACTTGCCAGTCCTGGTGAGCTCGATCGAGTCCAGCTCGTCGATGTTGACTTCCTGGATGGAGCCGTTGACGGCGGTGTCCTCGAGGTGCTGGAGGCCCTCCTTGTGGTCTTCCTTTGCCATGGTGTTGGCTCAGTGTTGAAGGCAAGAGATTATAAGTTTGAGGGAGATTGGATTGAAGAATGTTTGAAGCCAGCTGCAGTGCCGCGAACTGGTGGAGGAGGCTTTACTGTGGAGGATGGTGATGCCGTTCCAGGTGAGGATTGATGTTCCATCGGCTTTCTTATATGCTGATCCCAGGTGAAGCACGTCCCCCCAAAGGAGATGAACTTATGAACCTTGCTAACTACCTACGTAGGAGAATGAGGAGACGGGATGTGTACCCCAAATTTCGCTGGTGTAGTCGGGCGAGATGGAGGGCGGCCAGCATGCCGAAAACCACATGGGATGGGCCGTTGCTTTCGTGAGGGGATATTACCATTCTGAGCCGCGGTCTCCCTGAGGAGAAGTGGCGGAGCGAGGGCATCTCACTCATGGCGGCGGACGCCTCGCGAGATACATTACTCGCCGTGCCGTTGCCAACGGGCTCGTGGTGTGATGACCAAGCTCACGAAGAGGCATATTGGCCTTGTTTCGAGGCATCACGACGCCGTCGTGATTGGACCGGGGAAGAATCGAGGCCACGCTAGGCCTGCTCTCACCCCGGATCCAGTCCTCTTCTCAATCAAGGCCTTCCCCAGACGGACACTAAGAGGGCTTTCCCCATGCTCATGAAGCGACTCCATCCCCAAACGGGGCCCCCCATGGGGAAGAGCAAGTGGAGAGCTTCAGGCATGGCCCGTCAAAGTTCAGCTCCAACTCGATATCCCGGGCCTCTAATTCGCCCCCTCTAGACCTGGTCCAGGGTCTCGACCTTGCTCCCATCCAGGCCATCCCGGAGAACCATCCCCACTCGTGCGGGGTTGCCGGCTCTCCCAGTAGCCAGACTTGCCTCTTTCGACCAAAAAGAGTAACTACCCTTTTCGTCGGCTTTCCTTTTCCTCCCTCTTCCATCCTCCCATCATCACCATCATCGCCCACTTCAGCAACTGAACTTATTGTCTCTGTGCGTACAGATTCCGGGGATACGGCATGACTGACGCCTGGGCCCCCCCAGTTTCCTCATGAACCATGCAGGAGAATCAGACGCCGAGAACTGCATCGACATCGACAACGACCAGGCCGCTCAACCCCTGTACGGTAAGTTGACTTGACACTTGGTTGACCCACCCTCCCTCGGTGGATGAACCGTCAGTGGAAAATGTGCTGATGTTGTTGTTGTTGCACAAAGGTTTGCAAACAGAGGTGAGTCTCAGTTGACCTGACCCAGGCAATATCGCCCGTCGGTGACGCTGTATGATGCTTCTGGAAAGACATTGTGGTCTGACGCTGTCCTTGTCGGTTCGACTAGGCATCTCAAGTGTAAGGGCTTTGAGCTGGGTTTTCTTTGATTTTCCGGCCAAGGGGTGATCTTGGCGGCTCAACACCTTGACCCCCCAAACGAGTGTCTCCTCAGTTGCTGATGCCTGAGTCCTGCAGGCGATAATGACCGCCCTTCCTGCGCCAACTGCCGCAAAAGCGACTCTGAATGCGTCCGTGGGTATAGTGTGAGGTTTCGCCATGGGCTGAACCCAAGGTTTGTTTTTCTCATCTGTCAGTCGCAAAGACCACCACGTCGCTGATATCCTTTCAAGTATACGGTCTGGCAAGACCTTCGAGGCAGCCAAGCGGGATTACAACTTTGCCCAGGACCAGCCCTGGGTCAAGACCACCCGGACTTTGAGCTTTGTTGACGAAACTCCTGACATCATCAACATTCACGATTCAAGCACCGGGAACTTTGACACCTTGGACAACTTCAATATCGGGGCCGATGTTGAGACAGCCAGCCAACCTCCCTCGCCACAACCCGCCCCTTTACAGCGCCTCCGATCAGGAGAGTCGAAGCCATCTTCCGAACCAGACAGGCCCAATGTCGAAGCATCTCAAACCAGAGAGGGCGAGCGCCCTTCAAAGAAGAGAGCCCTCAGTTCCTCTTCGGCTGGCCCATGGAGAAGCACCCCTCGATCAGATCCTAGTGATGCTCAAACACCCAGCCAGAGCTCGCAATGTACTCACGACGCAGGCCCTCTCGCCAGGTACTCCGGGTCCCCAATCCTGAGCAACGAAATCATTCTCGGCGCGGAGAGCCCCCAGGTTGCTGCCGCACTAGACAGCTCGCGTCAAGCAGAACTCTCGGCCATTGAAGACCATGTCACCGAGGCCATCTCTGGCATCTACCTAGACTCCCCAAGATGGCCGCTGGAGGATCCGCAAGAAGCCATGCTATTTCACAACTTCATTCACGTCCTTGCACCTCTCTTCGACCTCTGCGACAGCGAGCGGCATTTTGCCACCATCGTTCCTCGCCGCGCCGTCATCTGCCCGCCTCTCATGAATGCGGTCCTCGCTGCTTCGGCCAAGCGACTATCCAGGATCGCCGGTTTCGACGGGTTAGTCGGTGACCGTTACCATCAGAATTGCCTCGACGCCCTCATTCCCGCACTATCCAGCTCTGCTGCAGTGATGGACGAGAACCTCCTGACCGCCATTGTCATCCTTCGCTACATGGAAGAACTCGATGTCCCCCTCACCTCCTCCGACACGGCTGGCGAATCTCATCTCGTTGGCACCAGGGTTTTTGTTGCAGCTCAAGAGAAGGTGCTTGATTTCACGGGGCTTCGTCGTGCGGCGTTTTGGGTGGCACTCCGGCAGGAGATTCACATGGCCTTCACTCAAGCGCGACCTGTTCATCCCAATTTTGCCTTGGAGAACATCTCACGCCTTGTGCAAAACGACGATACTTGCTGCACCTTTGCGAACCTGACCATCCTCCAGTGCGCTGCGTGCCTCCGGTACTGTTACGGCTCGGATGAGCAGAGCGTGGCTGCGTGGGAAAGGCTGCAGGAAGCCCAAGAACGATGGTGGGCAGAACGGCCATGGCACTTTTACCCCATGTACATCAATGAGGACGGGCAGGACATGTTTCCCCAGGCTCTCTATCTCAACGACGCCGTCATCACAGGGGTGCTTCACAATCTCCTGATCCAAGTTTTGCTTGCAGCCCACAACCCCAAGATCCCCAAGCTGGGCCCTGGACAGGCCAAGGCAGTCAGGTCGATCAACGAAGAGATCAAAAGGATTGTCAAGATGGTTTGTGGGGTTGCCGAGGTACGTGGTGCAAACTACAAGATCAGATGGCTCTACTAACATCTTTACTCTTCCAGTCAAACCAGCGCAACCCGACTTCCTACGCGTGTGTTTTGCCTCTGATGGTTTTTAGAATCTTGAAGAAAATACTAACCGTCTGGCAGATATGGGTGTCTTGCAATTACCATGGCTGGCGATCGCTTTGCAGACTTGCATGAGCAAGAGGCTCTGTACTACGTTCTGCAAAAGACCGATACCCAGTTCGGATGGCCGACTCGATCAGCGTAAGAGACTTTGTAAACCTGAAAAAGTCGATTTGCTAACGATTGCTCAGGCAAGAGTATCTGAAAGAGGCATGGGGCTGGACAGAATCTCCTTCCAACTTGAGCCCTGGAATGCCGATTGCTGGGATGCTGAACACCAGTATGCAGTTAGCCTAGTGGTTTATGAAGTCATGAGGATAAGACAGGTCAACGATCGTAACGAGTGGTGGTTGTAGTCTGGTGTTGGAGGCGGTAGGCGGCGTACTAGTTACAGGGGAATGCCTGGGGCGGAGTCACTGAAAGGTCTTGGTGAATGATATCATAACTGATAAGATCAACACTTGCCTCAGTCTTGGAGGACGTCTTGACTTTGAGAGTGAGAGTTACTTTAATTGGATGTTACAGAGACAATGGGGATGAACTCAACTACTTTACTAGTAATGCCTTCCCCGTTCTCCGACAAGATTATGAACAACTCAGACCCGAGGCCTCGAGGACCGATAATAGAATCCACAGACAGCACCAACGAACATGCATCTTGAATGAGAATGGTGCAAGTCATGTCAATTTCGCTCTTCTATGGAGTAATATTGGATCCCTATCCCCGCCCTAACCCTGCTTTTCGTCCACGCCATTCGCCCCCAAATCTCGACGCCAGACCTTCAGAGGCATAGGTCCAGGCGAGAGGTTCATCGCCTCCCTCCTCTCAGGCTCCCACTCGGGATACGGCAACGCCCACTCGTACCGGTGCACGACGCTCGCCAGCAGAACGGTCTGCTCCAGGTAGCTGATGTTGCGGCCGATGCACCCCCGGGCCCCGGCGCTGAAGGCGATAAAGTACGGCTGGAGGTCCTTGCCCTTGTCTCCGAGCCAGCGCTCGGGGACGTAGGACTCTGGGTCCGGGAAGATCTGGGGATCCCGGTGGGTGACGTAGGCGGAGATGGACACGGTGGTGTCGCCGGGGATGAAGTCGCCGAGGATGTTCCAGCCCTCGGGGGGGGTACGGCGAGGGAGGCCGAACGTGGTGGGTGGTGTGATGCGGAGGGACTCGTCAAGGCAGGCTCGCAGGTAAGAGAGATGCTTAACCTTGTCGTAGGGGGCGACGACCTCGTCGGGCTCGAGAACCGAGTCGACCTCCTCGCGGAGCTTGGCCAGGCAGGATGGGTTCTTAAGCAGCCAGTACATGACATTGTTCATCGCTATGGCGGTAGTATCGGATCCGGCGTTCATCATGATGGAAACCTCGGCGACGACTTCGCCCCACTCGAGACCGGGAGGGTTGGCATCGCTGTGCTCCATGAGGGCCTGGAAGAAGTCGGGCAGCTTCTCGCCCTTCCTGTACCGCTCGAGGCGCTTCGTGGCGCGGTGGTACACAATGTCGTTCCAGCCTTCGTTGAGGTGCCACCACTTGCAGAAGTCGGCCGAGAGCCACTTGGAGAGCTTGACATTGAAGTTGTACCATCCCTCCGTCCAGGCCAGGATGCTCTGGGCGCGGGCGGTCGAGTGAAGACACTCGCGGTAGTTGACCTTGTGGATGGATCCGTCCATCCGCTCGGCGGAGACGAGGTCGTGGCCCTGGTCGAGGAAGCCGAGACGCTCGCTGAGCCCGATGTCGGCAATCGCATCGAGGGTGAAGAAGTTGGTGAAGGCGCGGTAGTCGAACTTGAGGTCTGTCGGGTCCGGGCGGACGAACCCCTGCTTGAGGGGCAGCGTGCAGGCGGCGTCGGCGGCGCGGATGAACCGCTCCGTCTTATCGGCGACCTTGAACTCCCAGTTCTCGAGGTTCTTGAGGGCATAGGCGGCGGAGAGGGCGCGGCGCTTGCGGGCGTGGTCGGCCTTGTCGACCACGTCGGCGAGGTGGAAGTGCGACCCGGCAAGCGTCTCGTAGAACTCGCCCTTGATGCACTTGGTCCCGTGCCCGTAGATGTCCTTGATGGCCTGGACGGACCCGTACGAGAGGGAGTTGGGCCCCGTGCGGATGACGGGGTGATCCTTGTGCATCTCGTAGAGCGTCTTGGAGCGGAACCCCCTCGCCGCCTCCCGCACAAAGGGCAGGTTGGAGATGCCTGCTAGAGGGTGGAAGTTGGGATACCTTCGAAGGCCCTTTGCATCGCGAAGATACTCGATGACGGGATAGATGACGAAGTAGCCGATCAGGGACAGGGCCGTAAAGACAGCCACGAGTTCTGCATACATGATGGCGGCTTTGCTGGGTGCGGATGATTCTGCGCCTGGCAAAGACAGGCCAAAGGGCCTGAATTATATCCCATGTCGAGCATTGCGAAAGTTTCCAAGTTGAGTTGACAATCCATCAAGTGCCACAAAGAGAGCATCAGAAGAACCACCTGCCATAACTATCGTCAGAGAGAAGGCGCTGATTTAGGAAACTGAGCGGAGCAGGGCGATACATAAGAGTCTTTTTTCTCATTCGGCAAGTCTTCTTACAACCATCTCGGAGACCAGAGCGACAAGTTGGAGGCGGGAGAAGGTGGCAAAACCCAGCGAGGGGTCAATCTCGTCCATCTTCCCCGCGTTCCCCCACAGATCTAGTCATGCAAGACCAGGTTAGTTCTGAACGACGGCGTTCCCGCCGGTTCCTCGACCGAAGCCACCTCTCAACAAGGAAGCTTCCTTGTTCGGCTGTTCCAAAGCGGCAACATTCTCCTCCTCCACCGTCCAAAGCAGGCAAAAACTCCCCGGCTGCCACCCTCCAACTTCTCCAGCCCTTCCTAGGTCCCCACGTTTTCCGCTACTCAAGATAGAAACTGAGATTTCATCCCCAGCCAGCAGAGTTCGGATGACCCAGTTCACGATGAGAAACCCGCGGGGTTTTTCGCCATGTTGGGATCTGAGGCGACGCCCCGCGAAGTCGCCGTCCTTGGGGCTCGAAGGATATGAAATATCAAGCCTCCCAGGACCTTCTCTCGACTCGATTCTATTAGCAGTGACTCAATCGATCTAGGACACTTGCATTCTCAACCCCCGACAATCATGTCCAACGTCTTTGCTGCAGATGCCGTCGCCCGGCTGTCCCAGCTGGGGCCACCCCAGTCCATCGCAGATGCTGCTGCACTGACTGCAGTCGGAGTCGCATCCGCAGCTTATCTCCTCCGCGGGATTGCCTGGGACAGGCCAGACCCGTACGATTATATCTGGTACGAACGCATGGGGTCCAAAGATGGCGCGGCGTCGGGACCCAAGGCAACACGCGACATTGCCCAGAAACTGGACGAGACTGTGAGTTGCTCTTAATAGTTTTAACACAGGATGCTCACATTGCAAAACAGGGCAAGGATGTTGTCATCTTCTGGGGCTCACAGTCCGGCACGGCAGAGATGTTCGCCCACAGACTGGCAAAGGAGTGCCACCTCCGATTCGGGCTGCAGACTCTGTGCGCTGATCTCTGCGACTACGAGCCTGAGTCGATTGCCAACCTCCCCCAGAGCAAGCTCGCCATCTTCATCATCTCCACATACGGCGAGGGTGACCCGAGCGACAACACCGCCGCGCTCTGGGACTGGCTCAACAAGCGGCCCTTCGAAACCAGGCTGCCCAACCTGCGGTACATGGCCTTTGGCCTCGGCAACAGCAGCTACAGGTACTACAACCGCGTCATCGACGTCGTCGCCGAGGCGCTCGACAAGGCCGGCGCCCAGCGGCTGATGCCCGTGGGCAAGGCCAACGACGCCCAGGGCGGGACCGAGGAGGACTTCCTCTCCTGGAAGGACGACCTGTACACCCACTTCCAGGAGAAGCTGGGCTACGAGGAGCGAGACATCCCCTACGAGCCCAGCATCAAGCTCGTCGAGGACGAGTCCCTCGACGTCATGGACCTCAACCTCGGCGAGCCCATCCAGAACCGAAGCGGCCCCGCAAAGATTGTCAAGCAGTACTCGGCCATCCGACCCCTGACCGTGCACCAGTCGCACGAGCTCTACACATCCCCCGGCCGGAACTGCCTCCACATGGAGCTCGACCTCGCCGACCAGCCTGAGCTCCGCTACCGCACCGGCGACCACCTGGCCGTGTATCCCATCAACCCGGACCACGAGGTGCAGCTTCTTCTGAAGGCCCTCGGCCTGGAGGACCGAGCCGAGAAGCCTCTTCTTGTTCAAGCCCTCGAGGAGGGGGCCGCCGTCAAGATCCCCAGCCCTACCTCGGTGCTCGCCCTGTTCCGTCACTACCTCGAAGTGTCTGCTCCCGTCTCACGAGAGGTAGTCGGTGCTCTGGCGCGCTTCGCCCCTTCGCCAGATGCCGCGAACCAGTTGGCCACTCTCGGCAAGGACAAGGACGCTTATGCTGCTTTCGTCGCCAAGAACCACGTCACCATGGGCCGTCTCCTGTCGCTGGCCGCCCCCGGAGCTGTCTGGAACGACCTGCCCCTGTCCTACGTCGTCGAAACCCTCCCCGCCATCCAGCCCCGATACTATTCAATCTCATCCTCCAGCGCAGTCTCTCCCCGCAAGGTTGCCATCACCGTCGGCATCGACAATTCCCCGCTGCAAGCCGACCCGGCCAAGGCCATCCGGGGTGTGACAACCAACTACCTCTACGCCCTCGGAAACTCGCTCAATGGCGACGCCACCCAGCCGCAAGTTGGCCCCGACGCCCCGACATATGCTCTCTCGGGCCCCGGCGACGCCCTCCAGGGCCACAAGGTCTTTTCCTGCCTTCGACGCTCAAACTTCAAGCTCCCCACCCTCGGATCGACCCCTCTCATCATGATCGGCGCCGGTACCGGCATGGCGCCCTTCCGAGGCTTCATCCTCGAGCGCGCCCGTCTCAAGGCCGTCGGGAAGCCCATCGGCCGCATGATGCTCTTCTTCGGATGCCGCTCCCCTGACCAGGACTACCTGTACCGGGAGGAGCTCGCCGAGGCCGCCAAGGAGCTGGACGGCCTCCTCGACATAGTCCCCGCCTTCTCCAGAGCAGACGGCCAACCCAAGGCGTACGTCCAGGACAAGGTCGGCGAGATGAAGAAGGACGTGTGCGAGCTGCTCCTGAACGGCGCAAACATGTACATCTGCGGCCGGGCCACCATGGCGCGAGAGGTGGGCAACATGGTCGAGGAGTCGATGAAGCAGCAGCACAGCTGGACCGATGCCGAGGCCCGCGCCTGGGCCGAGTCGTCCAAGAAGGGCAACAAGTGGCTTGAAGATGTTTGGGGTTGAGTTGGCATGTACGGCGTCTCAGGGTGTTTCTTTTGGTTTATGACACGGGTATGATGGAAAGATCAACTCCTGGTTTTTGGGAAAAGCTCAAAGCTTGCAGCGATGTAATGGATTGAAATGATATAGAATCATAGACATGATCTTGATAACCTCGTGCAGTGACGCGTTGTGTACCAGGAGTGAATCTCTTGGTGACAGGAAGGAATTAACTGACTACTCAGATGCCGATGTACATTATGCATGTGTCTCATAAATTAGTGACTCAAGATCTAGAGAGCCTAGCACCAGTGTTCCTGCGACAAAGTCCAAGGGTGTAGCGGAGTATGAGGATCCCAGTCGTCGAGTTTCAATTCATCTATTTGTGACGGTCGTACTGCCTCTGGGTAATACCTATCGCTTCCTTTCAGGCCAAGCGTCAAAGAGTCCCTCATAAATAGTCACGTCACTGAACGTCACTTCACCACTGCCACCGTGGAAGAAGCGAATCTCGGTCGAGTCGGCGTACCAGGATCTAAGTCATTATCAGTGCATTGTCATAGAAACGCCGTCTTCCTAAACTTACCGCGCCCACGTGCTCACGGCAAACCTGTCGTTGACATGAACCTCCACAATCGCATTGTCCACGACAATAGTGAGGTCAAGCGTCTCCAGCTTCTCTTGGCCGTCCTCAACTACGTCGAACAGACGGAGCCGTCCCGCCTCATTCCGCGAATCGATATCGCTCGTGGTGCGCGCCGCGGCACTGGTTCTGCTGCGGTCGATGATGACGGACTCGTTCGAAAACTGGTAGTAGATAGTCGTGGCCTCATGCTCCGACGCCAGAATCTGGAACCCTGCCTTGAGGTCGGAATCGCGGGCTGATTTGGGGAACGAGACGGAAGCCTTGAGAACGTAGAACTTGGACTTGGGATGTCGGTCAAAGGCCGTGGATCCAGAGCTGCCGATGGTGCGGCCCTCTTCGACAAAGGACTTCTTCTTCACCAGCTCGGAAAGGGTCTCGCGGGCAATGACCTGCTTCAGCGTGCTCAGCTCCAGGACGCCCGACTCGTTCTTGGCCACGCGCCATGAGCCCTTCTCCCGGGAGAGTTCGTTGTCAACCACGTTGCTGATCGTTCCCACGCTCAGCTCCCGAGGGAGCAGAAGCGACCCCGTCCAATTCTGCTGCGGCGTGGGGAACTCCTTGAGCGTGCCGTAAAAGTCTCCCGTGAGCCACAGGTACGTGATGAACCTGTCCGGGGCGCCGCTCTTGGACGATGCCTTTGACGACGAAGGCAGGGTCTTGCCAGCAGCGGCGTAGGCGGAATCACCCCAGTCGAGCTTGCCCGCCATGGTCGGCGAGAACTTGACGTCGCCATCCTCGACCGAGAGGTTGCCCGCAGCCCAGAGCATCTCCCTAAAGTCAGAAACCTCCGGCACGATCGGGTCCAGAGACCACTCGGCGCCAAGCGTAGCAAAGACCTCGCCCTCGGAGTTGTACCCGTCCTCGTCCAGGCTGAAGACGTTGGCCACCTCAAAGTTGAAGCCCCAGCGTCCGGCCCAAAGGCCATCGCCCCAGGTCGAGTTTGCCTTCTCATGCCACCACTGGCCGAGATACTCCCAGTACTGGAACTCCGGGTCGTGCTGGCGGTAGAGGAACACGCTGGGCCCCTTGCCGTGCACGCCGCCGGAGATGACGTTGTACCATGTCCCAGGCTCGCTGTCCAGGAGGGAGTCGAGTCTGGAGTTCTGGAAGACGAATGGGTCCCGGAAACCAGTGACATTGAGCGCAAAGGGCGGCGATGGGATCACCGGGCCTTGTTGTAATTTGGTGAAGTTGCGTCCGCCATCCCGCGATACGGCGAGGGACTGCGTCTCGCTGCCCCGGGTGTAGTTGATGGTCCATTGGATGGGTAGATAAGACACCGACGTGTAGAGAAGCGTCGGCTTGCCGTCGATGCCGCTCGGAATGACTGAGCCATCAAAGACTGCAATCGGGTCGTTTGTACCGCCTGCACGGATGAAGGGCGCTCCGTCCTGGTTGAGATCCCGGTACGTCACCAAGTCGTCCGTCGTGGCGCCAGCGGCGCCCAGATGAAGCCAGCCAACGTGGAAGAGCCCGGTCTTTGGGTCGGTGTAATGCATACACGGGTCGCCAATCTGGCCCGTCGGCGGCAGAACGTGGGCTCGGGGCCGCCATGTCTCAAACAGAGTATGGTTAGCAAGCGTTGAGAGGTTTGGTGGCGCACGGTTGTAGTCGATCTTGTGGCCGGACGGCTTTCCCCAGGCGAGGGAGCCAGCTGCAAGCAGTAGAATGAGCTTCATCGTCGACCTTGGAGCTCGACAGTGACGCCGTATGGAGATGGCGCACATTTTCCCTCATGCAGTGGGAGGAGCCATTCACGCTATATATCCTGATTCTACCCGCCGCGTACAGTTGCCGTCGGGTATCCAAGAACAAGCATAGCGGGGAGCAGCTCGTTGGGGTAGCATCGCCATTGGACCTCGCGCGCACTCGATGGGCAGATTCTATCCCAGTCGCCTCGATCCTACCCGGCGACGCCGGCGATACTACGGCGGGATGGACAAGTGGGAAGCCAGAGCCTCCACGACGCTACTACATAGTAGGTAGAGTCGCAGTTAACGTTCGGCCAAAGTCATCCAAAAATCCGGAGACTTGTGGAGTTGTGTGGGGAGATCGGCAACCTTCCTACCCAAGAGATGCGGGATGGCCGTTGTGAGGTTGAGCTTGTTGTGACGTATGTTCGGCGAGATAGTCCTTGGCGGGACACTAGTTGCTGTTCCTGTTGGGAGGGAATCCGACGGACTGTATAGATACCGGAGACGATTCTGTTCAAGTGGACGTCCTGGGAGAAAACAATAAAGAAACCATCGCTCCCCAGTTCCTCTATCAAGTAGGAACATTCACTCGAATGTCTTGCAGAACAAAGTGGAACGACGGACTCTTTTGAACCCAGATTTCACTTGATGAATGACGACAGTTCAGGGTTCAGCAACGAGCGGGGTCTGAACTGTCGGACCGAGTAATGGGGCGACTTCCCTAACCCATGAAGGGTTGAGCCTGAAAACCCAGTGAATCAGCAGACTGATCCTTTCAGTTGAGAACTGACTGGTCTTGGGGAAGGTTGAGCGTAAAGTTGCTGAGTTGGGCAACTGGAGCCGGGTCTGGCACTGTTGACTCGAAACTCCAGAACCCAGGAGGCCCAGTAAAGAGAGCATCTGAGCGAAGCCGATGATCTCCACATCCTGACAGCAGATTAACCCATAACCTGGTGTTTCGTAACCAAGCGACAGACACTAAAAAAGGAAGCTCAAGCGCGAACCGTGGGACCAGTCCTTGTGTCAGAGTTAGCGACCCGTAGTCGCCTCGATGTGTAAGTGCGCTGACACCGAGACGCGCTTAATAAATCCGATGCGCCGTGATTATTACTCGATCCTGGTAGGAAAAAAGAAAGCCATTGTCGCGGGACGCTCCCGGGACTTGTTGGCTCAGAACTAGGGTCAACCTGTTTCCGAAACCCCAGGATCTGGCATTGCGAGGCTTGGGAGGAGCCCCCTTGCTGCATTTTCTGGCTGGGGCAGAGCTGGCTCTCCTGCATCGTCGGGATTTCATACTAAGCCTCACTTTGAATCTATATTAGTTGACCGCCTCTTAGTTGCGTAGTATTGACAATTTGTTATCCTGTTCTTTGTTGCGAGATGCTATTCCTGGGCCGGCCGGCACCACCCGGGATCTGCTGCAGGGGAAGGCCGTTTGACATGAATATTTCTGATGCCGGATATGCCACTATCGGCTGCTTGTTCACTTATCGCCGGCCGGGCATACCGGCGTTTGACAGTTTGTCATCTCTGTCAAGTCGCAGCAGGTGGGAACCGCCGTTGTCGGGACCGGGGGGGGGGCTTTGTCAATACCAAGAGATTTCGACGTGTGGGCAGAGCACTGCGGAAAGTTGCAAGCTGCAAACAAACTGACGGCCCATCTCGGCACCTTCAGGAACTGATTTGCTAATGAACCGAAATCCCGCATGTCGTCACCGTAGGCGGGTTTGCTCGGCCGCAATCGGCGGGCTGCCGAGACCTGGGCGGGAATCGAAGATTGGAACAGTTTGCTTCTCCTACTGTGCCGAGTACCAAGAGAAGCAATCAACGTCTCACGGCCTCGTGACGGGGACCCGTTGGTACGCAGGTAAGACTCGGTCTGGAAAGTGGCCGTTGCAAGACGTGGACGAAACCGGGTGACGGCAGGGCTAATTAGCCTGCCGAATGGTCTCGCCATGTCGCACACCTTTTTCCTGCTAACTCTCATGTGGTGGTAGAAAGAAAAAAAAAAAAATTCAAACGGCGAGGCGCAGGCAGGGAACGTAAGGAGGTGCAAGGAGGTGTAGAAATGGAGGGTCACAATGCGAGGGTTTGACGTGGGGATCTACGCCAGTCTCCAGACCGGTGAGAGAAGGCTGGGCCTGTCTCAGAAGTCCACGAGGGCAGCTGAGCAAACGGCGAAGCAAAAATGTCTTTTGGGGACCAGTTGAGTCTCGAAAAGGAAAGCCGTTGATAGGTGCGGTGGTCTCCCCGATGGTCGGATCGGGAAGTCTGCAGCCATCATTTTCGACCCCCTTCAGTGGGAGTTGGAACCTGTCGGAGAGCCGTTTTGTCAGACTTAGCCAACGTGGGAGTGCGCGCTTGGGAGCCAGCGCCAGGGAACAGCGGCCCTCGGGGCTCTCATCAGGCATCCCCTGTCCTGCACGGCTGATCTGGCGCGCACCGACAGTGGATCGAAACGCCCTGATCAGAGCTGCTTTCGAGGCAAGATGGTGAAATATGGCGACGCTCTTTGGCCCGTCTATATATCAGTTGGGGTGGGAGTTGACGGACCGGTCAGAGCCCAAGGCTGATGATGGCACTTTGTTGGAACGATTCTAAACCCAAGCGGGTATGCCGAAGAGCGTAGGTAGTAGCTGCAACCTTGAATCGGCTCGGCTCGTCGTTTCTCGTGGCCTTGTCAACTTCTTGTCACCACCCAGAAACGTCCTGCTGGCCTTGTTGTCACTCCGAAGGAGAGAACAAAATGAGAAAAGAAGGCCACCGTAGGATGTATAGTGGTTGCCCACGTTTCTAATCCGTCGCCTCGCATAACTCAGAGCCGCAGATAATGGCGTGAACTTTTCGACTTGTGGCACGCGCATGTGCAACAAGCAGAGGATGTAGGTTTAGTAACCTCTGGCGGGAAGATGCTCGAGGAAGAGACCCAATGCCGTTCTGCCGTTCATGTTTGATATCTTGCGGTGTGCCGGGTAAACCGGGACCAGATGCATGGCTCAGAGACAAAACCAGTATTTACCTCGGCGTGCGACAAACGCCGGCGTCTGTGGCCGATATATCCTCTGGCTGCCTTCAAATCAAGACCTCGATTTTCACGCCGCGTGCAGTGAGAGAGGCCTAGCAAGTTGCCACATGCAGGGGCTCGACCTGTCTTTCGACCCCAAACCTAGCAGAGAGTTCCAACATCCCGACAAGGCGGAAGTTGTGGGTTCGGCAGTTATCTGATTTGGGCTCCTTCGGGGCTGCGGGTCGGTTTGGGGACTTCCCGACAGGCTGGGACATTGAATGCACATGAATATGATGATGTCTGGGAAGATGCGAGTGGAACGGACGTGTGATAGATCAAACCCAAGCATCGGCGGTTGCTCACAAACAAGACAAATGAGCGCGTGCTCCGAGAGCCCTGCAAGCCCTGTAATCTCGTATCGCTTGGATCTTTGCGGGCCTCAGCCGGCTGGTTACTTGAGCCAGTCGGCAAGTTGAAGATGAGAAGAAGAAAAAAACGTCCACAACCATAGCCGGAAAAAGCAACGAAATAGCATCGGCGATAATAGCGACTCGCGAGCCGGAGCATGCGGCGAATCCAACGGAATCAAGACGCCCAGGCTCCAGCCTAACGGATTGCCGCGGGAAGTCGCCCGTACTTGGCATATGTATGTACTGCGCATGTAGGTCGCGCGCAGGGGGCTCAATGTCATGCCCGGTAATGAATTCTCTTACTGCGTAGAATGAATGGCGGTCCACTGCCTAGTTAGCAGCGACGCTCGCGAACTTTGGACAGCTGCGTGGGTGTGGGTGTGGGTGTGCTCCGTAGCTATCGCCGAGATCTTCAGGGTTGCCAGCCTCGTTCAGGGTTATCGGTCGCCAGGCGCGCTTAGCAGCAAGTTAAGATGCTGATGAGCATCATGAAAACACGAGGGTTACTGTGTTAGTCCGCCTGAACTACTCCGTACCGCGCATAGCTCTCTCTTACCGAAGCCGGGCAGTCTCCGCTTCCCCATTCAATGTAACTTCATCCATACCATGAAGTCGAAATTTGGTTGGGACTCCGGGTTCCGGAACCCCCCCCAAACCCCAGCATTGTCCCATCCATAGGTCCGATGTTGGCTGCAGCGCAGAATCTTGGTATCGGTAGAAAACCCTTCTAGGGCCGGGCCTGGAGAGGGCAATGCACCTAAAGACGCCACGCTCAAGACCAACTTGGGGAAGAAAATTGGCCCGTCGAGGGCGAAAACTTTTGAGGAGCGTGTCGTTGCTTTGTTCGAACGAGGGTCTGAAGCTCCGACAGGACGGAGCGTGCGAAGGCTAAGACCTAAGGCGCGTCTGCCACCGGAGGGCCATCTCATCAACCCTGCCTTAGCGCCTGAGAGGCTGAGCCTAAGGCACCCAGGATCCATGATAGCGGGTGGCCGGTGCGCTCGACGCCTTAGGAGCTCCCCCACACGCACAGATCCGGGCTCCTTCCCGGCACTCGTGAGTGGATGACAGCTGGGAGGTCCAGGGATTGTCAGGGAGCTGCTAGAAATTCTAGGCAAGATGATCTCGTTGGACTCCACTTCTAAAAGGAAAAAGAAAAAGAAAAAACCACACCAAATTTTTTTGCGATTCCTCAATCTTGGGAGATGGCCCACGGAGAAGAGACAACAAGGATGAGAGAGCGAAAAAAGCAGGAAAAGAAAAGATGACCCGATGGACCAATCATGTCGATGGGGTCTCAGGGAGACCCTTGCAAGTCTTTGCAAGTCCTTCCCTCTTGGTCGGTCTGATTGTCTGGCTGTCTCTCCACATCTTCAAGCGTTTCCCCTTTCTTCCCATTTGTTGGTGTTTCAAGGGCGAGGATTCAACATGGCTTTTTTGGGGGGCTTCGTCCAATCCCTACAGGGCTAATCAACTAATAGACCATGAGACCTACAGCTCGCTTGCTCCTTGTCGTCCGCCTGCTGGCCCTGCCTCAGCTCAGCTGGCCTCTCTCCTTGACGTGGACATCGTCATCTCAACCCAGAAATCAGGGCTGCTAAGCCTCACTAATCTTCACGAAACCTCCTCACCCTCCAGCCGTGCCTGGTCCTGTGCCTGCAGACGTCTGCAGTTGATGTTCGTGTACGACATCACCTCAAGCACGACACCTCATCCTGCACATCATTGTACCCCAAACCCGCTGCGACGGATTGGCAGCATCTCCAGCTCGTCGTCCTCTCTTCTCGCCCTTGGCCCAGCCCTGGCCCCAAGAGGCGTCTCTCGATCCGTCTCGTCATTATGAATTGTCAATCTCCCACACGCTCCTCATTCCTCCTCCCCATGCTGCTTTTTTGCTTCTCATTCTTTTTGGTGGTCAGCCTCACTTTGTTTTTTTTCCCTCTCTTCTCTCCTCAAACACAGCGGCTCCCTCAGGTGCCTGCTGCTGCTGCTTGCTGGTGGCCCCCAAGACGGAGGCTCTCCGTAGTACGCACTCTGCAGTCCGCAGTCTGCAGAATGCAGGATGCATCCACCATCAGTACAAGGACCGTCATTGCTTTTTCGCATCTGACGGAGCTAGGCCAGCGTGCCAGTGTCGCCAGGCTTTTCCAAATCAAGCTTCCCTTTAGCTGCTCATGATCTGGGTTCCATCTCCTTGTCCCCTTGCACGCTGGTACTTGGCAGAGCTCCACGGCCACGAGCAACGCCCACCGACGTCGACGCCATTGAGATGCCCTCCTCGTGCCTCCGTGCATGCCTACACGCCCCCCCGAGATTTTCTCCCATCCGTTCCCCCTGCCTCTTCTTGCCTGTCCTGGTCACTTGACCATGCCGCAGCTGGTTCACAAACACACTCTCCCACCTGTCCCCTGTCTTTGTCACATCGAGCCTCATCCTCATCGTGGCCAAGCCCTCGCTGCGCGCAAACACTCCAACAGCAAATCGCCTCTCGATACCCGCTCCCGTCCCCGTCCCCCGTGCCCCGTTGCCGCCCTGGGACTGACCGGCCCCGGCACGGCCCATCCAGAGGTCAAAGCAACTCGGCTCACCCCCGTCCCATCTGTCACTCCCTCTCCCGAATCGATTCGCGGCCCTGCTGGTGAGCTTAACCCGATGTGCCAGATCCCACCCACTCCCCTCCAGGGGCGAGGAAAAAGCAACGCCAATTCCATGGACCATGGAGCCCCGTCTACCAAGTTGCAGGGCCGTACGCCGCCGTCCCGATACCGACGTACGCTGGCTGTTCCGTAGATTGCTAGCCACCAGAAACATCGTTCCTTCTGTTGACGTTTCGCTTGTCAATCCCTCCCACGTCTCCGTCGTCAGGACGTTGGCTAACCGGCCTGTGTGGCTCACCTCCTATTTCCTTGGGACTATTTCCACCTCTTTTCCTCTTCTCCCTCCCCTTCTCCTCCCCTCCCCCCTTCTTCTCCCGTGATTCCTTCAGATTGATTGCCTTGCCTGTTTGTTGAATGCAGTCTGCCGCTAGACGATCTCCAAATCGTCGTCTAGCCGTCCTGCACCCTTCACACAAACATTCGGTGTCTGCTTAGAGCCCACATCACCGCTCCGCCCCCCTCCCCGTTCAACGGCATCTAATCCTCTTCTGCCACATCATCCGCCCGATATCCTGGGTCCGCCCTATTTGCTTGCCTTCGTCTTACCTTTTGAGGCTTCCTCGGGAAATAACACGTCCACCTGGCTTCAAACGCTGGCCGCCTCTTGCCCAGAGTTGCGCTGTCGTTGTCCTATCCTGCCACGCCGCACGCACGCCCAAGTTGTCCAAGACCCCCTTGCTACGCATACAGTTGCAGTTACTACTTGACTGGATATATAAATCCTACTTCCGCGCTCAACATTGCCGACGACTCAACCACCAGCTCCAGTTCCATTTCCCAACAACTAGGACTACAACCCCACTACCTGTTGCTAGTCTTGGCGCCGACATTGGCACCAATACACAACCTCCCTGACACACGTCCAATACTTGACCTTGAGAAGCGTGGTTCCCATTCGTCTTCTCCGCTCCATCACAACTCGCCGGCATCCATACATTCGCAATGGAGGTTCAATCTCTTAGCCCTACAGGCCCTTGGCAAGACCAGCTCGAGGGTATGAATCATCATCTCTTTGTATCCAGGCTCCCGAGAACTCCTATCTAACCTCCCATGCCAGGTTTTTGCCGTGACGCCCAGATGCGTCCACCTGTCTTCCAAATTGTGTCCGATCGCCGAGGTATGCTTCATCGAACCAGCTAATTACTGACTTCTCGAGATCATGGCTAAGCTCCGTTTCTGCTTGTAGGTGGTCGAACTGCGTGGTCAAGCAGGGTGACGGTTCATGGAAAGACGCTCTCCGCCCGGTTCTGGTATGACGGCAAGAACCTCAACAATGCGAGAGAGGATGCCGCAGAATGTGCGGTCAAGTGGCTGACCGGATCGAATTCGAACTCCCCAACCCAGTCGTGGGGCTGGTAGGACACTGATGCAAGGGCACAGCTGCTCACAAGCTCGATCTGACCGTGTCGCAATGTTGTTTACAGGCTAGCGAGGGATCTGGAGCTCTTGTCTTGGTTTTTATGATTGGGGGAGTTATCTTTGGGGAATTTGTTCTGGGTCGCTTTCGATTTCTGGTTTCTGACATTCATTTCGATTACTCTGGCGAGTTCTGCAACTGGAGTTTGGCATGGGAACCTAGCAAAAGGACGAAGGAGCATCGGCACCAGGACGGGGAAGCACACGTTTACGAAAAGGCAACACTCCTCTTGGACTGGAGAGACTGCCTTGTGTGGGCATTGTATGTGTATGGTTCTCTCGATGGACGGTAACGGAGAAGAGGCGGTGCCTGACGGTGCCGATTTTGAGAGGGTTGGGCCGTCTTCATTCGTGGCACGCGCATGACGGCACCTGGCCAGCAGAGAAAACTTGGGCGAGGAGTACGAAAGGCTGGGTATGCGGCATAAGATTTTTGGAGCGGTTGGATAGGATTGATACTGAGATCTTGGTAGTTTGACAAAAATATGGCTTGAGTTATCCACATAGGCATGATAACGGACGATTTTTTCGAAATATGGAACCACAGAGCTTGACCTACACATTGTAATCAGAAATAGAAGGCCAACGTCGAATACCTTCGATGTTGAGCAGCTGTGGCCAAACACCCATGATTGGGGATATGGTCCTTGACAACGGCATTGAAGGCCACAACACGTATGCCCTACAACAATCAACATCACGGTCAGCATGATGAGGAGACTCCCACTCAATGGGGTGTGTACGGTTACCATCGAGAGCTGTTGAACCCCCACCCTCGGCGCAGCCACGGCCCAACGACGTGGAAGTGAGCACAGACGATCACATGAAGCCTCAGTTGAGCTCATTCGCCGACAAGTTCCCCAACCCGGTCACGGCATATCCATACCGGTGGGAGTTAGCGGGGTAGAGGTCTACATCGAGGTGAGGGCGTCGCTGGTGAAGCCGTCAAGGCCTAGCAAGGGTCGTTGCTTGGGTTCCTAGCGGGACTAGTAACTTGTCTGCCGCACCAGTTCTGCATGGGTAGGACGCATACCCGTGACAATGTCAGCGTGGGGAGCCCTTGAAAAGGTAAGAATTGGACCATGGTCCCAGGTTGTTTGTTGAATTGCCTGATCATTGATTGCACTGAGTGGGCTCGAGTAGGCGCCAATTACGGAATCTTCCGACTCGAGGACGACTTGTTTCTCAGCAAAAAACACAGGTTCTCGAGGTCACGGTACTGCGCGGACCGCTTGGATGCCCCGATGTTCTGTATTTGCCCTCTCTTACATGATCTGAGTCCTTGGACTCTTCCAGCTTGGGAGTGTGGGGTGACCCGCAGACATTGGTTTATGTAATCAGCCATACCACAGCAACATCAATGCGCGGATTATTGCTGTTCCGAGCAGCTCAACTGACGGGGAATTTTGCAATGCGAATTTGCCCATCAACCACAAGAGCCACGAGGCTGTATAGAACCTGCTCCACGACCGTTGCTAGCAACGCGGAGCTCAGCCATGTCTCCAAGATCGAGGATTTGGGGCGCATGCAGAGCTCTCGCAATTCGCTCGAGACCTGCCGCCCCCCGAGCCGAGCCCTTTGTCAATTCTCTCCCCCGGAGGCGGTGGTACTCGGACGAGGGAAACGGCCAACCCCCGAAACCAATTGACAACACCCCCAAACCCGACGAGCCCCGACCAGAGCCAATCTCGAAGGACGCCAATGCCTCTGAGGCCTCAGCAGGGAATGGAGATGCCGAGGTAGGGATTCAATTGAGGTGATCCCTCACGGCCAAGGCTGACTGTGATACCTTTTCTAGGCGACTCCCACGACGTCCAGTTCCGAGGTCCTAGACGATGCGACGCTTGAACAGCTCTTCTATGGAGGCCGCACGGTGGCAAGTCAGACCGAGGGTGGCCTGACGTCGGCGCAGGAGGATGTTCTTTACCGTGAGGGCACCATCCCCTCGGCCGAGAAGGCGGAAGCCCTCGTTGCGGCGGCGGATAGTGCTGAGGTGGCGGCGGCGGACAATGTCGAGGTCCAGGACGCCGGACACAAGTTCGGCCTGCCCACGCGACCGTGGCCGGAAGGCTTCAACATGAAGAAGCGGTACCATCCCGTGCTAGAGCAGATCACACGACTGCTGATGCGGGATGGTAAGCTGAGCGTTGCACAGAGGGTATGTTTCAGCCCTGGTGAAAGAGCTGGGGTGGGATGAAGTAGCTAACGAGGGCGAACCCAGAACATGGCCATCGTCATGAACTACCTCCGAACCGCACCTCCTCCGATCTACAGTCCGAAGTTCCCCCTCCTGCCCGGAACCCCTCCGGCTTCCCACCTCCCTCTCAACCCGATCCTCTACATTACCGTGGCCATCGACTCGGTGGCACCCCTCCTCAAGATCCGCAACGTATCGGGCGCTGGCGGTGGTGGCCGAGCGTTGGAGCTTCCCGTGCCCCTGGCGGTGCGGCAGCGACGACGCATCGCCTTCCAGTGGATTCTGGACGTTATCAACAAGAAGCCATCCAAGGGCAGCGGACGCAAGCAGTTCCCCCACCGGATAGCCGAGGAGATCATCGCTGTTGTGGAAGGGCGGTCGAGCGTGTGGGAGAGGCGGAAGCTGGTGCACAAGCTGGGCACGGCAGCCCGAGCCAACATCGGGTCCAACAAGCTCAAGACGAAGAAGAAGATGTAGAACGGGGAAGGGAAGCATTGGAAACACCCCACCGCACTATAGGTTGTACAGTAGATGTGCCAAATATGTAACTATATCCAGCCTTTTTGATACAAAGACGTATTTGATGTTTTACCTTGACTAGAGGGTGGGAAGGCCGGAAGAGCATCATCCGTGCAGCTTTTGCGGCTTAGAAACCGTCTATCGGCCTTGCGTCTAGGTTTCGTTGTGGTTTGTTTAAGTTCGGCAGAGAGCGGACGTATCCGCAAACGTTCTCCACTCTTTGAAAGCCCTGCCCACGAAGTACTGTACCTCCCAAACCCTGGAGAATGCCGTATCCGGATCGGGTTTCGGCGGCACTGGCATGCGCAGGAGAATGCCGAAAGGATGCGTTCATGCACTTGGCGCCGTCTGTTAGGCGGGAACAAAGATCGGAGGACATCGGGGGGCGAAGCCTGGATACTTCCGAGGTTGCGGTTACGGTTACGGAGGCGGCGCAGGGAACGATGATGGCGTCTGACTCATGACGGATGGAGAGGTGCTTTTGCTTTTCGGATGGAATTGTGCCCAGTCTCGTGATGGGTAGATTTTTGAAAAGAATGTTCTGATTTTCTAGTTTCAAATAAGAAAAGTGTCCTGTGCAAATCGTTTCAGACATGTGTTCTTTCAGAATGACACCTCGACTTGATGCATCAGTTTCAAGATGCTGTCCAATGTTGAGACGATGATTTCCCAAAGATCTATAGAGCAAGGTTGTAAATGAATTCCCTTGAGATTTGCAAACAATGCGAGAAAACCCTGGAGAAAAAACACTACCGAAACCTATCGATCGGATAGAGAGAATGGAGCCAATTGTCCAATGACGAAACCAGAATTAGACGCGGCCGAATGCTGCTTTCACATGACGACACAATCACTCGATGGCCCCGGAGCCGGGGCTGAGCTAAGGACCGAGCCTGCGGCCACCAACTGATGATTCTGAGATTCCATGAAGAGAAGAAAAGCAATACTGAAAGACTTTTTTTGGAGGTGGCCTTCTTGGGCAGCTACTATTGGGCCTTTTATCATTTCGGCTCCGTAAAGTGGTGACAGTGTGCCGCTCTAAACACCTTAACCGATGACCCTGCGCACATCATTGCCGCAAAGAGGAACCGCCAAAAACCGTTCTCGTGGTGAGTGCCCAACTCTGCCAGCGGACTAGGGAGTCAGCAGTAGCAGGCCCCCCTCCTTCCCCACTGCACTCCGCTCGGTGACCTCCCACACTTCCCTCCATGTGTGGGCTGCCACTGCCACCAGCCTCTCTCTTGCCTCAAACCGTTCTCGACTCCACGCCTCGACTGCGCTCCATTCTTTCCCCGGAACCTGGATCCCTCCCACCTCGACTCTCTCTCCTCCTCATCAGGCTTCGTCCTCCTCTTGTTTCTTGCTCCGTCACACAAGTCACACGATATTCTCATCCACCGCCCGCCACGTCGACCCGCCCGACTCTTATCTTTCCATCTTGTTCGTCTTACTTTTTTTTTCGTCGCGGCTGCTGAGAGCCTGAGGGGAGCCCTACGCCACCACGGGACATCTTCACCGAGTTCCTCTGACGTACCACGCGAACCCCCCAACCTTCGACACCGTTTTCTCTTGACCCAATATCCATCACAGCCGAACATTTATCAACATCATACGTTGTTCGCACTATGATCTGAGAGGCGACTGGCCACACGATTTATCTAGTTGTTTCTGGAACCGCACAATGCTCTCTTGGCCCGCATCGACATCTCAGCGCCCCATCCACAAGTTCCCCCGCTAAGCCATCGTGGTGTGTGCGCATACCGATTCCTCCTCGGTTCAGCTTCCGAACTTCCTCGCCATCGCAAGTAAAGCCTCAACTTACTCGCCCACACAACACTGCGACCCGTGTTATCCTTCATCTGCGCGGTCTGCATCCGATTTCAACGCCCACCAGCGCCGACCTGATCACAGAAGCGATTCGAACTTATACAACCGCCATCATGTCGCACAACCAGCAACCCATGAGCATAGAAGCCATGCTTGACATGGAACGGCAGGAAGTCCTGGCCCTGCTCGAAAACAGACCCCGACCCCAGCCCTCCCCTCAAGAGCGAATGCGGTCCGCTTCGCCATACACTGCTACCCCGCGATCTCCCGTTCGGAGTATGCTGGACATCGATCCGCCGGCGCCAAGCTCCCCGCGCCAGGCCCCGGTACGGAGCATGCTTGACACCACCTCTCCTCCTCCCCCCAGGGTGCGAAGCATGCTAGACCCCGACACGCCTCCGGCCGGCCCCTCGAAGCTCCCCGGCACTAGCACCACGCCTAACTCGCCCGTTGCTACAAAAGCCAGTCTCGCTCCTGCTACTACTGCGCACACACGCAGCTTCTCCGATGCTTCGTCAAAACCTGTCGAGTTTGGCCCTAGAGCAACAGGGAACCGCAATGATCTTACAGCCGAGTACCAATTCTCCGACATTATCACCCACGGCTCTGGCCAGCAACTACCCAAGAGAAATACTCAGGGTGGAAAGAGGCAATCTGGAGGCGGCGCACTAGGGGAAGCTCTCCGAGGGAGCGATCTCAGTGGCCTACACATCCCAGGTGATCGTGATCACAGGCGGTCGCTCGGCGGTCCCCTTGGAGGCAAGAAATCCAAGTCTCCCCACAATCGCCTGGATTCAAGATCAAGATCACCTGGTTACACCCAGATGCTGGCTCCTGGAACAGCTATGCTCGATGATGGCCGAATATTCGATATCAGCAACGCCTACCGCCGGCTCTCTGACGCGAATCTCGCATTCTCTAGTGGTAGTCTGGCTACATTGCCCATGCGCAAACGAGATGAGAGCCAGAACGGCAGCGGCAGGATGGTCAAGGATTACTTGAGCCCTGATGGTGACCAGCTTGGGTCGAGCGAGGAGGACGAACCTTTCTCCTCAGACGACGAGGATCGCGGCCGCAAGAAAGCGCCGCGATCGTTGAACCCTGATGCCAAGGGAGAGACCGCAGATGGTCCATCAAGCAAGGACGGCCGAAAATCCCTCAGCCTTCTCGCCGCCGCTGAGGAAGAGCGTACGTCGGCCATATTGACATGCCTATACTGCACATGCTAACCTCGATTTAGGGACCCAAGTTGCGTCACAGCAACCGAAATATGTATACCGGTCCCTGCTCTCGGAGCCGGAGATCAAGGTCACTAACCCTTCTGGTGACAACGTGAAACCCAACAAGCCCTCTGTGCATCCCAATACGAGTTACGATCAGGACCCGGGCTCGACCGCGGCTTCCATCATGGACTCGGATGAGGAGGCTGACATGGACGACATCAAGAGAGCCCAGATGCTTGCGTTTTCAATGACGAATATCATTTCCACCCCTGAATCCCACCGAGCCATTCGCATGATTTATCGTGGAGAGTACAATAAGATTGTTCAGCAAGCCGAGGAAGAACATCACCGATTGAGAAAGTATCTGGTGGCGACGGATCTGAGCGATGAATCAACCCACGCACTCGAGTGGGCGATTGGAACGGTATTGCGAGATGGCGACACCCTGATGGCCATTTACTGTGTGGACGAAGAGGCTGGCATCGGCTCTGAAGGCAACTCAGTACCCGACGACCCAAAGGCAATGAGAGAGCAAGCTGCAGCGATCAACTCGGTCGCGAACACCAAGTCAGTGGCGCCTCCCATGACAGCGGTGCCGGAATTCGTGCGCGCCTCCATCCGAGGAGACTCGAAGGCCAGTACACCTAACACTTCCCCTGCGCCATCGAGCCGCGGAGAGCGTAGCAAGGCCGAGGAAGACCGCCGTCGAGCAGTCAAAGACATTACTGAGAGGGTCCTGCGGCTATTGCGGAAGACGAGCCTGCAGGTGCGGGTGATTGTGGAAGTGTTGCATTGCAAGAACCCAAAGCATCTGATTACTGAAGTGATTGACCTGGTCAACCCCACCTTGGTCGTCATAGGAAGTCGAGGAAGGAGCGCGTTGAAGGGGTAAGTTC
Organism: Fusarium nematophilum; assembly: GCA_033030565.1. Taxonomy (NCBI): domain Eukaryota; kingdom Fungi; phylum Ascomycota; class Sordariomycetes; order Hypocreales; family Nectriaceae; genus Fusarium; species Fusarium nematophilum. The sequence goes on from JAVIXY010000002.1 coordinate 505,420, forward strand.
ATTCTTTTTTTCTTTCTCCTGGATAATATCGATGCTGACCAAGGATAGCGTCATTTTGGGTTCATTCTCCAACTACCTAGTGACAAAGAGCTCAGTGCCAGTCATGGTTGCACGCAAGCGTCTCCGGAAGCAGGGCAAGTACAGAGGCGTAAAGCAAGTGAACAATCTGAGCAATCCTACTGCTCGGAGTCTGGCGAATGCGAAGATTGATTAAGGGCCGATGCATTGGAAGCACTGAAGGCAGGGGGAGTATGATTGGATCAGCGTTGAAGCGGCAAGTCAGCGGCATGGGGTTTAGAACGGGTTGTGGAGAGGACATGGCAACAGGTGTTGTGGGGGAGTCAATTCTTGATGTTGATTTTTATGAGCGGCGCACATTTCATTTCCACGGTCAAGGGGACTTGTTGAGGTGACTTGAGGCAAGGTCTGGTGCTGGTGGGTGGGAGCGGATGATGGTACATTGGGTAGAGATCACTCATTAGGATTCATTGTGGCTAGAGGTACAGGTACTCTGTATGATGAGGACTTCTCCAGGGTGTCCCAAGTAGCGGAAATAGTATCCAATCCGTAAGCTGTTTCACCTATGCCGCTGGTGGCTTGAGGTTCCAGCAGAGATAGAAGCTACCTACCTTACCGTATTAACTGCATGCCAGGTGGTGGCTTGAATTCGCCTGTCTCAGGTTGCATCACGTGCATCGTTCGTCGACGCACGTCTGTCTTAATTCCGACGACCCTTGAGTACAACTGACTCAAGATTTGCGCTTGGGCTTCCAAGTAGCCAGGGTCGTCCATTTCTTTTTTAAAGTGGTAAAACCGCCGTGATTCTTTTCCCCAATTCCCGCTTCTAGAATGTCTCAGACCCCGACCTGCTCCTTGGCCTCCTGCCCCTTCCAGGTGCCGCGGGCAGGTTTTCCAGTTTTTGCCACTGGGGTTCCCGCACGTTTCATTGGTCTCCAACCCTCAGCTCTCCAGCGGTGCCCAGCGGGTGTCCAGCCTGCCAGCCTACCAGCCTACGCGCCCTACCAGGCCAGCCTGACTCGCTTGCGGCTTTGACCTCGCCTCGCCTGGACCACCGCGAGGCTGAAACGGTGGCCATGAAACTGCTCCCTCGCGACGGTTGCTTCTCCTGGGCCTCATGCGATTGATTACCTGGTAATCTGTCCTGTCCCTCCCCCCTCCCCCCCGAGCCGCCAGCCATGAGACTCGTCAATACCAGGACGCTGCAGCTCGAGAATGTGGGGGGCCGAACTGAAAAATACGCCATTCTGTCCCATACGTGGGGCAACGATGAGGTCTTGTTCGACGACATCCAGAGCCCGTCGCGGATGCACGAGATCAAGCAGAGGAATGGATCCGGGTACCGCAAGATGGCGCAGGCCTGCGAGAAGGCGCTGAGCCGCGGCTTCGACTACGTCTGGATCGACACGTGCTGCATCGACAAGTCGTCGAGCGCAGAGCTATCCGAGGCCGTCAACTCCATGTTCCGCTGGTACAGGAACTCGGCGGTGTGCTACGCCTACCTCTCGGACGTGTTCGTCCACTCGGCGGGGGCGATCGCGGGCCTCAAGCAGAGCCGCTGGTTCTCCCGGGGCTGGACGCTCCAGGAGCTGCTGGCGCCGGACGAGGTGGAGTTCTTTGACCACAACTGGTCTCCCCTGGGCGAGCGGCACTCGCTGGCCGCGACCATCAGCGAGATCACGGGCATCGAGGAGGCCCTCCTCTTGCAGCCGGACCCGAGGAAGGACCGCAAGATATCGACGCTCCTGCAGCGGGAGAATGTGGCCACGCGCATGGGGTGGATGGCCCACAGGGAGACGACCAGGATCGAGGACATGGCTTACTGCTTGCTGGGCATATTCGACATACGCATGCCCATCTTCTACGGGGAGGGCAACAAGGCCTTTCTCCGCCTGCAGGAGGAGATCCTCAAAAGGTCGAGGGACCAGTCCATCCTCGTGTGGAGGTGGCCCCTGTCGCAGAAGCCGATGGAGACGCTGCACCGGATGCACTTCCTGGCTGACCACCCGGCCAACTTCAACCTGCGGACGTACGCAGGACAGGAGGACCCGGGCCAGTTCGGGATCAGGCTGACGGAGCAAGGGCTGGTGCTGCGGGTCTGGAAGTGCCCGTGCAAGCTGATGCGCTGGAAGTCCAACAAGACGAAGCTCAAGGAGGACGGGAGCCAGTTCCTGGCCGTGCTCGACTGCAGCTTGTCGCCGGACACGCTCTCGAGGCCGGCCCTCATTCTTCGCGAGAGCCCCTATGCCGAGAATGTCTACAGACGAGACCCCATGAGCGTCATTATGGTGATAGAGCACGACCGTCAAAAATCAGGATATCTAGATACAGGAGGGGAACAAAATTGTAAGCCACTACCTCCATGGACTTGATCTCTCGAGGGATCACTGACACCTGTGCTTTTTTAGCAATACATTCCATCGAGTACAAGCCTGGCGAGTTCAAGATGGAAACGATTCTGCTCGAGTCCGAGTCCGCAGAGCCAGACCTCCGCCTTCGGGGGAGCTTCCCCTTCAAGGTGACCATGTCGCTCAAGGAGCGTGAACTCAAGCAGCGTGCAGCATACACGGGATCGCAGCGGTATGTGGTGTCGGGTGAGCTGGCGGAGGAGCCGACGCAGAACCCCATCTACGGGGTGATATTCCTGGGCGACGAGACGACAGGCACGGAGCTGGTGGTGTGGTGGGGGCTGATAGAGAAGGGGACGGCCATGTACGAGGTGCACAACCGGCCCAACAACCCGCGGCTCTGGAGCAGCAGCATCCCCGTGTGCTTCATCCAGTCGTGGACCAACCTGACGGGCAAGGAGGCGTTCGACGCGAGCCTCGCCGAGTCATTAGCCGTCAACATGCTGTGCGAGGAGTTCCCGCTGCCGTGGCCCGAGACGGAGCGGCCGTCGGTGGTGGAGGTGGAGGACGGGCTGGACCTGCAGAACGCGCTCAACTCGAAGCCGATGGCGACGGAGACGGTGATTGAGCTGTTCACGCAGTGCGCGCAGCCGGTGATGGAGTGCGTGGGGTGGGGGATGAGGATACGGGCGTCGATGCGGAGGGTCGAGTTCCTGGGGAGGCTGTGCTGCGAGCTGGAGATTGAGGAGAAGAACCCGGGGGTCGAGATTCCGTGATGTTGGGCATTACAATGGAGTTGGGGTGTTGGGTGCTTTGTTAATAACTATGGAGGGTGGGAGGCATTTCTGGTGGTCTGGAACTCTGGATAGCTGAGGGAGAGTTGGATGAGGCAGCACATAAGAGTTGAGGGTGTAGTAAATAGGTGGAGAGGATCAAGTATAAAAACCTGGAGTACATACACATTAAGGCGTTAGCTGCCCCAATCTTACATTTCCCCTAGATTCACTGTGATATGTACCTCAACCATCCAGGACTACTGGTGTTTTCCTTTCCTCCAAATGCAGCCTGATGGTCTACCTGGGTGGGTAGGTCCGGGAGGTTCCACTTTAACGGACCCACGTCTGGCCATCACCTGGGAGGCAAGAGCCCAACCATCACATCAGAGTCACAAAAACAAACAACACACAAAAACACGAACACGGAACGGACACGTCTTTAAGCCGCTTCTTTTTCGTGGGATCCTCGCGTTTTAGACACGCTCCTTTTACCATGACTGATGATTATCACACCATATAAATACCATGAGAACAAGGCATCCTCTGCTCTTCACAAAGGATACCCCGCATAAGAACAACAAAACACCTTGAAAGACGATAACAAGATGCTCATGTGACCCAGCACGCCAGAAGATGCCTTGCGCGTCAGGCCACTCAACTCCCCTACCGCAACGAGTAAAGTGGCAGCGAATGGCCCTGATTCGTGTCCCAAAGGGGTCTAGTGCGGGGTCGTCAAAACGGTCTGTTTCTGCACGGTTGGCAGGACATGATTGGCTGTGATGCATTGCCTTAGACTTTGGGGGGGTCCCCAGGGAGGAGGAGGGACGATTGCTCCCAACCTCTTGATTTCGAGGGGGGGGAGGCAGACCAAAGACCAAAGGGCAGAGTATTAGCTGTCAAGGCGTTATCGGCTGTTCAGTAAAGCCGGCAATGATGGGTCATGGTTTGTTTCATCGTCTTCTCCCTGGTTTCCTTTCTTGAACCTTTTTCTTTCTTCCTTTTCCTTTCTTGTACCCTTTCTTGTCTCTCTGTGGCAGCCTGGGTCGAGTCAACTGGCCTCCACCCTCTTGTCTTATGCTTGGATAGCCTGAGCTATATTGGCATGTCAATGCAGCAAGACATCATCCTTGCATAGTTGCAAACCTTTTTCCCAACTCTCTATTTGCCCTTGCCCTTTTTCTTTCCATCCATACATCATCGATACTCCGGATTTCAAGGGACTACATACAAGACAAAAGTGAATGAAGAAAAAGACGTCGTCTCCATGAATTCATTCCTGACGGTAAACAACAACGTCTCGCTCGTCAGCATCACCATCGCTCCAAGCACCTACTTCATCACCCTCGCCCTGTGCCTCGTCTTTGCCGTCATCTACATCCCCCGGCTTGTCACCCACTTCTTCCCGGGTCTCGGCCTGCCACTGCCGTCACTGTCGTCGCTTGTACGGCCGTTGTTTGCAGACGCAGGACACACTCTCGCCCCCGCGGGAAACGACAAACCCCTCCCGGACGTCCCCTTTGCGGCTGGCCAGCTTGTGTTTGAAGACCAACAGCAGCTCGTCATCTCTGGTCAGGATATCGTTCTTGCGCAGCGCCGTCACCGGCAGCAGCTAGAGCAGCTCAAGGTACAGCAGCAGCACCAGCAGCGCCTCCTGCTTCAGAAACAGCAACAGCTTCAGCTCCAGGATATAGAGCATAACCGCCGTCGAGAGTCCCGTCGATCCCGGGCCTTGACTGCCGAACCCCACAACCCACCCTCACCCTCATCCTCTCCCAGGAAGCACAGCAGCCATGCCGGATCACCTCGACGGTCTCGACTCCCTACAGGACTTCGATCTCCCAGCAAGTCCAACGTCGGCCCTGCTCCGCAGCGAGGCGGCGACGACGGAAGAGGATCTCGAGGACTCGGAGATCGCTTCCGCGGGTGGCTACTCACCTCCGGCGTGGCGAAGACTCGGCAACGGAGACCGGAGTAGCGGCTTCTGGAGGGGGCCGCACGACTTCCTCGGCGCCGGCCTGCACCACCGGGGCCTCGGCACCCTGCGGGAGAGCTCGCCCGAGCTGGATGACGAGAGCGAGGATGACATGGTCCTCGAGAGGGCCATCAGGACGAGGCTGCCCAAGGGGAGCCAGAGCCCGGACAAGGGGAGGAGCGTGAGCCCCGAGAGGGCTGAGGATAGGACGCTTCAGGTCAAGCTTGAGGAGAGGACGAGTCCGACGAGGGAGTTGAGGCTGCAACAGTCCCCGCCAGATAACTGTGAACAGATCCAATGTACTATATCTTATCAACAGTAACTAACATGGACTCAGATATCCGCTTTGCTGTTCGCGCCGAAGTCCAACATCGCACTGAACCCATCGAGGCCGCCATCAACTTTGTCCGACATCACTACACGTCCCTCACACGCACCTGGTCCTCCACATTCACCACCCTCCTCGTCGCCCTCCTATCCCTCTCCCTCTTCAAGTCCCTCCTCCAACCCGCCGCGCCACGCCCCGCCGGCGATCTCGTCAAGGTGGCGGGGCTCGCTCGCTCATTCGAGCCCCTCATCTACTACTCCGAGCATGCCGTCTCTCAGGTCCATGACCTGCAGGCCACCAGCGTTGCCGTCTGGGACCTCGGCGAGAGTGTGCGTACCAGCGACATGCGGGACGCTCCCAGCATCGTTGCCGACCTGGACGCCCTCAGCGACACGATGAAGACGTTGGCCATCGAGATGACCAAGTTCTTTGCAAGAGTCGACGGCGACATTGACGGGTAAGTTCACATACGCAGACAAAGCCCCCCCAGATTCTCACCCCTTCTTCTCCAGCATCCTCAACGTCATGGACTGGGCCAGGATGCATCTCAACCGCCTCAACTCGTCCCCCTCCCCCTCCACCCTCTCCTCCGCCTACGACAACATCCATAACCTCCTCTCCCAGGCGCGCATCCTCGAGGACGCCGCCGGCTCGCCCACGCCCCTCGGCCGCCTCACCACGCACGTCTTCGGCCTCTCCAATCCGCAGCGCGAGCAGCGCATGGTCCAGCTCCTCTTCACCGAGTTCATCGCCGTCCTCGAGGACTCGATCCAGGCCGAGCTGCAGCACAGCGTCACCCTCTTCGCCCTCTTCGAGGCCGTCGACTTCCACTTCCTCAACCTCGCTCGCACCGTCGTCCGCGAGTCGTCCGCCCAGGAGGAGCTGCACGCCGACATGCTCTCCAGCCTGTGGACCAGGCTGCTCGGCACCCGCGCCGCCGAGCTGCGCAAGTTTGAGCAGAACCGCCAGCTGCTGCGCAACGTCCGCGAGAAGACGGTCCGCAACAAGGGCATCCTCGTCGAGCACAACGGCAAGCTCCTCACCCTCAAGGCCTCCCTCGAGACCCTCCGGAGCAAGCTCGTCTCGCCACTCGTCCGCGGCGTCAACTCCACCACCCTCACCCTCGAGGACCAGATCCGCGGCCTCAGCGACGTGAGCGAGTACCTCGGCGACGTGCGGAAGCAGCAGAAGGGCAAGGTCATGGAGACCCTCTTTGGCAGCGTCCCCAGCAGGAAGTACATGATTGACGAGAGGCCTGACACCGTCGTCGTCAACCCGGTTTAGCTGTTTGGAAGACAGGTGGTGATAATATTGTATTGCATCTCATCTGGATGGCTCGTTGGCATTGCCACGATTTGGTTTATTGCATGAGGCTTGGATTACAACGGCCGGGCTTCATTTTTATCGCGCGCTTCGATAGGCGTTTGGCAGCACCAGTGGCGTCTCTGGGATCTCCCTTCGTTAGTGGCATGTACAGTTGATCAAATGTAACCAGTTTCATAGACAAAACTTTCAAGTCCAGCCTTCATCGAACATGTCACTTCACTGTTAATATCCAAAGCCCAGTCGGCACTCTCGCGCAAAACCAGTCGGCGAATCAAGGGACAGTGTTTGAACATATTTCTTTCATTAGAAACCCTAACCGCATAAAACCTCTGCGTTGATCATGCCTGCAAAAGAGGACCATGGTGGGGGGTATAGGCCAACAGGCAGAGTGTCAGAAAACCGTCAACGCCATCCTGGTGGGTTCTCTCGATGGAGCACCGTCGCCGTTGCCGTGAGCAGGCCTTGGTCCGCATCGAGAGCCAGCCACCGTAGAGTCCCCAAACTTTTGAGTTTCCCTTCCTGAGAAGAAATAGCAACCAAGTCTATCTGTACATAATGCGCCCCCTCAAGATGGGTAACACACAAGGTCGTAAAGCATGTTGTTCTTTTGCCTGATCGTTCCATAATGCGCCTTGTCGAGGCGTACGTCGTTCCATGTGAGAGGGTTGCCCAGTCAGATAATTATGACAAAGGAAAATACTCGAGATCGGAGAAGTCGGAGACGGGCTTTAAGCCTTGGTCTCCTCCTCCTTCTTGGCCTCGCCACCCTCAGCACCAGTAGTGCCCTGGGCCTTGACGTACTCATCGTAGACAGCGAGAGCCTCGTCGACCTTGGCCTTCAGAGCAGCCTCATCCTCAATACTGCGGCTGGGGTTAGTATCGTGGCGTGCATCCCAAAAAGGGGGTGGGTTCACTTACAGGTTGACAAGCTCGGTGTTGTCCATCTCGAGAAGCATACCCGTGATCTTGCCAGCAAGCTCCGAGTTGATGGCCTGGATCTTGGGGAAGATCATCTCACCCAGGATTTGCTTCTGCTGGGCGGGCTGGGCGGCAGACAGCTGCTGCTGGAGAACGGCAGAGGGGCTCACGCCCTCGGTAGCACGAGCGCCCTGGTTGTTGCCGTTGCGGCCAGCATTGGGGCCACCGCGGCCGGCGCCCTGCTGGCGGTTGTTAGGAGGGAAGCCAGGCATGCCACCGGCCAGGTTGGGAGGAACGCCAGGCATGCCCTGAGGGCCACCACGGCCACCCTGAGGAGCTCCGCGGCCCCCAGCGAGAGCAGCCTGTTGAGCCTGCTGCATGGCAGCCATGAACTGAGGAGTGCCAGGCTGGCCGTACTGGGGAGGGAACTGGCCAGGCATGCCGTACATGTTGGGGGGGATCTGCTGAGGAACAGCGCCGCGACCGCCCTGCTGAGGGTAGCCGGGGAACTGACCAGGGCGGCCACCCTGGACACCGGGCATTCCCATGCCGGGCTGAGGGAAAGGCATGCCGCGGCCACCCTGGGGGATGAAGCCGGGCTGCTGGCCGGGAGCGAAGTAGACCGGGGGCTGCATGTACTGCTGGGGCATACCGGCAGCGGCGGCGGCCTGCTGCATGCGCAGCTGGTTGCGAGCCTGGATACTAGCCTCAAGCTGGCTCTTGCGGACATCCTTGCGCTGGGCGAGGGCGACGTAGAGGGGCTTGTTGTTGATCATGCGCTGGTTCATCTCAGCGACAGCCTTGGTGGCATCGTCGGGGTTGCTGAAGCAGACGAAACCGAAGCCCTTGCTCTTACCGAGCTTCTTGTCCGTCTTCTTCTCAGCCTTCTTGTCGGCGCTCTGCTCCTCGCCCTCCGGAGTCTCCTCCTTCTTGTTCTCCTTCTCCTTCTCGTCCGTCTCCTCCTTGGCCGCCTCCTCACCCTCGACAGGAGTGTCGCGCATCACCTTGGCGGAGGTGATGGGGCCGAACTCGGAGAACATCTGGCGGAGCTTATCATCGTCAACGTCGTCATCGAGGTTCTTGATGTAGAGGTTGACGCCCTGGTACTTGTTGGCCTTCTCCAGGCGAGCAGCCTCATAAGACTTGCGCAGCTCCTCCTCGCGCTCGTGCTTCTTCTGGGCGCGGCCGACGTACAGGTCCTGGCCGCGGAAGTCCTTGCCGTTGAGGTCGTCGACAGCTTTAGCAGCGCTCTCGTGGGTGGTGAAGTTGACGAAGCCGAAGCCACGGCTCTTGCCCTCCTGGTCACGAGCCAGGGAGGAGGAAGTGACCTCGCCAAACGTCTCGAACAGCTGCCGGAACTCGTCCTCGGTCACCTCTTGGTTGATGTTCTTGACGTAGACGTTGGTGAAGTTGGCCTTCATCTCCTCGAACTTGCTCTGGCGATCCTTCTTGGGAATGTGGTGACCGACATAGACCTTCTTCTCGTTGAGAAGCATGCCGTTGACGTGCTTGATGGCCTGAGCAGCAGCCTCATCGGTCTCGTAGTGAACGAAACCGTAGCCCTTGGAGTTACCGTTCTCATCCTGAGCGACCTTGCAGCTCAGAATGTTGCCAAAGGCGGCGAAGGTGTCGTGAAGAGCCTTGTTGTCAATGGCGACATCAAGGTTCTTGATGAAGACGTTACCCTGGCCAGTCTTGCGCAGAGCAGGGTCACGCTGAGACCACATGATGCGGCAGGGGCGGCCCTTGATCAGGGTGTAGTTGAGCTCCTCCAGGGCCTTCTCGCCGTCGGCGGTCGAGTTGTAGTTGACGTAGGCGTAGCCGAGGGAGCGACGAGTGACGGCATCACGGCAGACACGAATAGAGGCGACGGCGCCGATCTGAGAGAAGAGCTCAAAGAGCATGGCCTCGGTGACGGAGGGGTCGAGCTCGCCAACGTAGAGAGAGGCCGAGTTCTGAGGGTGAGGAGCAGCCGAGCTGGGGGTAGGAGCGGCAGCGTCGTCGCTGGCGCCAGCGACGGCGGTGTCGATGACAGGAGCCTTGGCATCGCCGCTGCCGTTGAGGGAGGTGTTGCTGAGGTCGTTGGCGAGCTGATCAACAGCGCCGGGAGCAGTGTTGGAGGCCATTGTTGACGTCGGGGGGATCTCTGGTCTGTGATAAACCTTGATGCGCAGTCGGGTCAGCGATGAGTGGAACGATTTTGAAAGAGCGAATGGTTCAATGCAGGGCACAGTAGCGAAGAATAAGAAAAAAAAAATTGAGGAGCAGGAGGGGGAGGGGAATGAGGGTCCAAACATACCTGTTTAAGAAGCCGACAGCGGGTCAAGTTCGCGTGGTACTGGACCTAAGCGAACAAAGAAGACGGGGCAGCGGACAAAGCGATGCGGCCGTGGCAGGATCGAGGGCTTTGAGGAGCAAAGAGAGGCTGACTCAAAGGCGATGCGCGAAAGTCGTCGGGGGGAAGAAGTCACTCGGGCGGTGTCGCGAGAGAGACAAAGAGGGTCGTGAGGATGGGAGATGAGGGGGCACGGTGGAGGTGGGTTGTGTTTTTTGGGGGTTTTTCAAGTTTTTTTGGTGGTTTTGTTTGGTTGGAAGAAGTGAGCAGACACAGAGAACTAGTACGAAGACCGTACCTCTGAACTGGCTCGACTTTTATGGGTTTGAGGGGTTGAGTTTGATAAGGTTGTGATGCGGTTGAGGAGGGAAGAAGGAGAAATTTCGTCGCGGTGATAATTATTTTTTTGCCTGTAAAACCTAAGGCTAAGGCAGTGCTAGGCTCATGTGGTGGAGGGTGTGGAGGGTGTCCGCCTTGGAAAGATTGGTGGAGTGTGAACCGCACCTGCCAGATGGGTGTCAATCACGGCAGTCCGTATTTACCCGCTGATAGTGATAGGCGGCGTGGTAGTGGGCCGTCTGCCACTAACAGAATTGGCATGGCCGAGGCGTGGTTTGGCGATAAGACGCGGGGCACGTGCCCTACTCGCACCATCTCGCCAGTGGCCAAGGTACTTTGCGGCGCTCCCGAGAGCCCAGGGCAACCTGAGAACCGTTGTTGAAATTTCTGTCAAGGGCAAGAACGACACGCCATGTACCGGGTATGCGACGTTGAAGGAAACGGCCATTTTGGGATGCCGGCCATCACAGACCAGGGTATACAAGAACCGTGCGAGAAACCGGAATGAAAACGAGCGCGTAGACAAAATCCTTCATTTCCTCTCAATTGCACTGTGTCTCACAAAAACCCCATGACTGTAGAGCTGGAATTCCCTGTTGCTTGTAACTGGCAGGACCTAGAAAAGCAACGTCGCATGTGACGAACGCACTTAGACGGTTTGCTACGATGCTGGGTATCTTCACCGCCCTGTCCACCGCCAAAGATACCTCTGCTCTGCAGAGTACCCAGGTAATCACATCCCAACAATTGAGCCTGCCCGTCCTTTGTCTACAGTGCAAGCGTCGCGATTACAGGGCCAATCACTACCCCCGTCCGCGATTCCTGCATTGGAAGCCATCGCTTTGATATCAATAATGGCCACCACTGACTCGCTTCCACACTCAAGAAGTGCTAAGAACAAGACCGAACGATGCTTCGCCAACCTGATTTCTAATACAAGCTGGAGGCTGTAGGGTAGGAGACACTCTTCCTACAGGTATACCAGGTCAAGCGCTGACATGCGCAGAGACAGAACCCAACTCATTGGAGAGTTCGATTTGGCGCAGTCCTTGTCGTGTCTTCCCGCATTTGCGTTATGCGCATCGTAGCAAAACATCATCATCTACCTATGGCGGACCTAGGCACCGAGATAAGATTACGAAATGGAAGCCATAAAATACTCCAAATTTACCCAAGGTAATCAAAGATAATCAAAAGCAAGATCAAGTTCTTAGCATCCCTTATAATTCCTTATAATCCCTTATATCCTATGCTAAAGCGTCTTAATTTATTCGATGATATTTGAGGTAAGGGAAGTGATAAGGACTACCTACCTACTCATCTCGGGTACGGATGCGCAACTAAGCTAAGTTCCTTATCTTATCAACCCCCCGGCTTAGGTGACCTCACTCCAAATCCCCACCAGGCATCTCCAAACGTCGACGAATCTCTGTGACTGAAACCGGAGCTGAATCTTCTAGAAGCATCATCGCGATACTAACCGTCGACGGCACATGAGCTCGATCATGTTTCCACTGCCCGACTAAATCCAACATCCACCCATCCTTCGCCCTCGTCGCAGCCAGCCATGTTCTCAACATTCACGGGCAGCTCTCGACGCCCTCGAAACGTCAACCTCAGTGGTTCGGCCGGCAACCCGTTCGCCAACACCTCATGGACCCCGTCTGCTGTCTCCAGCGCCACCAAGACCGTCTCGAATGCACAGGCCGAGCGCGAGAAGCGACAGGCGGAACGCCTGAGATTGAAGGCGGCGGGCAAGATCCAGAGAGTATGGAGGGGTCACCGGGCAAGGGCCGCTCTTCGCGAGTCCCGACGAGCTGCTTTTGACGCGCTCTACGACTCAGACACCGCACAGGGCCAGGATGAGCGGCTTCCCCAGGCATTTAACCTGCTCGTGTCTTTCTTCTCCTCCCGACGGAATGACGACATTCGACGAGCCATCCGCTACGCGCGGGATACCGAATCCGTCCCTCTCCAGTCCATCGCCCCGGCCGGCGTCCACCCATCTCGAGTAAAGCAACTCATCCGACTTCTTGTGGAGGCGTTGGACAAGTCTGTCTCAGCGGGGTATGTTCAACCCATCACCTTTGGGCGCTGGGCTCTCGTAGGAGCTGGCTAATACTAGCATAGGGAGTTGTCCGAAGACACCCAACTTCTTGTCAAGTTTGTCTCGCGCATCATCGCCGCTTCACCCGATTTGATTTTAGAGTTGGTCGACAGATACTACAAGGTGGTTGCTAAGCTATGTCAAGCCCAGAATCTGGACGGCCGGTGGCCGGATATTTTGCTCCAGGCTCTGTCCGCACCCCTGGGAGCTGGCTCAGAGAAGGGTAAGTTTGTGGTTGATACCTTGAGGAATTATGCTGACTGTGTGAAAGTCGTTTTGCGGGTTTATCATGCCTACGCCTTTTCTTTTTTGACCACGGACAACCTGCGTGTCTTTGAGGATAATCTTGCTTTACTATCCAGGTCAATTTCTCTCACACAGCTTGCCAAGGCGATATTAAACGGATTGACGGCATCGGATTCTCAAAGTAGTTCCGAAGATGGCCTCCTCTGGCAGCTCGCTCACTTTATCGACCTGAGCCGATTCAACGAGGACGATTCTACTGGTCCTGCTGTTCTAGAAACCCTATATACCCAGCTATCTGCTCTCTCATCGGCCGTAAAGGCTCGCCTTCCCATCAAGGGATCCAACGAGCCATCGATTTCAGACGACGCAGAAGAGCCTCTTCTACCACCACTCGACACTTATGTCACCACTAGATTGCTGTCGTTGGTGGACAGCAACGGCATTTCCCAGACATTACGTGACTTTTCCGTCAACCTAGCTAGCTCGTCGCACCAGGAGTTCCAAGGAACAAGTTTGTTGGCGGGCTACATTTTAACGTTGCTTCAATGCTTTCCCAACAGTGGCGACGACATTCGAATGCGTTTGTTTCTCGAGCAGATTCCCACGGCCTCTGGTGAGGTCCCGACGGTCAAGTTTCTGTGGCACATTATGAGCAAGACCACGGTTTTCCAGAAGCTGAGAACAGAGTCCGAGCAGCCAGTTAACGTTCTACGGAGATATCTGAGCGATGGGTCTAATGCCAGTACTTTGACAGAGGAACAGGATTGGCGCATTATTCTCCTATTCCTAGAACTCTACATCTTCATACTGCGGTTGAGCGACGATGAAGACTTTTTCAGTGGCATCTTTCCTCAGATTCTGCAGAGCAACACGTCAACGTCCCGCATTCGATCGTGCAGCCTGTCGCTTGAAGATGTCACAATTCTCACGAGCTTCCTCAAAAATACCGCCTTCACTCTTCACTACAAGGCTCAGGAATTGTCCAAGTCTCGAGGAGCGCTAGATGCAGCCGCCATGTCTCGCATGGACTCTTATTTCGGTGGCCCTTCACAGCCTGCCCAGGACGCGACACCCACCTCTCAAGGAGCGACAGCGACAAGACTGAATCTCGATAGCCTGCGCAGCATCGTGACGGTACCAATGAAGATGCTGTACGAGAGAGACTCGAGGAAACGGTTTCTGCCAGCCAACCACTGGCTCATGACGGAGAAGCTTGACAAGGAAGATTTTGTTAGTGCAGTGATTGCGGAAGAGAAACGGCAGAACGAAGAAGACTCGGAAGACAGCGAAGACGATGTGGAAAGTGAGTACGGGAATGTCCCCGGGTTCTATTCCACCCTTGCCGGGCAGCGGCTGTCGCGGCACGCCCGACTTGAGCGGCTCAAGGCACAGCAAACGCGGGCTCAGAGGGAGCGCCGACTGGCAGAAATGGGCCCGAAGCTCGAGATCCTGAAACACATGCCCTTTGCTGTGCCCTTCGAGACCCGGGTCATGATCTTCCGGCAGTTCATCCAACTCGACCGAGTTCAACGGGATGGGGCGACGACAACCACTTTCCATGCGGGCCCATTTGCCAAGCATCATGCACAAATCCGCCGAACAAAACTCTTTGAAGATGCTTATAAGCAATTTTTCGAAATAGGGGAGGGACTCAAGGACCCTATTCAGATTACTTTTGTGGACCAATTTGGCGGTGCCGAGGCCGGCATAGACGGAGGCGGAGTCACCAAGGAATTTCTCATCAGCGTTACTTCGGAAGCCTTTGGCAACAACAAGGAGGGGGCCGGCATGTTCGCCTCGAACGAGAAGGGGCTCCTGTACCCCGACCCGACCGCCGTTGACGTTCTACGAGAGTCGTTGCGGACGAGCGGGCTTTCAGAATCGGACCCAGAGTTTATAGGCTTCATGACAAGCCTCCTCCGGCGGTTCGAGTTCCTGGGCAGGATTGTTGGAAAGTGCATGTACGAGGGCATCCTTGTGGACCTGGCCTTTGCGGGCTTCTTCCTCCTCAAGTGGGCATCTGCTGGGCCCAACGACGAGAACAGCTACAAGGGCAACGTGAACGACCTCCGCGACATGGATGAAGAACTATACAACGGGATGCTCCGGCTCAAGAATTATCCAGGAGACATATCGGAGCTGGGGATCGACTTTCTTATCTCAGACCAGATCTCCCAGCCGGGGGAGCCGCTCAAGACAATCACCAAGAAGCTAATTGCCAACGGCGACCAGGTTCACGTTACCAACGACAACCGGCTGCTGTACATTTCGTATATTGCTCGGCACCGTCTCGTCGTCCAGCCGTCTCTCCAGACGGCAGCCTTCCTCCGCGGTCTCCGGGCCATCATCCGGCCCTCGTGGCTCTCCATGTTCAACCAGTCCGAGCTCCAGCGCCTTGTCGGCGGCGACTCGTCCGAGATCGACATTGAGGACCTCCGACGCAACACCAGATACAGCGGCCTGTACGAGATCGGCGACGACGGGCAGGAGCACGACACCATCAAGCTGTTCTGGAAGGTCATGCACGGCTTCACGGACGCCCAGCGGCGCGACGTGCTCAAGTACGTCAGCTCGACGCCGCGGGCTCCGCTGCTCGGCTTCTCGCAGCTCAGGCCCATGTTCAGCATCCGCGACGGCGGGACGGACGAGGAGAGGCTGCCAAGCACGAGCACATGCGTGAACCTCCTCAAGCTGCCGCAGTACAGGTCGGAGGCTACGCTCCGGGAGAAGCTGCTTTATGCGATTACGTCGGGGGCAGGTTTTGATTTGAGCTAGAAGAGGTGGTGGGATAGAGTAGAGAGTGCATTTGGGCAGGCAGGACTTTGATTTGCATTATTTAGCGAAAAGGACACGGGCAGTTTGGCATACTATTCCTTTAAAGAAAAATCCAGAATCATTATTCGCTCATCTATGGTGTACATTGACGTGGTATCGTATTTATGCATCTGCGCCGCCCTGATAGCTCCTGGCTATCAGGCTTGGTTTTCGCTTCCAGAGATCCAAAATCATCTGTCCAAACAGGCCGTTTGCCCAGGCGAACCTGATCATCGTTAGTCCCGAGATTACGAAAGGGGGCTTAAGCAGTCTTACCATGACCTCGTCCAGTGGTTCTCGTTGAAGCTGTTGACCGTCTCGTGGATCAGGCCGAGCCCGCTCGTCGAACTCATCAGCTGGCGGATGCCGTCGACGATCTCGTCGTCGTCGTCGCTCGTCAGGAGCTGGACGATCAGCCCCATGGGCCACGCCATGCCGGGGCCGAGATGGGGCCCGCCGGTGGCGTTCAGCACGGGTCCCCGGGCGTAGTAGGGGTTCGAGGAGCTGAGGATGAAGGCCCGGGTGTTGTCGTAGACGTGCTGGGAGGCGGGCCTGTAGCCCATGTGAGGGATGCTGAGGAGGGAAGGGAGGTTTGCGTCATCCTGGACTCGTCAGTATGTCATCTAGCATAGCGCAGCCGTCCATACCATGAGGCTGTAGGAGCCAAAGCCGTCGATCTCGTAGGCGTACATCTCGCCAAAGGTGGGATGCTGGACGATCGCATACTGGTTGATGCCGACCTCGATGCCGGCGGCCAGCTTCTCCATCTGCTCGGCCACGTCCTCGTCGATGTCGCGCATGATCTGGGCGCACGACGTGAGGTAGCGCGCAAACATCATGTTTGCGGGGATGAAGTACTGGTATATGCAGGCGTCGTCGGACGGGCGGAAGAAGCTCCGCACGAGGCCGATGTGGCCCTTGACGGGAGCGCCGTGGCCGTGGTTCGACACCGTCTCGGAGGCGCTGTCCGAGTTGCGCAGCCACGAGTAGGCCGGCTTCTGGACCTGGCCGTCGTCGGCGTACGTGCCCTCCTGCATGTGGTCTGCGACGCGGAGGATCTTCCTCACGGCCTCGACCCAGCCAAACTTTGCAAAGAACGCAGCGTCGTCGGTCTCCTCGTAGTAGTCCCACGACAGCTGGAGGAAGGCGGCGAGCGAGTCGAGCTCGTACTTGCACTCGAAGACGACGTCCGGGTCGTACTTTGGCTGCACCGTGTCGCGGGTCTCGACCGATCGCCTGCCGTGGCCGAGGTTGGCCTCGGGCGGAGGGTGGAAGGCGTTGCAGAAGGGGGCGCTGGTGATGTAGCGGGCCTGGAGGTTGATGGCGCCGCGGAACAGGGAGGCGATGTTGTTCTCGTCCGAGGGGGGTGTGTAGGGCGAGATGATGGACTTGTAGGACTGGAGCTGGTTGGCGCTGTCGCGGAGCCACATGGCATTGATGTCGCCGGTAGTGATGAAGGCCAGCTAATGTCGTCAGTATATGGAAGGTAAAATACTAATTCCAATTCCAGTGCTGGGCCGACATACCTCCTCGTCCGGGTTATCCGCTGCGAACCCCCTCCACCGAACCGTCGTGTCGACCGTGTTGGGCCATGTGTTCTGGAACAGCTGGTACAGGTCCGGATCGCCAATCACGCCCGGCATCTCGTCGTAGATGATGTGCTCTACCGAGGGCACCGAGTACGTGCGGCACTCCTCGCTGGGTCGCTGGAAGGGGAACGCATAGCGACCCTCGGAGCTGGGCTCGTGGCCCTCGCGGGCGTACTGCTCGTAGTTGGGGCACTCGGCCGAGACGGCTGCGACGGCCGCCAGCAGGAGGGGGGGGAGGAGTCGATTCATGGCGACGATGGAGTCGTCATCAGAAAGAGGCCGTTTAACCAGGAACCATCTTCGAGGCTCGAGGGATACGATCAGCTTTTTTACTCTGCGGCGGGTCAGTCAGCAAAAAGGGAGGCAAGATCTGGGGGTCAGGTCCAGGTACAGCATGGGGTTTTGGGGACCCTGTCTAGCGCCCAACCGCGATCCTCAGCCCCTGGCAGATTAATCTGGGGAACTGAAGCTTGATGCGGTAGTGGGTGGGTAGAGCCAAGCCAACGTTTCCGGTATCTGGCCCCTGATCTCGATCGGTGATAAGCTAGGGACCATGCTACAGAGCCTCAGACCTGGTCGACAGTCAACCTTAGGTCGACCCCAACTTGACCAAGATCTACCTCTGGTTCACCTACCTCCCCAAGACTCGACGATATCTCAGAGCTGTGTAAGTAGGCGCCTGAAACATCATGGACCAATTCCTATCGACCTGAACGTCAGTCTCCGATCGACTCATCTCAACGCCCTTGCTTGGACTTGTGTGAAACCGTGCCAACCAATTGCCTCCCCCTCTGTGTGAGCCCGCGGAATGCAGTCGTAAGCTTGTTCTGCGCCTCAGGTCTCGAACGGTCGCCGGTATTTCCCACGCCCGCGGGATGTGTTCACATTTGGCGCCGCAATTCCTTGGCAGGCACACGAGGGCACTTTAAGCATGTCAGCTACGTCACGTAGCTTTGAATTTGGTCAGAATTGCCAGACTGTAGAGGATAGCTTCTCACCCGCGTGCTGAGCCTTTCTGGCTGCATATCAAGGCATCAGTGCATTTTGCCTCCCAACCAACCTTGAATGTCGACGGAACATGAAAACATTTAAAATGTCCTTGTAGGATCTTGTTCTGTGAGTTCACATCGTCACCTTGCTCGAAACTGAAGCCAGCCCTTCACGTCAAGTCCCTCCCTTAGCCAACAGAATTCACATCCCTGCCAGCCCATCATGCCCCACGAGCCAGGATCCGCGCGCCATTTAAACAAAAGGATGAAGATGGCAGGGCTGGGACGTCTGAATCTATACTGCCAGCCTTGTCAAAAGCAGTGCCGGGACGACAACGCCTTCAAACAACACAACAGTTCCGATGCCCATCACCGTCGTGTGGATGGGATCCATCTAGGCAGAGCCATCAACGACTTCTCGCGGCAGTTCCAGGCTGATTTCCTCCAGCTTCTACATACCAGCCACAGAGACAGGAGCGTCCGGGCTAACCAGTTCTACCAGGTCTACATCTCGGAAAGGCACCACGTCCATCTCAACTCCACGCTGTGGAGGTCCCTGTCAGAATTCGTGCGGTGGACCGGCCGAAAAGGGCTCTGCCGCGTTGAGGAGAAGGATGACGGGCTGCACATTGCCTGGATCGACCGTTCGCCCGAAGCCGTCCGCCGAGCAGACGCCCTGAGGAGAAGAGAACGGCTGGAGGCCGCGAGCGAGGCGAGGGACAACGATGTGATAAATTCCCAGGTTTAGCGGGCACAGGCAAGTCGAAGAGAAGTCCCAGCCCCCTCCTCCATACCACTCCCTACTGAACCAGGCCATGCCGTCACATTTCCGTTGACGGCCAAAATGCCGTCTGCGAGAGGTGCCATGCCGGCAAAGACCTCGAACGTCTTCGACCGGGAGAGAGCAAGAGAAAGAACACGTTCTGAGCTGACAAGCACGGAAGAGCCGAGAGTGAAGAGGAGACAATAAGACCGTGTCTGGCTGAAATTAGTCCATCCTACCTGTTCCTTTATCTATATTACCTAGTCTTTTGTCAGGAAGTTATATAGGTCAGACAAACATGGATCAGAACATAACTGTGAACAGTGCCCTGCCACAATCTGTCAAAGATACTGTCGTAGAGCGGCAAGGATCTATACCGCTACATTTTCCCGCTGCGTGACCCCTTTTCCGGATCCTTCTTATTTAACAATCACGAAGAGGCACGATAAAATGCGGAGGCTAAACTGGTCGATTCACGCTGCCACCGGGTGCCGAAAGAGTAGATACATGACATAAAAAAACAACCCTTGTCAGTCTCGCCCCCAGCCGCCACCACCTGCTTCTTCTCCGAGGTCTTCTTCTCCTGCTTCTCGGCCACCTTCTACTTGGCCAGCCTGCAATCGTCCTCCTTGCAGCATCACATGTTAGCCATTTGGAACTTTGAGTGAAGAAGAAGAAAGAGCACAGAGTCAAAACCAAGAAGAGAGCTTACCAGACAAAGGCCGCGAGTGAACAGGTCCTTGCCGTTTATGACGAGATGCCAGCGACCAGTAGAGCAACCGTTGATTTGGTGGAAGTGGTTGCAGAACTTGGTTGGTTTATGCCTGCGTCTGCCGCAGCCCCAGGGGCAGATGCGGGCCTGGGCCCGGGCCAATGCCATCGCGGCCGCGATGACAGGTGGCACGTTGGTTGCGTCCTCCCCAAAGGCCTGGGTCAGGTACGGGTTGGTCTGGATATAAATGTAAGTGATCAAGCGGTGTTGGCAGCGGTGGCCCCGGGGGGTTGAGTAACATACGGGCTGAGTAGACGCCTGAGATGGAATAGTTAGCATGGACTCCAGGGTTGAAGTGAGGAAATAACTGTACCATTCTTCTTCTTTTTCTTGATCTTTTTCTTTCTTTGCTTCTATTAATAGACAAAGGTCTATCACGAGAAGAGTCAGCATGTGTCTACCAGCATGAGAAGGGGAGACGAGTCCATCACAAATGGACGCCTCCCGGGAGAAGGAGGGAAGTGTGCTGCGTAAGGAGGCTCTGGCAGAACCAATAACCCACGACAGCATCTGAGAAGGAGAAATCCAAGGAAATAAATACACAGGGGAGTCAAACAAGATAAAGAAGAGGGATGGAAAACAATAGCAGGCAAGGAGGCAGAGAACCTGGAAGGCAGGGCGAAAAGAAAGTTGGAAACTTACCTCTGTCCGATGATGTCTGAGGAGAGAAAGAAGAAGAAAGGGGAGGATGCAGAGGAGAATGGGAGAATTTATACTGCCACGAGGATCAGCAAATCACTCCGGGTGATTAGAGCCCTAAGCCTCTTCATGGTACTCAAGGGCATTGAGAAAGTATCGGTCGTCTAGCCCCCCTATAATTTTACTTTAGAAACCAGACAGAGCTATCTGTTCAGCGCTCTATGGCTCTGCGCAGTGCTAGCCGTTTGCCTAAGCACCTGCGAGAAACTGCTAGATAAACACGAATTATCATTGGCTGGCAATTTAATATGAAACCGAATTACCATACCCAAGCGCAATCACTCTCAGTGGGTGATTGCAGTTGACCGCCAGGCTGCTATCTGCTGGCCGCTGGGGAGCTGATCAAACCAGGTGGCCACAACACGGCCATTGTAACCTTTGGAAGGGCAGTGTGCAAGGCATGGGATATTGGAGTCAGTGCTCAGCCAATACAGATGGCTAAGTGATGGGCGTTGAGTTGATTATCTGATGCAAAGGATCAGAGAGGCCTGAAGGGGCGCAAGGTCCGTCTAGAGAGACTCAGGTGGCCGCCATGAAGGCCACGGCACTGTGGCCTCAGGAATTGCCAAGGTTTGACGAATATGGGCGACTCGTGGGTTCGGCAGAACTATTCACGTTGTCAAGTGTCAGCAGAGGATCGAAAATGCTGGATGAGAAAGCCAGGATGTGATGCCTCGAACTAGTCATCCAGAAATGGCGACAGCCCTGCTAGCAGCTCCTGGATTCAGTCTCAGGAATTTGCGGTCCCCGCACAGCTGTGTGTCTTCATGTCCCATGAGACAGAACAGCCACATGGAGCCGGTTGTTCCTGTGCTCGGTTGGGACATAACCCTATGTTCATCCAAGATACAGGAAACACACTGCGAGGCCATCACCCCTTGTTTCTGGAGGTAGAAATCATGGTTCTCGATTCATGTCTTCAACTGCCAACTTCAAAGCGATTCATGGTTGGTGTCGCCGGCGAGAAGAGTCCAAGTAAAGTCAAGGTCGTCACAAGAAATCGGTTCTCAACTGAACTGCACTCCATCCCTAGCTCTGAATCAAGGTATTTTATTGGATGACATACATTCATGAAAGCATCCACCGTTGATCGCCCAGAATTCCACCCAGCCGGTCGATCAGGTGGTAGAGTCCAGACTCGTTGAGCATGGAGAGCGAAGAAGGACGAATGACGATGCGGAGACCCAGGAGAAAGCCGGCTATCTGAGGATATAGCTAGATGAAAAGGCGGTATCGGGCAACATTGGAGATTTGCAATAACCGATCATCGTTGGTAACGTGGACCTGGTCTCCTTGGCAATTAGAGAACGTCAAAATGCTTGCCAATTTCACGATCTAGTGCCAAAGAGTAAGCCGCAAAGGAAAGAAGAACGATAATGGTTCCCTGGTCTCCATCTGGTTGTCTCTCCCAACCTTAGGCCATTCTTTGGGCGGCATGGCTGGCCTGAGTGACACTCTTCTCTTCGTTCTAACTGAAAGCCAGGGGAGTATCAAGGTATTGATGGTTCCGCAGGTGATGGCCTTGTTACCCTTGTAGTTACCTGCGGCCGGGTCCTCCCTAATAAGCACCACTCTCGAACGGCTTCTTGGGAGTGAACCACAGTAGACTCTTCGATCGGACTTGAGACCATCAGCCGTCCACAATCGCACGGGCATTCGTCTGCCTAGGGCTCCTTGCCCTGAAGACTTATCCTCTAGACTTGGCCAATCTCCAACAGTAGCAACCCCAGTGTCTCTACCAAGGGCTCAGACCACAAGAAGAAGGGGTTCTATCTGGCAGCCTGCCGGAAGAAGAGGCCGAGGATGGGGCCCGAAGGCTGGCAGCCTTGGGCACGCGATGCCTTCATTAGGCCCTAGCCAGAGCACCGACACCATCTACGGAGCCATCGTGCCCTATCCCTCAGTTCATGGTGACTGCTGGTTATTTACGATCGAAATCAGGCTCAAGGATTCACAGTTTCGCAGCGGTGGTTGGAGTTCATGGAATATTGATTTATATGCTACGTAGGTAAACACTCGTCTCAGTCAACTACATCCTTGACGATCAAGTTGCAGCATGCACATGGAATGATTCTGAAATACCGAGTCTTGTGTTTCTTCCTCCTACCTCCTGAGCAGCCGTGTTGTGACCACCCAACTCGACCAGGTTCTCTCAACTCCCCCTAGCAAAGACAGCCAGCCAGGCGACCACCCCCAAGCCTGGAAGGGAGTGATTGTATTCACTTCCCCTACGTAATAGGTCTGTTTGATTTATCTGAGGGGCCGAATTTCCGGCCAATGATAATTCGATTAAATGGTTGGAGGTTTGCAGAGTCTGCTTGAGCCTCAGGGCGTGATCCCCCTGAAAAGGCAGGGCGCTGAGGAGGTATATATGTCTAGTTTTCATAGTAAAATAGTATGATAGATCGACAGCCAATACTTCATCAACGCTCCCGAGGCCTATCCCACTGCCCAAGATGAGCCCTCTGATCCCCGAGCGTCTCCTATGGAAGTTGAATAGCCCAATGCCCAGTGATCTGGTTTACTGATTGGCTGATCCTCCTCCAAATATAAAACCCCCCTCTTTCTCCCGCGATCCTTCCTTCTTTTTCTTCCTTCTCCCCAGACATCACCACCAAAGGTAGGCTTCAAGCTTTCTTTTCGCCCTGCCTTTCTAGCTTCCTGTTGGCCGTTCCGCCTCGATCTCATTCTTCTTCTTCTTCTTCGTCGTCGTCGTCTCCGGTCTTCCTTGCACCATTTGGTGTTCGCATGCTCCTCGTTTTTCTCTTCTGCGGCCGTTCTTGTTTTCTCATCTTTCTGTCTTTCTTTACTTCTCTCTCCCTCCCCCTCTCCCTCTCTCTGTCTTCCTGCTCACTCTATCCTCCCCTTTTCCACCCCTGTCTCTACCTCGTTCAGTATTCCCTACAAGATTTCGTTCCTCGAATTCCTCCATTCCTCAGCTACTCTCGTTCTTCTCTGGCTACGGGAGCCTTCCTTTCTTGCACAAATTCCTCTTCTCTTCTTTTCGGACAGCAATCATCGATTGTTATGCCGTATACACATACTTGTGCTGACATCTCTCGCTATAGCAATCTCTTTTTTTTTTTTTTTTTTTTTTTTTTTTAATAAAAAAAGAACAATGGTACGTCTCCTTTCTTCACCCGGTCTCTTCAACTCATGGATGCTAACTCAGTCGCAGGTGTCTACAAACTCTGTACGTTGTCCACTCCAACACGACCCGATCGATCACTTACACATTCAGAAATCCAGCCGGCCAAAATGCCACCACTGTGGCAAGCGGAGGCACCAGCCAGATAAGTGCTGGTACCAGCGTGAGTCTCATTTCTATCTACCCTGGACTATGCAAACGCTGATGGCTTCTATATCAGCTGGGGCTATGCGAATCATTGCCGGTGGTTCGGAGACATTGCCTACCGGTACTATCTTCCAAGCTGTAAGTTTTTCTTTCATCCTCCACTGGAAAGGTTCAATCGCTGATGGTTAGGGATTCCAGGTGCCGGAAGGAGTGAAAATCCTCAAGAAGGGGAAATGGAAGAAGGACAAGGACGGGAACAACCAGAAGGAGACCGGATAGCCCCCCCCCCTTCCCACCACCGCACCCTGGGCCCTTCCCTTTGTTTGTTTTTTTGTTGCAGATAGGCCTCCGTCGTTTTCAGCGAGAAACGACCAGTTCGGCCCCCAATTTCCCAGGCGAATAGACAGACACCGCTTTATGCAGGATTCTATGGCATCCCCTATTCCTGCCGTCCCCTTCAGCACTGCATCAAGGAAGGAACTCTGAGAGTTGACCTTCCACGTGGTAGTTGCCTTTGCGAGTCCAGGGCTCTAGCTAATGCCTTGATGAGGGCATCGTGCGAAGACTCGCTGGTCCGTTCGAGCCCTATCCCTGGCCTTTCATAGACACTCAAGGCGATCATATCAGGGAGGGCTTAAAGCTCGTATCCCTCAACCAGTCGTCACAAAGGGATACTCTAGAAACTATAGGATATCCGTTAACCACACACATTCGAAATGGTGAATTGCTCCAAAGCGGTGCCTTGTGGGCTGGTTTGCTGGTCGAACACCCAGTAGTGGGAGACAGCCGGCCGCCAATCCGGCCACCTCCCAGGGTCCTGGAGCTTCTAGGTGTATAATAAAATCACCCCCCTGTCAATATGCAGCACACGGTCGATTGGCTTAGCGATTATGACGGAATCAATTCCTCTGGTTGCGAGTCCCAGTAAGCCAGGGGGTAGGCAACCAGGGGACATGAAACTGGAGCGTGATTCAACCCCGGGTTCGTCCTGGATCGACCATAATCTTTGCAGCATATGAATTTACATCTTTTTGAATCCCTTTCTCGACACATGAGCGTGGTGTTGCGGCTCTGGCTGCCCAGGTTGATCGCTAACGTTACTGATGCAGTCTGGCCCATGAACCTGCTCATACGTGAAATAGGTAGAGGGAGAATTGAAGAAGTCCCTCGGCGGTATAATACCATCAACTATCTAACTTTGAGGTTTCTTTGTCAGTTCTTCTGAAAGCTCATTAGATCAAAAAGTGTGATGGTGCGTAATGAATTGCAGGCACGGAAAAGGACCCTGTCACACTCGGCTGTCTACCTTCCAACAACGTCACTTTCACTCATCAGTCTTCAAAACATATCTCTTTCCTGCTTTCCGAGGTTTAGAATTTTTGTGAGTGTTTTGTTTTGCGGGCTCTTATTTAGGTATGTCGTAGCAGTTTGCTGTTGACCCAGCCGGTACCCATCACGACAGACGCCACCACAATCCCAGGATTTGGACAATACGCTAGAGCACCGTAAATACAGGTGCCAGAACCCCTTCATCTCACATGATTGGTAGTTTGAACAGAGATCGTAGAGCATCCCTTTTCAAAACAGACCAGCCCTTCTCTGGGGCCTTCAGGTCCAAGTATGAAGAAACCAAAGAGAATTACATCAGCAGTCTCGCCCCACTAAAGATTGGCTAGTGGGGCTGACCCCAAGCCCCACCCAACCCACCAAATCCAGCCGGATTGTGTCAAATCTCTTCCGGAGCCACACACACCCTTGTCTTGAGGGCTATTTGCATTTTTAACAAGCCAGCAACGCATCCAAGCGAAAGACAGAGTGTCCGAGTGGTTAAGGAGTTAGACTTGAAGCGGCAAGTGCGATCCACGTACCTGCTAGGCTAGATATCTAATGCGTTCGCGTTCGCAGGTTCGAATCCTGTCTCTGTCGGCACATTTTTTGACGTCTCCGGGCCTCTCTTTTTGCTGCGTTCGTCCCGAGTGCATAGGAGACTTCAGTGCTTACCCTCTAACTAACCCCCAGGCAAAGCGCAAGCAACATATCTCTTGATTTGCGCTGTTGTGTTGTTGCGCAGTATTGGGGTGGGACTGATGGGCAAGTGATGGGCACAACCCCGACACAGAAACGCGGTGGTCACAATCTTTTTTGCACGTCCATCAGCGTACATCTCCCAACAAAATGGATACTTTATTGACTGATGAATAGCAGCCCTAAGCATAAACCTCCTCAGTGGGTGATTTGGGTGTCTCGTCATGATGTGGCCATTGGACGTTGTTGGACTCGGAGCATCACGGGTGTGCCGGTCTGAATTATCCGCAGGTCACTGCAACCCCAAGCATTGTTGGCAAGACACCCACAAAAAGACCATTTGATGCGAACAACGTCGTTGTCTTGGAATCATGTTGACCCTCGAGGCTCTGAGTTTGCGGGGTTTCTATTTTTGGTAGGCCATGATGCGGGTTCTCCGGGTTCCCGCGGGGATGACGTCAATGCCTCCAAACTTTAAAGCTCCGACGAGCAACCTGCCTTTTGAGATGCCTTACTAATCATCCTCCGCGCGGAAATGCCTTGAGGAGAGTAAATAATGCAAGCGCCCTCAGCAGACTCCTGCTTGATCTGAGTCTTGGTTTCGTCAAACTCGTGACTCGATTCACTGCCGTGGATGTTCAATTTGCGCACTGGTTGAATTCACAGTGATCATTTATAGAGTCAGAATTTCGCCGACAATAGCACCAGCAGAAGAGCCCGTAAAACATTAACTACAGAGTCCAGGCCCCGTGCCTCCTTTCTAGTGTTTCATACTTTACATATTCATAGAATCGAGTCCCCCAAGACAGTTCAAATCAAAGAGATCATCAGTCCAAACGGAGCCGACTCCTAAACCACAGTCAGCACCTGTCCACAGACGAGCTCGATCCCAGGCCGCCATACCGGTGATGAGAAACTGGTAACGGACGCCCAGGTAATCCGCCCAGGGCGCGCCGCTCTGCGCCAGCTCTCTGAGCTGCTGACGGAGACCCGGCAGCGTCGTCTTGATGGGGATGGATCGGCCTTCCACCAGGCTCTTGGCCCAGAGCGACACTGTATGGGTGCTGTCATCCACGACCAAGAGACTGGGTGTTGGTTCGGCTCTGGCCCATTCATTCCCGGGGGGGTACCAGTTTGTGAGGTTATAGTCAACCAATCTCACGCAACTCTCGACAAAATCCGGACTGCCAAGCGAGAGTGACATTTTGAACGAGTGAGTATGGGAGGAGATGGAAAACGAATGGATGCAGTTGGTAGGTAAGGTGCTTGGGTGAGTTCATATTTGGCATCCTGCGACTGCGTGGTATTTAAGTTTCTGGATGTATTGATGCTATGGGGATTCACGCTCGTCGAGGTGACTTGATCACCGACTAGGTCCTTGGTCGTAGGGTGATTCATCTTCCAGGTTGAATAGCCCTACCCACGATCCAGCAATATAATGGCCAAGCGGGTGCTATGAGCTGGGCTCGGTCTTGGGGGTTATTCCAACTCGATCTCTCCGGGGTGATGTCGAAACTCGGGCTTTTCCCTGTATTGGCCTCCCAGACTCTCCATCGTCGGGGGATTCTCAGAGTCAGTGTTCGACGAGCTGCGAGCAGCGCGCCGATGCACCCCGCCAACCGTGATATGGCAAGGTTAACCAGACAGGATCTCCTTCGCCGTGCCCGAATTTTATCTCTGGCTGAACGATCATCTATAACTATATAGGATGAAGCTGATTGGTGATTTAGCTGGAAATCTCACGTGTCTAGGGTAGTCTCCGACAAGTGCTTTTGTGACCCCGGCACGACCAGGAACCTGCAAATTCGAGCCCTGTAGATGCAAGTCCACATCATTCGGCATCTCAGGTGCTCAGTTCGGTTCTTGGAATTGCCTTTCTTGAACCCTACCACGCACGAATCTCTAAACAAGGGTGGTGGCATGTGTGACTTGAGACGCATTGACCTCGAACCGCGAGTGCCCGTGACTATCCGACAAGTGAATGCATGCGACAGTTACAAAGAGACCTTGTTGGAAAACGACGCTCACATTCGAGCGACTATCATCTCAACTTGAGCAATAGGTTTCTAGAGTCGGGACTTTGCATAATTCGGGAATCTGAACAACAGTTTCGGTCGGTGAATCCCGACACTGGAGCTGTCACAGCAAGCCACACTGCCAGAAGCACACCCTCAATCAACCGGCCGCCAGGAACACGCATAAAATCACACAGGAAAGTAGCCTCTCCCGAGCCCTGCATCACACCCCATGAAAGTGGTGCCATGCAAGTCAAGAAGCCGTGGCTTTTCACCATCGCCATTTCTTCTGGAAGGCAACGAGAGGCAATGGACGGCGAAATCCTGGGTAGGCCGAAGCAAGGCGGCGGTACCCAAGGCCGCGGCAAGAAGCCGGAAGAAGCCGAATCTCTGGATCGGCCAAAGAGCGTCTGATTCCCGAGCGCTTGGGGCAGCGATTGACGTAACCCCTGTATGGGATCTCATCTCGAATTGGAATGTATACAATGAATAGATCCTGAGGATGGACTCTAGAGTAGAGAGTGAGATTCATTTCTGTGCACACAAAGCATGTGAATCTGGACTGAGCCACCATGATGACACTTGCACATGTCAGATACCCCAGATCGACCAACGGTTGAAGACCCCCATTCTTGATAACAATACCTGACCAATACCTGGCGTCTACCTTCGGAGCCGAGCTGGTGCCGCCATGCGCCGTGGAAACCATGACAGCAGTGCCCTCGGTTCCGGTCGCAGTCAAGTCTTAACCTCGTCCCTTTTCGGCTATAGAATCCCGAGCGCCGACGAAACCCCCATTTTACAGAGGCCGTCAGCGGGCAATTGATGGCTATCATAACGAGGGCCGAGAAGGATTACTGTCGGACGTCCCTGTTAGGTCCTCCTGCTCTTGAGAAACCCAGAGTCCGTCCTGGGCCCGTGAGACTGGACAGCAAAGACCTCTAACCAGACACCCTCGACGATCTCAAACCAGCCAATTGCCGGCGACTTAATTGTCAAATAGCCCCTCTGACGGACCAAAACCGGCATCACACACCCCGGCACCGGCACGTTCCCCACTACAGAACCGGCATTCTTTTGGAGCTGGGCAACTCGAAAAGGTGAACGGCGAAAAGCTGTTTTAGTCGCCGCCAGTCCCCTACCACAGCTTCCCTAAAAGCTTCCAACCCCTTCCTCCTCCTCCGCGGCCTGGTAGCGCAATTCAATTCTTCTCAGGCCGTACTCTCTCAACTTCCTCGCCACCATGTCGTCGGCCCCAAGACCTGTATCGCGCTGCGTCCAGCGTAGCTCGCGGGTGCTTTCCCGTTTGCAATGGCGGCCCGCCAGGTCGAGCCTCTGTCCCGCAGCCGTCAGAGCGTCCATCCCGAGGAGGAGCCATGCCGCCTGGCCGGCCACAAGAGTGCCAATGGCTTCCAGGGCGTTCAGCACGACATGCCGCCTGCGAGATGCCGAGGAGGACGAGGACGACTTCGACCCGGCGAGCATCGAGCGAGAGGCCGACGAGGTTGACGTCTGCATCGTGGGAGCCGGCCCCGCGGGGCTCAGCGCTGCCATCCGGCTCAAGCAGCTCGCCAACGAGGCGGGCAACGAGGACTTCCGGGTGCTCGTGCTCGAAAAGGCGGGCGACATTGGCGCGCACATCCTCTCGGGCGCCGTCATCCAGCCCACGTCCATCAACGAGCTCATCCCTGACTGGCTCGACGAGGACAACCCCAACCGCTTCGAGCACGCGACCCCCGCCGGCGACGACCGCATGCGCTTCCTCACAAAGACGGCCGCCATCCCCATCCCCGCGCCGCCGCAGATGAGCAACCACGGCAACTACATCGTCAGCCTGAACCAGTTCGTCAAGTGGCTCGGCGAGCGCGCCGAGGAGGTCGGCGTCGAGGTCTACCCGGGCTTTGCGGCTTCCGAGGTCGTCTACGGCTCCGACGGCGCCGTCAAGGGCGTCGCCACCAACGACCTCGGCATCGGCCGCGACGGCAAGCCCAAGGACACCTTTGAGCGGGGCATGGAGTTCCACGCCAGGGTCACCATGTTCGGCGAGGGCTGCCACGGCAGCCTGAGCAAGCAGGTCATCAGCAAGTTCGACCTGCGGAGGGACAGCCAGCACCAGACGTACGGCCTCGGCGTCAAGGAGGTCTGGGAGATCGACCCGGCAAAGTTCGAAAAGGGCCTGATCGTCCACTCCATGGGCTACCCGCTGTCCAAGGACGTCTACGGCGGCTCCTTCATGTACCACTTTGGCGAAAACCTCGTCCAGATCGGCCTCGTCGTCTCCCTCGACTACCAGAACCCCTGGCTCTCCCCCTACCAGGAGTTCCAGAAGCTCAAGCTCCACCCGCTGTTCCGCGGCGTCCTCGAGGGCGGCAAGTGCATCTCCTACGGCGCCAGGGCCCTCATCGAGGGCGGGTTCCAATCCATCCCCAAGGTCGCCTTCCCCGGCGGCGCCCTCATCGGCGACTCGGCCGGCTTCGTCAACGTCCCCAAGGTCAAGGGCACCCACAACGCCATGAAGTCGGGCATGCTCGCCGCCGAGGCCGCCTGGACCGCCCTCCGCGAGAAGACCGACGACGGCACCGTCTTCCTGTACGACTACGAGAACAACCTGCGCAAGTCGCCCATCTGGAAGGAGCTCAAGGAGGTGCGCAACATGCGCCCGTCCTTCCACTCGCCCCTCGGCCTCTACGGCGGCATCATGTACTCGGGCCTCGAGGCCTACTTCCTCAAGGGCCGCGTCCCCTGGACCCTCAAGCACAAGACCCCCGACCACGCCGCCACCCTCCCCGCCGACAAGGTCCCCAAGATCCAGTACGACAAGCCCGACGGCAAGATCACCTTTGACATCCTGACGAGCGTCTCCCGCACCGGCACCAACCACGAGGAGGACCAGCCCGTCCACCTGCAGGTCAAGGACTGGGACGAGCACACCGAAAAGACATACCCGCCCTTCAAGGGCGTCGAGAACCGCTTCTGCCCGGCTGGCGTCTACGAGTACGTCGAGGACGAGTCCAAGCCTCACGGCGTGCGGTTCCAGATCAACGCCCAAAAGTGAGTTACCGCGTCACACCCCCCTGAGACATCGCGGGCGCATCATCACCAAGGCTTTTTTTTCTTTTTCTTTTTACTGACCCAACTTTTCAACAGCTGCATCCACTGCAAGACTTGCGACATCAAGGCTCCTCACCAGGACATCAACTGGCAGGTGCCGCAGGGAGGCGAGGGCCCCAAGTACTACATGACTTGAGCTGTTGCTGATCTGGCTGTTTTGATTTTCTGTGTCTTTACTTTGTATGATACCTGATTTATATACCTGGATGCATACTCGGCGTGCAAGGAGGAGCAATTCTAGGCAAAATGCCACACGGAAGAGAAAGGGAGGCATTATTTTATACGGGGGGAAGCAAATCGGAGTCGGCGAATGGGCTAAAAAAAAAATGAACACAAACATGACCAAAATTACAAGACACTAGACGTCATCAGCATTGATCTGCCGTGCGTGGTCTGACATTTGATTTTCGTCTTGTTTATTTTTCCATTTGGCCGGTAGGCAAATAAGCTATCGGAGCTGCATCGTGGATTCCAGCGTCCATGCGAGCAGATGGGGATGGTTTGAGATCTAGAACTTCGAACATGTGGAGAGAAAGAGAGAGCGAGTCGTGTGTCCTTGTGATGCGCGGCGCCCGTGGCACGAAAGGAACGCCAGCTCGAGGCTGAGCCACGCTGCCGTGCATGCATTTCGCAATGGCATTCCATGGCTGCACTGTCCCAAACGTATTGCTTGTGCGACGGCCATTGTTGCAGATGGATGGACATGGTCAAGGCGCGGTTCTGCACGGTAGCATTCGCTTTATCCCAAGTCAGCACGCATAGTCCAACAGGCCCTGCCCAACAAGCGCTTCAAATGCGGACCCCCGATGCCAAGGGCGCAGGCAAAAATTTCCCCCAAGCGATGTCCGGTTCTGGCGACTGGAGGTCATGGTCTTGATCGAACTTTTGCGCGTGCGGAGTCGCTCGAGCCCCATCAAGATTGCCATCGCCATGGGACAAGAGGCTAGCAAGCCAGGGCCGACCCTGGTAGAATCCTGGGGAATTTCAAAGTGAAGCTGCACTGGCAAGGGATTTTTGAGAAGGAAAAAAACTTGTCGGACCGTCCAGTGGATGCGGAGTGGAGATCCAAACAAAGGCCAGGGAAGATGCATGTTGCGCATTTGGAAAATTGTTAACGGGGTACTTCTGTCAGCAAGCCCCCCCAAATCGGACGCGTTCTCGTAAGAGGCAACGGTACTGGGCGATCCTTGGACAATCGAAATTTTCGCGTCACCACTCGGCGCCAAATAGACCGCGACGCCCCGACCGGAAACGTGTCCTCAACTGAGGCTGGGACCAACATTCACGCAACTGGCGACAACCACGAGTCTCCAAGTTGTGTTGCAGTTATCCTTGCATGAAGAGATGCGAGCCACAATGCAAGAGGCACAATAAGCAAGAGAAGCGCAAGCACGGGGGAAAAAAGCATCCCGGAGCCTGACTCGAAGTTTGATGACGGCCACTCCATGAGCCCTTGTACAGGGTACGTGATGCAACCAGCCAGTCAGCGGCCGCACAGAGCCAGCCTCCCTGGCGTCGCGACGGGACTCATGCCAGCCGGTTTCTGGTTGGTTGCAGCGGAATGACTCACACAGGCGGCGGGCGGCTGGGGCCACAAGGGCAACGGGGCACCGAGGGCACGAGAGAAAAATGGAAAAACCCACCCAGCCTGCTGGTTGCCGCCTGAACGAGGAAAACTCTGCGCGGTGAAGGCCGATCGCGTGCCTTTTGAGCCGCACCAGGAGATGAAGTAATGCGACGAGCCGTCTGCTGCTCGCTCATGGCGTGACCTGGCATGATGAGACGCTTGCGAGACGACCGCTGCAGGGAGCGACCGCGCCCGCAAAGGACGTTGATGGCGCTGGGGGGGGGGGACGACGCGTCGAGGCAGCCTAGGACTGGGAGAAATATTAGAAAAGGGGGCAGAGCGTGTTTCAGGGTGTCGCTGCCATGTTGGTGGTTGGCGACGGCTGGTGGTTGGGACGAGAGTCCCACGAGGGGCGAGGAAAGGGTTTGACAGGGCCGAGGGTGGATGGAACTTGGAAAGGAGTGGGTGCTTCGCTCCGAGGACGGGGGTGCGCGATTGGGGCAACAAGCCCAGGCGATTTCGGGGGCGACGCGAGGGTGAGAGGGGGGCGAGTTGGCGAGCCGGCGAGTCGTTTGGAAGCTGGTGGTAGAGAAGAGAGAGAGCGAGAGAGGGCCTGAGATGAAATGAGTGGAAAAGCCAAAAAGCAACCAACCAAGCCCGGCCGTCTAGCCCCCGGTCCATAATTTCCAGCCCGTCCCAGTGGCCCACAGGCCTCCATGGATCCGTTGATAGGCGCTGTGACGCTCCTGTCGCAGCCGGATTGCGTGCTGCCCGTGCAAGGCCGAGTCGAGTCAAGCCAGCCCAGGCCAAACCAGGTCGGGTCAGGCTCTGTTTTCGCCGCCTGGAGCCTGCCGCCCGCCTGTCCAGCCGCCGTGATCGCTCCCGTCGGTGCTTATCGTCGCTTTCGTCCATCACGAGTCGGGTGCTTCTGCCGGGTCCTGCTCCTGCTCTTGGTTTGTGGTTATGGTTTTCGCGAGTGTCGTCCTCGTGCTCGTCGCCATCATCGTTTCCGTCGCCGCCGTGTCGTGAGCGTCCGGTGTCTTCTCATCGTCGTTGTATTCGAGTCCGAGCCATCGGTTTGTGCCCAACGTGCAGGTTGGTGCGAGGGTTTCTGCGTTGGGTTGTTGGAGAGAAAGAGGAGGGAGGGACAGAAGGAAATCCGGGGGGAAAAGAGATGACGACAACAGGCTTTGTCTGCGCTGCTTGTGATCTCTCCATTTTCAGCCACTGGACAGGCAGCGCAGTGGACTCTGGGCTCCCCCTGGCAGTGGCGATCCCCAAGACTTTCTTCTGGCCCCGGGGTTCCAAACACAGAGCGTGCAGCAGCTCGCAGCGCAGCGCCTGAACGCAATGCGGAAGAGGGCCGAGGCTCGTCTGAATCCATGTCCCAGGTACTTTGACTTAGCCTCTGTTACGGTGTCACTTCAGGGGCTCAATGCTCGGACTGGGGTGTGTGGGTGGGAAAAAAGGAGATAAAATCAGCGTCGCGACGGCGTCTGATTGGGCGCACCGACTTTAGCGCATGCGCTAGCGTCCGCCAAGCCTGCCAGCATGGACGCCACAGGCAGTGTTGTTGCCTGGGGTGTCCTGCCTGAGCGGCCTTTGGCCAAAATTATAAGAAGCCAGCCCTCCCCTCGCCCGCCTGTTTCGCAAGACCTGCGCGGAAGTCCCGACCGACGGCCCTACGTACCTACCACTTACGTTCGGCCTCTCTTTTAATATCTGATCCCCCTCCACGACGTCACACCCCACACCACTCCAAATCTTCGGACAATTATTTTATCTTGTCCATCTCACTCAGCCTTGGATCTCTCGGATTCGGACGCCCCGGTGCATCTCGTCTCCAGAAGCAAGGCTCGCTCCCTTCTCCTCTTTATCTCCTTCTCTCTCCATCTTACCGTCACGCCCTTGCCCTCAGGCAGCCGTGCATCTCGCTCTCTAGCTTGGGAAGAAAAAAGGTCCTGGTGCCGACACCCTCAGCGACCAGGCAGAAGAACTGGAACACGTTCCTTGCCCCCCATCGCTCCTTGCGCGCAATCGACCTCGTTGAACCCGACGAAGACCGGAAGAAAGCGATCCCCGCCGAACACCGTCACCGTCGCCGCTACCATCGGGTCGTTTTGCGCTGTTGTAGACAACAATAAAAAAGAAGTTGCCGTGAAGTGAAAGAAGTCCTTGGCCTTCTGAGTCCTGGTTGTTGGTTCGTTCTTCTGAGCGAGAACATTACCGCCACACCGTCAAAAATATCCGACCGACTCGTTTCCGTCATCTTCCACCTCGTTCTGGACTGAACCACTGCGTTCTTCGCCTTTCGAGGACAATCATAATTGCCTGGACATTCTTTCTTGTAGGGGACACATTCACTTGTTTCTCTCCCGCGCGATTGGTAGGTTGCCCTCTGATTCACTGCACAGCCCCCTTGCCCCACCTATAAAGGGCCCATTTCTCCTCCCTTCGCCCAACTTCCCTCCTTCATCATACACGGCGCTCTCTATTGTGCCCGTCGTTATCTTCATCGTCGCACCGCTCTACCACCATCGGTAGGGCGCACGCTCCGTCATTTTGACGCGTGGTGCTAACTCGGCGACTTGATAGATCTGTTCAGCGATTATCTTCAACCGTTGACATCTCTCTCGATACCGACTCCAATCATGGAAGGCATCCAGACACACCCGTCGAACGCGGCGCAAGCCAAGGCCTTCACTGCGCCTGGGTCGCTTTCGTTCCCCGGGGCAACCAACGAGTTGACACCGCCGCCCGCTGGCACCGGCGATGCTGCTCAGAGGCCTGCTCCTAACGGCCAGCAGGCGGCAAACGGAAACGGGGTGACTCCCGCGACTCCCGCCGCGACGCCTGCTGCCACTCAAGGACCTAGTGGAATCACTCCCACTCTTCAGTATGTATCCTCCTGAGTGACCTTTTTCTGCTCAGTGAGGCTTATCTCGCACACTTTAAAGGAACATTGTGGCTACAGTCAATCTCGACTGCCGCTTGGACCTCAAGACCATCGCCCTGCATGCGCGAAATGCAGAGTACAACCCTAAGGTACATTAGGCTGTGTGTTTGCATTCATGGGCGACCATCTTGCTAACCGGAGCAGCGTTTCGCCGCTGTCATCATGCGAATCCGAGAGCCCAAGACGACCGCCCTGATCTTTGCCTCTGGCAAGATGGTCGTCACTGGTGCCAAGTCGGAGGATGACTCCAAGCTCGCGTCGAGGAAGTACGCTCGCATCATCCAGAAGCTGGGCTTCAACGCCAAGTTCACGGACTTCAAGATCCAGAACATTGTCGGCTCTTGCGACATCAAGTTCCCTATCCGTCTGGAGGGTCTGGCGTCCCGCCATCACAACTTCAGCTCTTACGAGCCCGAGCTGTTCCCTGGTCTTATCTACCGCATGATCAAGCCCAAGATTGTGCTCCTCATTTTCGTGAGCGGCAAGATCGTCTTGACTGGTGCCAAGGTCCGAGAGGAGATCTACCAGGCCTTCGAGATGATCTACCCTGTGTTGCAAGGTTCGTGGGATTCAATAGAGTTCAATCTTGCATTCGCTAACTCTTGACTGCAGATTTCCGCAAGATCTGATGCATCACCAACTGCATGAAGGTGTAACAACCTTATGCCACTTCTCCACAATCCATTCGACGTGTATGATTAGACAACCCGTCACGATACCA
This sequence comes from Fusarium nematophilum, assembly GCA_033030565.1. Classification (NCBI taxonomy): domain Eukaryota; kingdom Fungi; phylum Ascomycota; class Sordariomycetes; order Hypocreales; family Nectriaceae; genus Fusarium; species Fusarium nematophilum. The sequence continues at coordinate 541,449 of JAVIXY010000002.1, forward strand.
CGATTGCTTTTTTTTCATTACTCCCTGCATGCTCGGCCCCATCACCAACCAAGCATTTGGGAGCTGCGTTTGTATCATCTTTTTTTTGCTTTTTTTGCATTGCATCGGCGTTGGCGAGGATGGCCAGGAAGGGGATATTTGCGATGGATTACGGTTCAAGGGGAAAAAGATAAGACTACTCATCCCGCGACACATCATAGATTGCTCGCGCCGGTCCTACGGCGCACGCGCTCAGTTGACTTGAGCGCCCCTAATTATCTCGAAGGGACACGCTGAGCGGAGAAACGAAAGCAAAGGAAGGGCAGAGGAAGGGAAGTTGAGCAGAGATGCTGAGACGGGGGCCTCAGGTGGCCGAAAGAAACAAAGCGACCCAGGTCACTGTGATCGCTGAAAAACAAAGGAGAGCAGTGCTGCAGCTATAGCTGCTGGCAAAGATATCCATCGAGTGGCAGTGCCTCGATAGATTGGAAGAAACTGCGAGGCGAAGGCCGAAAAGACAAGCAGAATTCTTTCGCAGCGTTGTTGATAGTTGATAAAACTCAAGTCTCTCCAAAGCTGGACGTGCCGTTTCGCGTTTTGTGTGCTCGAAATGATGCCCCCTCGTGAGTCTCCTCTCACGTGCCCAGCCAATGGGGCTAGCCCGAATTGTCAAGCGCTGGAGTCTAGCCCCGGTTCTCGGCAGAGCTAACAACCCCTCGCCGACTTTATGTGCCGTTTATAGCGCCTATCCCACGCGTGGCCATCGGACACCGCCGTGATCGGGTGTGGGAACAGGAAAAGTCTTCGCCTTTTATCGGCACATTTCGACTCCTTCTCGTGGTCGTCTCGTAGATAAAGTGACTGTTGCCACGTAAGAGCAAGTCTGCTGTGTCCCATTGACGCGTAGATCCCCCATCAACCGCCGCAATGGACCGCGCTCCCTCCTCAATCCTTATCGTCGGCTCTGGAGTCTTCGGCCTCGGCACCGCCCACGCCCTCGCCCAGCGACCCTTCTACTCCAACACTTCCATCACCCTCGTCGACGATTGTGCGGGCCAATTCCCCCCCGAGGATGCCGCCAGCGTAGACTCATCCAGGATTGTCCGAGCGGACTACTCGGATCCTTACTATACCGCCCTTGCCGCCGAGGCGCAGGAGCAATGGCGACAGCAGGGCAACGATGAGGTCGGTGGCCAGGGGCGGTACTCGGAGTCGGGCTTTGTCCTCTGCGCGAACAACCCGCCTAAGGACTTTGCTGGGAAGAAGTCGGGCCTGGACTATACCAAGGACAGCTGGAGGAACGTAGAGTCCATCGCTCAGAGGACGGGCCTGCCCACGGACAAGATCAAGAGGCTGGAGAGCACAGAGGCACTGCAGAAGCAGCTTGGAACCGATGGCTACCCTGGAGACTGGGGATACCTCAATGGCAACTCTGGCTGGGCTGATGCTGGAAAGGGCATGGAGTGGCTCTATAAGAAGGCCAAAGCCACAGGGCGGATTCAGTTCGTTGACGGCAAGGTGACGGAGCTGGCCACGAAGGGGGACCGGGTTGTCGGCGCCAAGCTGAGTGACTCGAGGGTTCTCAGGGCCGATACAGTGATCGTGGCCGCAGGTGCCTGGTCTGGGTCGCTTGTCGATCTGCGAGGCCGGACGGAGGCGACTGGCCACGCGGTCGTGTACATGGATATCACGGCCGAGGAGCAGAAGGCCCTGGACAACTTCCCGGTGGTGTTGAACCTGAGCACCGGCCTCTTCGTCATCCCCCCGCGGAACCAGGTCCTCAAGATCGCCCGGCACACATTCGGATACATCAACCCGGTCAAGATCACCAAGGCGCTCCCCCCGAAGCCGACCGACAAGCGGGAGCCGTTCCTCGCGTCTCAGCCATACACCTCGCGTAACGACTCCTCGAACCCTCTGCCCGTCGAGGCGGACCAGGATCTCCGTCGCGCGCTGAAGGACCTCATCCCCGTCCGGGGCTTAGAGAGCCGGCCGTGGAAGGAGGCTCGCATCTGCTGGTACTCGGACACCCGAGACGGAGAGTGGCTCGTCGACTACCACCCCGGCTGGAAGGGTCTCTTTGTCGCGACGGGAGACAGCGGGCACGGGTTCAAGTTCCTGCCGAACCTGGGCGAGAAGATCGTGGACGTCCTGCAAGGACAGGGCGGCAAGCTCGGGGAGAAGTGGCGCTGGAAGGAGATGAAGGAGGACGACGTCGGGAGGGAGACGAATGGTGTCTACAAGGGATTGATCACCGAGGACGGCAGCCGAGGTGGTCGGCCTCTGGTCTTGTGCGACGAGTTGGCCAAGGGCCGGGCTCAGATGGGAGCGCCCAAGGCCAAGCTATGATAGAACAGAGATGGCCTCTGATAGATTAGATAATGTGAAGATAGAGCGATTGTAGTACCAGACTCCTGAATTGTCTTACTGTTATAACGTCAACCTGATCCGATTCGATGTTGGCTGATCTCACATGTTCCATATGCTTGTAGTGGGGCTTATGCAACAAGTCGTCTACGCCAATGCGACAGCTTTGGCCTGCTCTTTGGCGCTCTCAAACTTCTTAATCACCAACCCACACACATGCACTGACAAAATTCTGGCGATGCGATAGAAGGACACGTCCCGACGCGAGATCAACCATGTCGGCTGGCAAGGGCTTCTCCGAGTTCCCTGACTTGGCGGCCAAACTCCAGAAGCCGACAAAGCAATCTGCCTTCGAGAGACAAAAGGCCGAAGCCGAGGCCAAACGACAACGAGAAGCCGCCGAGACCGCCGCCGTCTACAACGACTTCGTCAAGAGTTTCGATCGCGACGACGACTTCGATGGCCATGGCGGTCTGGGCTCTGCGCCCACGCGTCCCCGACATGGCTTCGGAGGCGCGCCGCCCTCGTCCGGACCCAGTGCTGGCAGACGCCACTTTGGCACATCGGGGCTGAAGAGTGGCCCGGGGAGCCTGGGTCCGCCGCCGCCCTCGTTTGGGAAGAAGCGGTCGTTCCAGGACTTTGCGCGGGCGCCGCGAGATAAGGGTGTTCTGGGCTTCGAGGAGGCAGGCAGTGGCAGCGGACGCGGGTCGCTTTCGGCGTCCAGGGTGTTCAGCACGAGCGACGATGAGGATATGGGTGACGCGACGAATCGGGCGGAGGAAAAGGCTATAGCGAAGCCGACGCTGCGATTGTCTAATATGCCGCCTGGGACGTCACCGGCTATGATCAAGGCGTTGATCCCTGAGAACTTGACTGCCGAGAACGTCAAGATCGTGCCCCCGACTGGGTCTGGGAGCATGGACAGAAAGCATACCGTCTCGATTGTCACCTTGTCTCAGGATACGCCGGCCAATGAGATCGACGCCGCCGTCAATGCCCTCCAGAACCGGTATCTGGGCTACGGATACTACCTTTCTCTCCACCGACATCTTTCATCAGCAGTTGCGAGCTCAGCAGCGTTGCCTAGCCTGGGATCTTCTTCGTCGGCCTCGCAACCATTCGGCGCGAAACCTGTGGAGCAACCATCAGGGCCGGGAAATGCGCCGGCACAGCATGGTTTCCATCGAGGATTCGCGCCTCCCTCATCATACGGCCCTCCCGGCGCTGGCGTGAACCGGGCCAGCCTCCTACACGTGCCGGTGAAGCCACCACAAGACGTGAAGACAATTCAACTAATCAGCAAGGTCATCGAGGGAGTCCTCGAGCATGGACCGGAGTTCGAAGCGCTTCTCATGTCACGACCTGAAGTTCAGCGGGAAGAGAAATGGGCGTGGATATGGGACGCGAGGAGCCAAGGTGGAATCTGGTATCGATGGAGATTATGGGAGGTGGTTACAGGGTCTCAACAATCACGGAAGAAGGGGAAATATGTCCCCCTTTTCGATGGCGCCCATGCATGGAAGACCCCGGAGAAGAACCTTCGATTCGAGTACACGACCAAGCTCGACGAGTTTGTTTCGGACTCGGAGTACAATTCATCAGACGAAGAAGACCTTGATGACGATCACAAGCGCGACAAGAACGAGGGCGAGTCGGAAAACACATTTCTCAACCCCTTGGAGAAGGCCAAGCTTACCCACCTCCTCGCACGGCTGCCGACAGCCATGTCGAGGCTAAGGAAAGGCGATGTTGCAAGAGTGACGACCTTTGCGATTACCCACGCGAGCCGAGGAGTCGATGAGGTTGTGCATTTGATCGTATCCAATGTCGAGAAGCCATTTGCGCTTACTGGGGCAAACCCGGACAAGAAACCTGATTCTAAGGACACGCAGGCAGGCACGGGTCAAGAAGAGACTACCGCTAGCGAGGGTCCGGATATCAGTGCTGCTAGTCTGGTGGGCCTTTACATCGTCAGCGATATCCTTTCGTCGTCCTCAACGAGCGGCGTGCGGCACGCTTGGCGTTTCCGGCAACTCTTTGAGACGGCACTCAAGGACCGCAAGATCTTTGAGACCCTGGGTCTCATGGCTGAGCGGCTCAAGTGGGGGCGCTTGCGAGCGGAGAAGTGGAAGCGCAGCATCAGCCTGGTCCTCAACCTGTGGGAGGGCTGGTGCGTATTCCCAGCCGAAAGCCACGAGTTATTCGTGCGCAGCTTCGAGAACCCGCCTTCTCAGTCCGCCGGCGGCAAGGTGGACACCGAAGAGAAGAAGGGCAAGTGGAAGACGGTGGAGGTGTCACAAGGCGGAAAGGAGCGGATGCTACCGGTCTCGGCAGAGGAGGTAGACGTTCCAGGTGAACCGATCGACGATGACGATGTTCCTGGTGAGCCGCTGGAGGAGGATGACATCGAGGGGGAGCCGATCGACGAGGATGATATAGAAGGCGAGCCTATCGATGAGGAGGATGTGGCAGGGGAGCCGATGGATGAGGATGAAGCCATAGGAAAGGAATCAACGCCACCACCTCCTCCTGAGGTATCTGAACAGACGACCAAAGAAGAACCATCTCGACTCGGAGGACCGCCTAGGAAGCGGATGAGGGCAGTAGATATGTTTGCTGATTCTGATGATTCGGACAAGGACTTGTAGAGACAGAGAAGCAGATGAGATATGAGCACTGTAGCAATAAGATTCACTCGATACCACCCAACGCTGGCGCCTCTTGGAACCATTGGATGAGATGGCTTGCTGTGGTCTCTTAATTGGGTTATTTTAAGGTGTTCCCTGGGCACTAATAAAGTCGCGGTGGCTAAAGTCAGACAGAGCTTTTGAGGTTCTTAGGAGATATGACGTCAGAGATGAAGATGTCTTGAAATTGAACTAACACCTGCAGAGTTCAGTAATGTAGAACTGGTGGTTTTGTGATACCTACCCAGCAGCCTGGCTGGGTAGGTCGTCTATAGTCCTGCATTAAATCAATCGCTGTTAGTACGCACCACCTAAGCTGAGCGTATCATCGTACGGCTAGCGCATGCTTTATCCCGAGTAGGCAAGAGTTGCCAGACTCTAGTGCGGATGGCGTGGGATTTCCAACAGGGAAGTTCTCGAACAGAGGTTTTGATTTCACAGCAGGCTTAATTCCGAGCGGGTTTGCTCTGCACGGAAAAATAGGAGCTCAAGAGAGCGGAGGATTTACAAGACAAAAGGTGCAGGGGCAGATCTACGCCGGCAATGAAAGCAACCGAAAGGAAGGGGTGAGATGAGATGGACTGGGATGACACCCTAGGAATCGCAGGATCTCACATCTCACGGGAGACGGGACATGGGGGATGGGATGGAATGGAGGGAAGAAGCGTGGCGAAGAGTCGGAGCCTTGCTTACGAGGAGGAGCAACGTCGTTGGTCCGGCTGAAAGCTGGCCAATGTTCCATCGACCGTCTACGATCTCGGGTGGATCTTTTTTTATCGTTCAGAAACATGAGGCGGACCGTGCCTTTCGTGCGCCTCCAAAGCAGCTCCCATCTCCCCCATACGTAATAGGACAAGCCATCCGTGGGAGAGAATGCTGTAACGGGGGGCCAGAAAGGGACATGGATGAGCCAAGGAAGACGAGCGATTCGTACAATTTGGGAGGCTCCAGCAAGCGCATGTGCTTCGGCTCGCGGGTGGTGATGCGCCGGGGACTGAGCCAATGGAAACTTGCTCACTCGGCCGGGTAGGCTGATGGAGAAGTGCGGTTCCATGGTGGAGAGAGGAGAGGAGAGGCGAAGGAACGAGAGAGAACGGGCGAGACAACAGCATGTCGAGTCAAAGTGAGATCTCTTTTGTCCTTTTTCTCTCTACCCTTTTCCCCATCTCGCCGTGCCCTTGATCATTTTGAGTTCTCGCGCTAAAGAATGAGGTGAGAAGAACGCCGGCCGCTGAGCGGGAGACAATCAGCCGATGCCCGGCCGACCGCTCCGTGTTGGCGGCCGGAGGTTGGGCTGGCGCTCTAGGAGGAAACGGGGCCGGGCTGGGCTGGGCTGGGGAGGGGACGTTGGTGCTGGGCGCTGGGCTGTGACACCCATTTATTGGAATTGGCCATCTTGTAGCACCATCCCGTCGTGTCTTTATACCCGAGCCAAGCGCAAGGTTAAAATCGTCTGACGATAGCCTCCGATCCCGTCCCAGTGGCTCGGCTCTGAGGGTGAGGGTTGGTGCTTCGTCCCGGGCCTTGGACGGGGAAGAGCAGCGAACCTGAGCCGATGTCCAAGCAGGACACTTTAGGGCCCTGTTTCTTGGTGTGCTAGGCCGCTAGCGAGGTTGCGAGCCAAGTGCCTAGCTCGGCATAGGGCGCTTCTGGAGGCACTCTTGGTGCTGTAGCCCCCCCCCTCAATGGTGGCCCTTGATGGTGGGGGGGGGCGCAACCTTTAGAGGTTGTACCTTCCCTCTCGTTCACACGTTCACGGGCGGGTGCTGACTTGGGGGGTCCCTGGGTTCTGGTCCTGGGGCCTGGATCTCGTTCTTCTGCTTCCATCCAACAACAACCACGGTCTCTAGGGAAAACACGGTCTTCCAATATCACGCCTTTTCTGCTGTATCTAATTCCTTCATTCTTCTATTCTTTGTGCATGCGCACGCTTCATTGAAACATCTCCCGTCCCAATCTCTCCCCGAATCCCGCCCTCGTCGCTGTAGCCGCCGCATTTGTCCAATCCTACCCACCCGTCGTCCGCCGCAGAAACTCGAGGCTCGGTCTCCCGCCGTCCGCTCTCGTTGCGCAAGCTTTCGAACCCCTCGTTTCGTCCTCGAGTACCGCCGAGATTCCGACGCCGCTTCCACCGGACTCTTCTGCCTTGATGTCGACTCGGGAGGGACTTGCGCTCTCTTTGTAGGCTTCGAGGTGTTGCCCTGAGCCAGGTTACAATCGCCAGAGCCATCCCGTTCTTGCTCCACCTCTTGTCATCCGTTGCGCAGGTCTCCCGACCACCGTCTCATCATGCCTCTCATCAACGGCCAGAAGATGGCGTGGTACGTATCGATTGGCGCGGATCTCAGCGATTCCACTTGCGCGGGTTTTGGGACTGACTCTTGATCATGTAGCGAGCCCTGTATTCGCGGCCATCGGTCGACGAAATGTACCCACGCCAACGAGCGATTGATGGTGCCCGTACGCAAACCAGGCCGGCCGTTGAGCTCCTGCCCTCACCCCTCGTCCCGACCATGCTCCTGTGGTAGAGTCACAGCTGCAATCCCCAAGAAGCAGCCGTGTCGTTGCGGCTCTACCAAAAGCGCCGAGTCGCCTCCAGTCAAACCTGACAATGGCGACTCTACCAGCGAATCAGCACCACAGAGCCCGGCGAGCAAGACGACAAGTTCTAGCTATCGAGTGCAGAAGTCATCCTCCAAGAGCAGCGGTTCTAGTCGCAGGCCGTCGGTTGACCCTGCCGCGCTCCAGAGGATGGACCCCAACATGCTGAACATCATGCCCGCCTATGATGGCATGCATCAAAAGCCGGCCGCGCCTCTTCCTGACATGTCTCCTTATGGCGCTATGGGTATGGCTCCAGCAGAAGGCCCGTTCGGGCAGGCCATGTATCCCATGTTTCAACCACACATGCCGCCTCCCATGATGAGCCCGGATCTCACTAAAAATATGATGGCTGCTCACCCAGCCCCGATGGCTAATTCTCAAGTGCCAGACCGTACAGACGAACCAGCGAACAAGCCTGGTTCCTGCTGCGGTGGTGGCAGCGCCGACAATTCTTCCTCCGTCACTACGACACTCCCTTCGGTTCCGAGTCCCCCGAGCAAAGCCAATCTCAAGAGCTGCTGTTCATCTGGTATCAGCTCTCCCAAACCCGACCAAAAGCCAGACACCGTACCTGTATCTGAGGCATCTGCTCCGAGCGGCATGATCATGTCGCCTTTCCCGCCTGTGCTGATGCCAAACGGCATGTATGCCTACTATCCCCAGCCGACCGTCTTTACCTACCCACCCCAATATGGCTCTTATTTGCAACCTCTACAGCCGGAGCAGTGGCGACAGGTCATGGCTTCGATGACATTTGCGAGTCAAGCGGGTCTCCCCTCTCCGTACGGCATGCCCCCGGCAGCGCCGTATCCTCCGCCAGGAACTCCTCAAACTCCTCACTCGGGTGCGGGCACCTCTCATTCATGCAGCTGCGGTGCCTCTTGCCAATGTGTTGGCTGTGCGGCCCATCCATACAACGAAGCAACCCAGAATTATGTGCGATCCGCGTGGCAGAGCATGATGGATGATTCCCAGAGGGTCCATGCCCATGGCAACCCTGGCTATACTCATGTCAACGGACACGGAAACGGCGAGATTCCGACGACCAACGGTTCCAGCGCAAGCGTGGCCCCTGCCGTCGGCCCTGCCGAGGGAACAGTATCACCTGTCGCACCGCAGACGCCCTCTGAGGCGGCGTCAGGTCTCAGTGAAGAGCAAGCTCTGTCGGCCAACGACTTCTTCTTCGTCAGCTACCCGTTCGGAGATTCGTGTGCCGGTGAGCAGGCGAGCTGCCCCTGCGGAGACGACTGTCAATGCATTGGATGTGTGATCCATAACAACCCGGAAGCAGTTGCAGAAGCGGGTAGCCAAGCGTAGGAGGAATGAGCCTTGCGGCCTGGATGTCCCTTGAAGCGATCCTTGAAAAGGGAAACCTGCCATTCGAGGGTCTGGATGTGTTGCAAAAAGTTGTTTGAAATTTGAAGCTGTTCAATGTTGATGGGCAAACTTGCGGTTCAATGATACCCCTTAGAGCTTTGTGACGAAGTAGGTCGCTGAGCGACTGGAATGACAAACAGTCTGTTTTCGAGGCCAGATAAAAGAAAATACATAAACTCCTTTTCATCTGGTTCTTCGATATCTTCTGAGTTGATTACCTGCCATCTATTGATAGTGGTGAAGTGTAGGAAAAGCGGGGCGCACTGTGCTGACATGGACACCAAAATCTCGTGGCCGGATGAGCTTTGAACTTGATCTATATATCTTGATTTTCATGAAACGCATTGCCACCGACAGTGTCCCGTCGACTCTTGCACTACGAACACACCCCAGTTTTGGAAATTCCATAGACCTTGAGATGGACCATCGGAATCGGGTTCGTGAGAGGTCACCGCGTCGTGAACGTGGCTCCCGCGACCGGCCAGACAGGCGGGACCAGGATCGCGACTCTCGTCGACGAGACACGCGCTCACGCTCTCGATCGCCAGCGCACAAGCGGACGAAAACTTCATCGACGCGCCATGACAGGAACTCCACTGAGCCAAGTGGCCATCACTCCTCCAAGCACCGCTCATCTCATAGACATCGAGAGCGTGCTGGTCGGACGGCTGAGCCTCCGGTGAATCTCCCGTTCAACGCGAGGCCGCTGTCCAAGGCAGATTTGGCTACGTTTGAGCCACTATTCGCAGATTATCTCAGCCTCCAGAAGCAAAAGGACATTGCGGACATGGATGATCGCGAGGTCAGGGGGAGATGGAAGAGTTTCGTCGGAAAGTGGAACCGGGGAGAACTGGCGGAGGGATGGTATGATCCAGAGATGTTTGCCCGGATCACTGCGGACCACCCCGGTGTTGCTGCTCGCACTGAGCGTTCACCAGCGCGCAAAGATGAGAGGGAGGAATCTGTGGCGGAGGACGATGGCAGGGAGAAGAACGACGACGACAGCCAGGATGACGATGACTACGGCCCTACTCTTCCCACGTCAGACCGCGCGCGCCGCTCAGGACCAGGCATCCCTACGCTCCAAGACCTGTCTCTCCGCGCCGAGCTCGCGGAGGAAGACAAGCAGGCCTCCATCGCGGACCTCCGCACGGCGCGCAAGGCAGACCGCGCCCTGCAGCGCGAGCGCCTCGACGAGCTGGTCCCCCGCCCCGAAGCCGGCACACGCGAGCGCATGCTGGAGAAGAGGGCGGCCGTCGCGGACAAGATGCGCTCGTTCCGCGACAAGAGCCCAGGTGCTATGGAGGTCGGTGACGAGAAGGAGCTGATGGGCGGGGGGGACTCGCTGGACGAGTATAAGAAAGCAAAAGAGCAGGAGCAGCGGCGTAAGACGGAGAGAGAGATCCGCAGGGAGGAGGTGGAGCGGGCCAAGAGAGAGGAGATGGAGGAGAGGAGGAGGGCATGGAGGGAGCGGGAAGAGGGCACGGTCGGGATGCTGAGGGAGTTGGCGCGGCAGCGGTTTGGATAGGGTATGAAGAAGGGGGAAGAAGAGTCGATTCTGGATGGGGGTGCATGGTTTCTTGAACTTTGATATTGAAGGCATCACCATCGAGGACAACTCTGATACCGAGATGGCTGATGATGGATCTCGTGAATTTTTGGCGCACTGTGGGAACGCACATCCGGCCCACTCTGATCAAAACTCTTTCACGACATCAACCTGCCTGCCAAAAGTGTATTTTCGAACTCGAGAGCGACACGTCGCCGTTTATTTGGGTATCATACGGCAGAATCGACTCTTGGAGGTTTGCCGGGGATCTGGATCTCCCGAGGCTGCTCGCAGATCCATCGACTCTCACTCAGTTGAGAAAAACCCACCCTCGATCTTTATTCACCGGCACTCACACAATCACCAACCTTTACGAACCCTGGCATCACGACACAATGGCCAACGAGGTAGACTACGGCTTCGACGGCCTTATGGACGACCCGGAGGACTACTACCCGCCTACCCCTCCGCCGACATCCCAGGTGTTCACGATGCAGAGCGGCAAGCCCATCACGCTGCACCTCGTCGGCGCCAGCCCGACCGAGGCTCACCACCTGTGGAACGGCGCCAAGATGGTCGCCGACTTCTTCGAGGAGGACCCTTCCCGCGTGCGCGGCAGGACGGTCCTGGAGCTCGGCGCCGCCGCCGGGCTGCCCAGCCTGGTCGCCGCCATCCTCGGGGCGCGCAAGGTGGTGGTGACGGACTTTCCCGACCCGGACATTGTCAGGGTCATGCAGAAGAACATTGACGAGTGCGACGAGACGGTCGAGCCCCGGGGCCGCATCGCCGACGTGGTGGACGCCGTGGGCTTCGTCTGGGGCGGTGACCCCGTCCCTCTGCTTGCTCACCTCGGTGGTGACCCGTCGTCAGGACAGGAACGCTTCGACGTGCTCATCCTGGCGGACCTGCTCTTCCGGCACAGCGAGCACGGCGCGCTGGTCAAGACGATCCGCGAGACGCTGAGGGTCTCCCGCGACAGCGTCGCCTACGTCTTCTTCACGTCGTACCGCCCCTGGAAGAAGGAGCTCGACGAGCGCTTCTTTGACGTTGCGCGCGACCAAGGGTTCGAGGTCGACCAGATTGCCGAGCGGCGGCTGGACAAGCCGCTGTTTGAGAACGACCCGGGTGATCTGGAGGTGCAGAAGACGGTGAGGGGGTTTGCCGTGCGGTGGCCGGCCGAGGCGTGTAAGTGAGGGAGGGGACAAGGTTATGGGATGGCTGCCGTGGGACGGGACGAAAGGGTAGAGGGCCGGATCACCAGAATAGAGGGGACTAATGAGTGATGATGATAACCAAAAAGGAGAGCTGATACGATAAGAGTGTCACCTCGCAGAGACGGGTCTTTTGAAGATTGTGGTCACGCCCCGACTGTTACGTTACTTACCCTGGCCGATCTCAACCTCCAAGAGAGCCTGTGTGAGATGCAACACAATAATATGTGACTGCTCTTCCCCACATCGTCAAGGGCTGCTGCATCTGATCGCCATGACAAAATATCCCTGCCCCCCCCGAAACGGTACATTAATTAAGCACCCGCCTTCCCTTGCCCCCGAGCATCAAACAGCGCCCGAGATCTCCAAGGGTCCTGTCCCTCGTCCGAGAAACCCCAGATCTCAAATCATTCTGGTCAAAGCTTCACCTACCCCTTGGGCCGAGAGTAAGCTGCAAGCCCAACTCGAGCGGACAACCCTGCTCCATATAGATATTTGGGGCCCTATATCATCGGCCCGCGGGGTTTTTTTTCTAAACGTACGAAACCCCCACAAACTTTGCAAGGCCAAGGCGAGCAGCGCACATCATGCCAGCCTCGCCATATCTCGACCAACTGGACCGGGATGGCTTCGTCGTCATCAAGGCCATCGTCGGCAGGGACAAGCTCGACGCGCTGCGCGCTGCCAGCACCGAGGCCGCTGAGCTGGCGCGCCGTGGGGGATGGCCGCACGTCCGGACGGTGGGCAAGCAGTTCCCGCCGTGGGATGCGAGCCAGGCGCGCGAGCACGGCATCTGGGGCGTCCAGCACCTGATGAACCCCGAGCTGCCGGGCCACGAGCTCTTCACGGAGCTGTACTTTTCAGACGCCGTCCTGGCCATAGTGAAGCAGCTGCTGCAGTGCGAGGACCAAGACCTCGTCATGGAGCTGTTCAACATGCTGGTGCGGCCCGAGACGGACTTTGAGCTCAGGTGGCACCGCGACGACATCCCCGCCGAGGCCATGCCCCGGGAGGAGATGGAGCGCCTTAAAGAGCCGGCCTACCACGCCCAGTACAACTTTGCCCTGTGGGAGGACGACTCCCTGGTCGTTGTGCCTGGATCGCACAAGCGCGCGAGGACCACGGTTGAGAGAGACGCCGATCCCTTTGCCAAGACTCTGCCGGATCAGCTCGTCGTCCACCTCCAGCCTGGCGACATTGTCTTCTACAACAACAACATCCTACACCGTGGGGTATACAGCAGCAGCAAGGAACGGATGACGCTGCACGGCTCCGTTGGCCATGTGCAGGGCAGCACCCTCCGCGCGAGGAATGTCTTGCAGCACGGGGTTGGCGGCTGGGTTGATAGGTGTGCCCTTGGGCCGCTCCGAGAGGGGGAGAGGCGGAGAGCAGAGGCGATGAGACAGCGCCTCGTCCATCTGGGCAGCGAGAGCGGTCAAGTCGGCTACTCCCTCGAGGGCTGAGAGGAGCTGTGCCCGGGTGAGACGAAATCGTGCTTTTTGATGTCATGTCTGGGCGGGCCCGGTTATCGAGAGGGCGCGCCTGAAGGGTGGTGCAACTCTGTGACTCCTGCAACAAGGCCCGGCAACGAATGAGACAGCGGGGGAAAATGCTTGATTGGCTGTGATTGCGTTTCTCCTTGTTTGTTGCCCCCCCCCCCCCCCCCCCCCCCCCCCCCCCCCCCCCCCCCCCCCCCCCCCCCCCCCCCCCCCCCCCCCCCCCCCCCCCCCCCCCCCCCCCCCCCCCTTGCTGAACTTGGACGATACTGTACATAGCCACCACAACTGGTTCGGCGATAGGTACATAATACGTACAGCATGCACTGTTAATCTGAGCTCAAGCTGGCCCAATAGCCCTGGCGCCGTCTCAGTCGCCCTGGTGTCCTGACGAATTGCCATGGTGGTGGGCCAAAAGCCGACGAGATCTGTCAGTCGTCAAATCTAATTCCGCAAAGTGGTGGTGGTGGCGGTGGTGGTGGCGGCGGCCCTTGGCTGGACGCGGCACGATGCGGGATGGTGGCCGAGGTTGACGGTGTATCGTCTTCCGGTCTTCAAACCGAGATCCCGAATATTTGACGGGCAGACCTAGATTTCACCACACGGGCTCCCTGCGCAACTGCTTCAAAGAGGTCATGATTGGCTGTCTTCGGCAATTCTGGGAGGGGTTGCTAACTCAACCCCCGCATTCTTTTTACCCCGGATCGGATGTCCATCTCATTGGAATCATCTGGGGCCCCGGACTCGAGGCTTGAAGTTTTCCAGCAGCCACTTGGTTGACGAACCTCTTCCGGTGGAGAGTGTTGCTGTTGAGACGTCATATCTCGGGGCGGAGAAGGAGTGGTTGGCCCTTCCACCGGGATGGATCACCTTGCCCGTTACACGGACCGTTGTTTGTTGCGCTGATAAGCGAGTCAGTCTCGCAACCGTCATCTCTGGACTTCGGCGAATTGCCCTTGGAGGAGGGCCTTTGTCGGTCCGGCAAGGCGCCGGCATGGAGCAGGGTGGGTTCGGCTTACGCGCGGGTTGACAACATTCACCCAACCCCATGGGGAAAACTGAAGCCTTACACCTGGGCTCGCGGGGGCCACATACTGCGGTAAAGCTCCCACCATGGTAGCGGTGTTGCGGAAACCTAACGGTGCATCGCAGCGGACGATCTTTGACGAGAATCGCCCATCAGGGGGCCATGCACAAGTGCTGCTGCATCTTCTCCCACGGCATGGCGCGCGACAAGCCCACCAGGCCCCGATGAGCTCATACGATGCAAAGACTCATGGTTGAGCCCGAGATGCCTGCAACACCTTTGTCCGGGGCCAGATCCAAAATCTACCCCACACGCACCGGCCATGGGTCTCCGCACCTCCACAGCCGCTCGACAAGGGTCGCGAGTATGTATGTTAGGCTCGTCAGTGAACAGCTTTTATTTTCTGGCCGTCTGGTCAGAGTAGGTAGAATGCGGAAAGTTTTGCCCTTTTCAAGGAGAAGGAGGCGACCCTAGCGACCTGAGAGGCGAACCTAAAAGTCGCCCGGCTCATCGAAGCGAAGCCATGACAGGGTGAACCGGGTGGTGCCTCGGCAAGCTAAGCGCAACCTAGGCCGGTGTGTAGGCGTATACGCGGTCCCGGTCCAGCCAACCTACTGATAGGTATTCAATGCTGAACATCTCATCGGCGTCCTTCTGGTCTGCGTCTCGATTCAACAAGTTGCCAGAGGAGGGCCCCCAACACAAATCAAGCACGCGCAGGCGCCGTTGACAGGGACCCTGGACCCTGGCGTCCTTGCGTGGAGGCTGACTACTGCCGTTTCTAGTGGTGGTGTTGCAGTTACGTGGAGGCGAGGGCGAGAGCGGAGACCCAGGCGGAGACAGACCGAGAGGACGGAGGAGCTGAAGGTGATGTTGTCCACCTGTCGTTCAAGGTATTTTGCCTTCTGACCGGACGAGAAAGTGAGGTTTCCACGGGTAGATACAATGTTAGTCATTTGGCTAGGCGACGCACCTTGGCCCCGATGCCCTGATACCAGGCGTGCCTCACATGTCGGATTCTCAACGTGACCGCCGAAAGCAGGGAAGCTTGGGGGCTGTGGGCTCTGCTGTCGTGCACGTCTCAGTGTGTTCTTGCTTCTTTGGAGCCTCGTGTTTTGTAACTCTTGTTTCCCTGTCGATGCTGTCATCGACGTGAGCCACGCGGTGCCATGTTTCGTGCTGTGTCAGTTTCCGCTTCGTTCTGAGCTTTAATGCTAGGTGTGCAACTGCAACTCCATGTATCATGTACCTCCGTAGACGGCGACACTTGATTGCTGGTGTGCTCCTTTGCTCCGCACCGGCCTTTCCCCCTAGCCCCCGCGTTCCACCTCCCAACGGAAAGCGGCTTGCATTCCCATCTTCCGAGCATCCACATGGCGGCAAAGTCTCAAGCAACGGCGCAAAGAGCGGCTCTGGGGGGATGGAACGGGGATTGTCTTGATTGGCCAGGATAGTTCGGCAACGGGGGGGAAGGTATGGCAGGGTCTGAAGCTCGATAGGAGACCAGATTACACTGTTTCGTCCAGTCCATCACATGTTTGAAAGAGCAAGAAGCAACTTGTAATGTGTTCTGTGTTTGCAGAAGAAGGAGGGTAAACGAGAGGATGATGGATGAAAGGGGTTATCAAGGAAAACCAAAAACCTTGGCCCCATACACAAATCGCCAAGCACATATCCGAGCTTTGTCGACGTGTTGAGTCGCGTGGGGATCATGCCAGAAAATGCAGGATAACGGTCAAATGGTATACGTAGGAACAGGAAAAGCGCCTGGCGTTATGGCAAGACAATGCAGAGTTAGTCTTGGCCTTGGGGGAAGACCAGCCGGAAGTGGGTGCTTGGAGGAGACAAGCTTAGAGATAGGTTAAGATTGCGAAGCCAAAATAAAACTCCATATCTAAGGTACGGACGGTGTGGACGGCCGCCGGCGGGCTGGAACAATACCGACATCTGCAGGTGGGAAGGTGGGAAGAAGGTGGGAGAAAGGTGGGAACGGCGACGGCAAGGCGGGAACGGGGAAAGAAGGTGTGAGTGCGAAAGCCCTGAGGTCTTCGAGGAAGGAGGTCCACAATTGGGACGAGGGAAGGCTTGGGAGGAGCAAATCACGACTCAAACCGAAGCGAAGAAGGAAAGAGGCACCCGAAACGGTGGCATCTGGCCAGGACCATTCAACGGAAGGTTGCAAAGGCGCCGCTCCCTGAGGGTATGAAATAAAGATGGACGACACTTTGCGCAGTGTGTTAGTAAGATGATGAACCAGCATTTATGTCAGGCCCGTCCCGAATGCGGTGTTTTCCTGCCGCAGACTTGGCTCTGTCGGGGAGGGCGAACCCCCGCAACGCCCAGTCGTCCACTGGCCCTGACCTTGACGCCCAGAACAGGCAGGGCAAGGCGACTAGTTGTCTGGTAGGTAGGTAGGTATGTACCTGCCTTTACCAGGTAGCCTGACGATGGACATATTCACCGCGGTGTGATTGGTTCTGCCCACCGCCAGGCAGGTGAGAGGGACGAGAGGAACACGTAAAAAAGAGTGAGACTAGCAGGGGAGATGAGGTGGGGCAAACTGTGAGACTGTGCGGGTGGGCGGTCTCTGGTTCCTCCCTCTCTTTTTTTTTCCCCCTTCTCCAATCTTGGAAAGTGCGGAGCAACCCCAGACTTGCCCCGTGGGGCAGGGGCCAGGAAAAAAAGGGTACACAAGAGGTACTTTGGACGGAGGGGAAGAAGCACCAAGATGCTGGAGAACGGGGAGAAAAGAGGCCGACAGCGACTTCAACAAAGGCCCGCAAGGAACGGACTCCTCTTCGCTTCGGGGTTTCTGACAAATCGAACCCATTACTCGGTGCCGGAAATTTCAACAACCCTCACAGAAATCAAAATTCTGGGCGCCAACAAGTTGCAGAGGGGAAAAAAAAAAAAAAAAAAAAAAAAAAAAAGCGAAGCCCAATGCGTGACCGCCACTCTCAGTCATCAGATGTTTGCTACCAACTTGCTTCTTTGCAAGACAGGTATATCCCTCTTTGATCCAATATCCCCTGTGCAGCTGTGGCAGCCAGAAGATGCACGAGTCGACACATGCCCAGACTTGCCCAGATTTTCCTGCTTGTTGCATGTGCTTTTTGGTGGATGAGAGTTACTCCTGTACCCATGGCCTTCTCTGACCCCCCAACCCTGGCTAGGCCCCAAAGACACAAGACAACTTGCGACAAGCCCTTCTTACTCCGCCACAAGCTTGGCTCTGCCGTTTCCCTTACGTTGACGTTTGATGGCGTCTCCGCCCGCGGCTTGTCACTCTAGGGGGGCGGGGGTCTCGTCTCTCTCTCCTGGGCCGGCTGGGCGACCGCGCAGGAGGGCAAGGCGCAGGGCGCACGGCAAGATTCTCCGTCGACCCCCATCAACCCAATGCCTGAGCGCTGGCTGGCTCTGTTCAGATGCATAAAGGACGCCTCTTTTGTGAACTTTTCTTTTTCCTCTGGACGGATACGGATACCTTGCTGGATTTACCGTGTGCTTGCCGCGCCTAAGACAGTACCGGGCTGTCACGGCACTCCACTAGAGCATCCGCCATCACTCGACTTTCTTTTTCTATCTTGTCATCTTCCCTCTATCCCCCCCCTCTCTGCACTTCTGTGGCTGCCCATCGCGCAGATTCAGTGGCTCCTTGGAGATCCATTCCCCCAGATTGATGCATTGTCGCCCACTCACACCCATCAATTATTCCCCCTCCCCACACTTTCTTTTTTACAGGGTGACGGGATTTTTATCTCGTGCGCAAAAACGTCCCATTCATTTTACGTACTGCACGGCTCCGGTTCCTCTCTCCCCTCTCTTCTCCCGACTCAAATCTCGCCCTTCCCGTCCTCTCCGCCTGCGCTAGACTGCTGCTACCTTGGCTCCTCCAGAAGGGCAGGGCAGCATGTATCTTGGGGGTCTCGTCTCCCCCCCAGCCCCAGTCCACCTCCAATTTCCCCGCCCTGGCCCTTGCGCCCGCGCTACGCCGTCATACCTTGCCTGACTTTGCAGCATCTGGCCCTCTTTCACCCAAGACCCCGTACCTCAAGGAGCGCTATACATGTGCCTCCCTCGAGTACGACGTCGGTACCTTGGCCACACCATTCCTGCTTAGGAATTCATTGAGCACCCATCTCTGGGTTGTCTCCTCTCTTCCCCTCTTTTGCCTGGGTTTCGCCACATTCTCGCTCTATCGCCGCCCCCTGAGCCAGGGCGCAATTGTTCCCCCAAGTTACTCGTCCATCCCCAGAACACGGCGTTCTTACGTGGCCCTACGGAGGTACGTCTTACCTTTTACTTGGCTCACCCCGTCTGTCGTTGCGTAGTCACTCCCACGCCCCACGCTTTGCTCTGGACCATGGGGGAGAAGAGAGACATCCATCATCACAGGCTCTCCCCCGTTCTCACTCGGCTTCTGCAACACCGAGATTCCGTTCCCAGAGACCTCCCATGCTCCCCAGATTTCCTAAAAAAAAATCCCCAGGTTCCTTTCCCCGGTCTCCAGGTCCTGTCCCATCTCATCATCCAGCTCCGCTCTACCCAGCCCGATCCGGTGCCAGTTCCTCGGGTGCAAAACCGAGACTTAGACAGTGAACCTTGACGCTGCCCATCCACTGACTGACCTTCCCTTTCCCCCATTTTCCTCCACGGAGAAACCCCCTCCCCAGTGGTCCGTCACTGCATCTGCACCGTTCCTCTCGCCCTTTTCCTGTTCCTCTGGGTCCTTCTCCCCTCTTTCATCCACATCTACATCTCGCATCGTACCTGGGTATTTCCGCCACCCAGCACCAGCAACCAGCTCAACACAGTATCGACGTCGACCTCAAACACATCCTCCAGGACGAACAAGATACTCTCCGTCCCAGGCTCTGGGTTCCGCTAGGTTGGCAGCCACGTCTCCGGAAGGCACACCGACGAAGTGATACGCTTGTCGGAATCATCTCCCGAGACCTCCTCCCGCTCGGTTTTCTCGCACGGCACTCTCCTCCACCTCCGTCACCACTGGCGCCTACCTACCTAGATCTTGGGGGGTACATCCTGCTACAGGCTACAGCACCTCGCAGCCGAGAGGGGGAACGAGCCGAATTAGCACAGGAGAGGGGAAGCGCCAAAGGGGCGTTTTGAGGCTTGCCCGTGCCCATCCATCGTGGTCTTGGTGGCCGTGCTCTCCCCCCTGTTCCCCCCCCTTCCTCGCCCTCCTTCCTTCCCCCGTCTGGCGGAAAACAAACCCATTCGCGTTCACGGGCCACCGTCTATTTCCTCTCCACATGTCATGTCCTGCCCTTAACGCACCCCGCAATCCGCCGCCATCTTGCCTGCATCTCCCCAGCTCCAATTTTGTCTTGCCTTCTTCCCTTCTCTTCCATCTCTTCCATTTCTCCTCAACTCTTCCCACCCCACACTATCTATCTTGACCTGCGTGAACTCCCGACCGCCTCGAAGCGTTGCCTTCTGAGCAGCCGCCGTGTTCACCATGCTTGCCATCCAGTCTATGGAGGGCCCGGCTCGTCCGCTGCCTGGGCCCCCGGCACCTCTCGTCGCTCCCGAGCCCACCGAAGTTCGCCAGCCAAAACCCAAGACGCTGCCCTGCAAGTACTGCAGCAAGCGGTTTAGGTACGTTGGCCTCTGGGATCTCTTCTCCCTCGTCCTGGCGTCCTGGATGCTCAACATGCTGACCGTCATATCTACTCTCTAGGCGTGTGGAACATGTTCAACGACATGAGCGCACTCATACCAAGGAGAAGCCCTTCTCTTGTGGTTGGGATCGTTGCGGCAAGACCTTTGGACGAAGGTACGTTAATCTCTAGTAACGCTATATCCCACCGTTTCTCAGCCCGTCCCACTCTATTCAGTCACTCACTCACTCACTCACTCATCACCCAATTACCTAACCGTCGTCCCCCTACTCGCCCTACTTCTCCTTTCGTTGTCACTCATGTTTCCTCTCAACCGCCCTTCGCCTTCCTTGACCACAAACTCCCAGATTTCCCATCCCATATACTTACATGGACATCAGGGATCTACTCGTCAGACACGAGAAACTCGTGCACCTCAATGAGGGCAACAAGGATAGTAACCGCCCTAGGAAGCTGTCATCCAACCCTTCCACCACATCCCATAAAAGCTCAGTTTCCGAGGGTCAGATAAGCGCCGAGGCCATCGGGCTTCAACACCACAACGCACCTCGGCCCCAGCCATCTCAGCAACCACTTCCGCAACCGCCGCAATTTCATCATGTGCCGGTTCCTCCCCCAGTGACACCCCAAGTTCCTCAGGATCCACGAACACAGGCCAGACCGGGGGCCTGCAATCTCGACCTTTTATCCGATGCTGCTCTGGCGAGTTCAGTGAATCCCGTTCAGGCCGCGGCGAACGGGGCTCCTCCACCACCACATTCCCCAGATGCTAGGAGGAAGAGCAGCTATGGCGATACTATTGTAGCGTATACGACAGAGCGACCTCGAGAGGATGGCCCACCTGGATACGTACCTCAGCAGCCGCCCAATGGCTCTTACGACGATTACAACCCCTTCTTGGACGAGTTCGCTTCTTCCTCTCACTTCCTACCACCGAACTTTGAACCGGAGCAGCAGATGATGTGGTCTCGAAGCCAAGGGGGACCAGCCCAGCGTCGTTCGTCCAAGGCCTCGTTCTTCCCTGGACGCTTCCCAAACATGCCCGCCGATGCCAGAGATGCAGCCGACACCGCTCCCCGGGGACTCGACGATTCAGCCCGACCATCCACGCTTCGAATTTCTGTCGCCGATCACACCGTGATAAAGAATAGGCTTGATGAGTTCTCTGCGGTTCTCCCCAACGACTTCGTATTCCCATCTCGGCATACCTTGACCCGATTCCTGGAAGGTTATATCAGCGGCCTACATGAGCATCTGCCTTTCCTGCACCTTCCGACATTTTCCCCTGCCGAGGCTGCCCCCGAGTTGTTGCTTGCCATACTCGCCGTGGGTGCGCAGTATCGGTTTGAGAAGAATCGAGGCTATGCGCTTTGGTATGCTGCCAAGGCTGTAGCCATGGAACAGATTCGCCGGAGGCGCATCACCGAGGTCCACGCCTTGTTGCCCACAGCTGCGGCTTACAGCCCCCACTCCACGAGGCCTTCACCGAGTGCCACATATCGCCATTCGTTCGCGTCTGCACAATCGGAACGACCTGTGACCCAGGATACTCACCGTGAACCTTAGTAAGTCTCTCTCTCTCTTTGTTCTTTCATGTCTCCATTCAGGGGCATATTCTGACTGATATGCTGTAGCTCTCCCAATACTCCCCAGGCCAGGATTGAGACTATCCAAGCGGTTCTCCTGCTTTTTGCCGTCGGCCTGTGGGGTGTCAAGACGATCCTTAACGAAGCGTTGTCATTACAGAGCAATCTGGCCATCTTGATCCGGGAGGAGGGACTTGTGGCAGCGGCAAGTCAGAGCGCCGTCAATGACTGGGAAACTTGGATTCGTCTCGAAACAGCCACCAGGACGAAGCTTGTCGCCTACTGCTTCTTCAATCTCTGCAGCATTGCTTACAACATGCCGCCCTTGTTACTGACATCAGAGCTGAATCTTCACCTACCACAGAGGGGCAAACTTTGGAGGGCAGAAAGTGCTTGGCAATGGCAAGAAATGCGACAGTCGACGCCAATGGTGGACCTCACTCTGCACGACGCTTTTTCGCGACTGTTCGGCCGTACGAACCAAGGACTCCCGCAGCACTTGTCGTCATTCGGAAGCTATGTTCTTATCCACGCCCTGATTCAACACATTTATCTGCTCAAGCAGACCTCGTTCGCGGCCGGTCTGCCGTACAACATGCACCGGACTATGAAGCCGGAGGATGTCGAGGAGGTGTCGCAGGCGTTGCGCGTTTGGCAGACCAGTTTCGAGGACCAGCACCAGCTCCGAGCAGCGGAATCTGGACACTACAGCGTGTCGGACTCGATCGAGGGGGGCACACTGGATTTTACGGCAACGGCCCTGCTCCGACAGGCGCACATCCGCCTCTATACCGATATTACTCCCTCGACGGCGCTCGAGACCCGAGATCCGCTTCTGGTGGCGTCGGCCCTGAGCAGGACCCCCTTGCTAGTGCGAAGTCGCAGACTGCACCGGGCAGTGTTCCAAGCGATCCACGCTCTTTCCATGTTGGTGAAGGCGGGCGTCAACTATGTGGCCAGGACGAAGTCGGCCGAATGGAGCATTCAACACTCACGTGAGTCATGACACCAAGACGCCGCATCTGTTTCATCGGTTAGCTGACCCAAGCCCAATAGTGTGCAACTTTGACTGTGCCATCCTGGTCTCCAACTGGCTGCTGACCATTGCGGCCATTGGACCCAACGACCCCCCTGCCTCCCCTGAGGAGAAGCACCTGCTCGAGATGGTCCGGCGAATGCTCGACGAGACGGAATTCGCGGTTCCCATCGATCCCTCATTGTCTGGACCCAACTCGGGGCCTGGGCAGACGGATGCGTCGACAAGCGACAGCGCGAAACTGAGGCAACTGGCAAGCGCAGTAGTCCGGCTCTGGGCGGAAACCTTCAAGGGGACACACATCTTTGAGTTGGTCAAGGTTATGGGATCAAGCCTCGACGCATACGCCGACCTGGTTGAGAAGCCGCGGGAGAGGACGCCGCCTGGACGAATGGTCCCTGAGCCGGGTATGGGTTGAAGGGAACAATGAGGATTTTGTGGCAAAGGGAAAAGGACTATCGGGATGATATCGTTGCAATTTTGGAGGCGCATGGGTTTGTGTCTGATAAGGCAAAACGTGATGCAGGTCATGGAAACCAGGGCTTATGATGGTTAACGATAAGGGATTATCTTTGTACAACTAGGGCGTTAGGGCGAGCAAGTACTCGAGTCACCTCGAGGGCGAGGTTGACGCGATGGAAGTGGTTACCGGCAACAATGATTTACATGTTGGTGTTTTGCTGTTTGTGAAGGTGACAGCAGATGGGATACCTAGTTTTGGAGTTGATTTATGTTGATGCACCTGGCTCGATATGGTCCCTATTATGCTATGCCCTGGAGGTTTTGTTAACCTCCGTCATGTGACGAGCTGGGAGTTGGTGCGTGCGTCGAGATGGATCACGGCCGCCTGCATCCCCGCAAGATCAAGATCCCACTGGCATTGCATGTGAGACGGTGGGGCCGAGCCGAGTGTGGAGAGGAGTACTTAGTACTACGTAGCACAGCTGAGGAGGAGGCGCACTGCAGCGTCAGGCGAATGGAAGTGGAGACGAATTCTACCTCGGCATCCTGCGGAGTGGTCATGCTGTAGGGCGAAGTTGATCTCCTCTCTTTAATCACCTCAGCCTCGGGCTCCTCGGTCATTTTTCTTCTTACGGTTATAGACTTTGTTTGGATTAGAGTGCTTCTGCTGTTGATAAAGGAGTCTTTTAGGAGAGAACTTGCGCATTCTTTTTGCTGTTTCTCGCCCTTGTTTCGTTATCTTTTAAATCTGCCTCCTCATCTTTCAGTCTTTTTGCCCACCTAGACCACAACAACTGCCAACTGCCACAATGCCCTTTGCAACTGAACTGACCCGCCAGCTGGGCATCAGAGGTTTGCAATTCTTGCATCGTTGGATCTGGAACCGTCACTGACTTTATCCAGTGCCCATCGTCCAAGGCGGCATGATGCACATCGGCACGGCTGACCTCGCGTCGGCCGTGTCCAACGCCGGCGGACTGGGCATCATCACGGCCCTCATCTTCACCTCGCCGAGCGCGCTCCGCGACGAGATCCGCCGGTGCCGGACGCTGACGGCCAACCCGTTCGGCGTCAACATGACTCTCCTGCCGTCCATGGTGCCGCCCGACTACGGCGCGTACGCGCAGACGATCATCGACGAGGGCATCAAGGTGGTGGAGACGGCGGGCAACTCTCCCGGCCCCATCATCGCGCAGCTCAAGAAGGCGGGCATCACGGTGCTGCACAAGTGCACGACGATCCGGCACGCGCAGAGCGCCGTCAAGCTGGGCGTCGACTTCCTGAGCATCGACGGCTTCGAGTGCGCCGGCCACGTCGGCGAGAGCGACATCACAAACTTCATCCTGCTGAGCCGGGCGCGCCAGACGCTCAAGGTGCCCTTCATCGCCAGCGGCGGGTTCGCCGACGGGTACGGGCTCGCGGCGGCGCTGTGCCTGGGCGCCTGCGGCGTCAACATGGGCACGCGCTTCATGTGCACGCAGGAGGCGCCCATGCACATCAACGTCAAGGAGGAGATTGTGCGCGCCCAGGAGACCGACACGACCCTGCTGCTGCGCCGCTGGAAGAACACGAGCCGCCTGTTCAAGAACAAGGTCGCCCTGGATGCCCTCAAGATCGAGCAGGAGAGCAAGGAGGGCAAGTTTGAGGAGGTGGCGCCCTACGTGAGCGGGAAGCGAGGCAAGGAGGTGTTTATCAACGGAGACACCGAGTATGGCGTAAGTTGGCCCCACGGCCTATTTAGAAGGGAGGCGAGATTGCTAACCAAATACAGGTCTGGACCACCGGGCAGGTCATTGGGCTGATTCATGATATCCCCACCTGCGATGAGCTCGTCAAGAGGATCGAGAAGGAGGCAGAGACTACACTGAAAGAGAGACTCGCGCTGCTTGTGCCAGAGTCCAAGCTATAGAGCTAGACGCGCGTTTGTATGACTTGATGCTAGAACTTTCAAGATTAGATTCGTTCTTTGTTTTTTCTAGATTCGTTCTTTGTTTTATTCTAGACACATCTATAAGCGGCCCGTAGAAGTCTTTCCCAAGAACCATGAGATTCATATCCTGCGGTAACAAACCCAAAACCAACTTCTCTATCCCTTCCATTCAAAAATGCTAAGCCTGTGCTTGTTCAAAGTCCTGGGGTCTATGAAAAGCCGAATCTAGTCGATGCCGCTTCATCTGATCCGGCGAGCCCGCGTGCCCCTGCGGCTTGGGCTGCTGAATGATCAGCTCGGGAACGCCCTGGCTCTCCAGGGACCATTCCCGGGCCTGGCAGAGGCTCACCCCCGTCTCGATCAGGGAGACCTTGCCGCCGGGCCTTCCCATTCGCCACCCCTCTGGTACTGTACGCTGCTGGTCCTGGTTGCTGGGGGGCTCCTCGGTAAGGTGGAGGTTCATCTCGAGAATGGCTCCGCGGAGGCCGCAGTAGACCGTGTCGGATAGATCCGACGACTTTGTCAGACAGTAGATCCGGTCGTAGGTCGGGCTCCCGATGTGCAGCGTGGCATCGGGCCGCCAGTACTCCCGCCTCGACAGGCCGTGCCATGGGCAGCTGGTGCCGTTCTGGACCAGGCACAGCTGCGGCTGGCAGTCCGGGGCCCACCCTTGGCGCCACATCTTGTGGTCCTCCCTCTGGCTGGGGAAGGGCCACTGCGTCGAGCACGGCAGGGCGGTTGTGTGGTGGTACGGCTTCGGGTATCTAAAGTCAAAGAGGCGCATGTCCGGGGCCGTGTTGCTCCCGGCGACGAAACGCTCGGTGCCGTAGACGAGCAGAGAGCTGCCGGCTTCGTAGGGCTGGAAACGGTCTCGGTACACGGCATCCTGGGGTGAAGGGGTGCGGATATCCAGCAGTCTGTTTAGAACATTAGCCAGGATTCTCTCTCTCACTGCACAGGGGATGAACATGCCTATATGTTCCGTCGTCCCAGGCGCTCAAGAGAAGGTTCTCGTTTCCGCTGCCCCTGACTGGTTCGATGGCCCGGATCGTCGTCTTCTCCCCAGGCCTCGCCTGAGTCAAGGAGAAAGAGTTGTCGGATGCCCTCGGGTTACTAGCCGCGTTCACGAACTCAATACCTGTTGGCCTGAGCTGTCCCCAGCGAAGGGGGTTACGGCTTCCGCCCAGGGCGCAGGCCAGAACATTCTTACCCATGAACTTGGCACTCCGCACAAGGGACGCCTCGTCGGTGCCGCTTCCCTGGGAGAAGTCGTGGTATGCCACGGGACTCAAGTCTCCATCCTGGGAGGATGTGAGGTCGTGGAGGGTGAGGACTGGGCCCTTGCCGCTCGCCAGGATATTTGTCCCAGGCTGCCACTGTAGAGAAGAGACGGCCAGCTGACCGGGTGACTTTCTCATGGGGTCGGAAGCATGGCTCAGCAGGGCGTCCTCGGCTGGGCTCAAGTTCCGTGAAGGAGTTGCAAAGTTGTCTTGGGCGGAGAGCAGCTGGATATCCCCGTTGGCTCTACCCACGACGACGGCTGGACTCCCCTGGTCCTCTATGACCGAGACTGCGGTGACGTCGCCCGTCCCAGCTCGATAGCCGTGAGCCTGCCCCTGAATCTGATGCCAAAGATCGGGCCGTCGACCATCCACCGGCTTGATGCGAACCATGAGGTTCTCTCCGACTCCTGCGGCGACAACCTCCTCCTCCTGCTCCAGCGCCGACACGAGCCGGGCATCGAGGACGGTGTGGAACGAGACGGACTGGCTCCCGGCGGCTCTGCGCTGGAACCTCGCAGGCTGCTGCTGCTTCTTCTCGTGCAGCACGTTCATCCAGAAGCCGCGCTTCTCCCAGCACCGGTCCAGGTAGGTCGCGCGGTCGGCAACCGAGCTCCACTGCGTGAGGGAATTCGTGGGGACGTCCAGCGAGGGGAACCGGGTCTTGACGAAAGTGCGCCAGCCGTCCTGCCGGACGAGACTGCGCGTGCGCCTGGTCACGGCCGAGAGGTGGGCGACATCGCGGGCTGTGTCGAGGTATTCGACAATGTCGAGGAGGAGATCATCTGGCAGGTTTCCCAGAGAGTTTTTTTCCATGGTTGATTCTTGGTTGAGAGTTGGTTTGTGATGTGAGCATTTCGCAAGGAGAATAAGTTGCTGTGATGGTTGGTGTTGTCTTGGAAGAGATGCTCAACGCCTTGACTCAGTTCCCTTTTTATCAACAAGCAGATCTATATCGGTAGATGTAGTATTAGCGGTGGATGCGCAGATCTGGGCTTCATTCAGCCTTGGCTCTCATCAAAAGACTCATGAGTGAGGAACAAAGCCCTGTGACTAGGAAATGGCGTTTTATGTGAGTCAGAGGACGAGGTTGACTAAGGAAGGAAAGGGCTTGTCATGGTCCAGGTTTGTTCTAGGCAGAATAAGCAGCCGTAGCCGTCCGGGGAGGCGATGTTGCTAAAAACAAAGCGTCATTTTAGCGGGTCTTTTTTTTCGGTAGATGCATAATGGCGGTCATCACCGCTGGTTGAAGAAGGGGCGAAAGACCAGAGTGAATAATATTTCAAAGGAAGCCTATTGATTTCTGCCACTGAGAGCTGAGTGAAGCCTCCATATTAAGCTCTTGTGTTGATGGGCTGCAGTGTTGCGCTTCCATATTATAACATCCGCGGCATGACCATGTTTCCCATCGACAACAGCCAAATAAAAAGATAAGAGACAGAAACCAGAAACATAAATAAATAAAAAACAGCAAACATTCTTTTATATGCCCCGAATTCCCTCCTTCAAAATAAAAATTGGCCAGAGCCACATCCGCGACACTTGTGACAGTAAGTCTGAATATTGATGCCCTCAAGCTGTGACAAGAATATCGTGAAGGAATGACTTGGTAGCTATGCAAGAGACTCGGGGAACCAATCCCTCTCCTCCAGTCCGCTTCTTCCTCGCTGCCGCCAACGTTGTCGCTGGACATCCCACACCCAAAACTTGTGGCCGGGATGCATCTCGAACTCAGCCTGGCTGGGCGAGGGATCTTCTTCTTCTTCCCAGAATGTTTCTTCGCTAGGCGCTGTCGGACCTCCATTCTCGATAGTCGAGTTCCTTGGAGAGTTTCCGAGGACGAACCAGCTCGAGTTTGACGAGTCCTCCTGCGAAGCACTGGCCACGCTTTGCCTGGCCCTCGTGGACTCGCCCGCATACGTCTGCTCGCTGGCCTGGCTTGGGCTGCGTGGGAGTGCGGGTTCTGGGAAATGGGTGTAGGGGGCCCTCTCGCTGGAGACTGCTGACCAGTTGCAGTCCAGGTCGCACTCGTCGAAGCGGGAATCGGGTGATGAACTATTGCTCCCTCGAACAGAGCCACTGGCCTCCTTCGAGTCCACCCTTGGAGCGGTGCCTCCGGGTTGAGGGGCTGAAGCGTGTGCATTCTCCTCATTGAGTGATTTCTTGTAAAGGCGGAGCAGGAGAGAGGCGTAGTCCTGGACCGACTTGGGGTTCATGAGAACTGTGCCCTGGCTTTCAGCCAACGATCTGACAAAGTCGTGATTTGCAAGCTTGTCCTCGATAGAAAGATCCCCCGAGTGTTGGGCGGTGTAATCTTCCGCAGTTACAACGCTGGAAACCTCTGTGTTGGAGACAGACTCGTCGACAGGCAATGGAAGCTGGTGTGGCTCGCACTGAGTGATGGAATTGCTCCGGTAGCTTTGGATGGAGTGCTTGGGTATGACGAGGTCGTGTTCCAGCCCAGAGGCGACCTCGAGATGGCTGATCTCACGGTCTGTATCGGAACCGGGGAAGCTCCAAGATATGGCGACAAAGGAGGGCTTGCCGGCACACTTGTCAAAGTGTGTCCCGAGCACGCGCTCAACGAGGTCGTCAGATATCACGCCGCTATGCCTCTGTTCAAAATAGGCAATAACACGCAGTGATCCAGCCAGTTTATTCTGTCTCTTGGCGAGCGGGGGACTATCAGTCCACGAGTCATTGCCTTCTGGTAGTGGCCATAGATCTATAAGAAGAATGGCCTCTGGCGAGCATGGCATTGCGTGGACTGACAGAGGGGGAACGCTGGCAGTCTGAAGTATGATGGGGCTTTGATCTACCCCAGGAACGCCATAAAGGAGACGGAGGACCAAAGGTACCAGAAGGCGTAGGGGTGAAGAACAGATGTTAGGGACCAGAACTCATAGGGACATTTAAAATAGAGGCAAACAAGAACGGGGGAAGGGAGCGTCAAGTGGTTGCCGGTTGAGAACCGGCCCCGGTTTCTGTCGTCTCCGGACACGGCGCGGCCTTTTAAAGGGAGTTTTCCATTCATGCCCCTTTTTGAGAATCAAGGTGTGCATTGCATAGACCTTTGAAACAATTTGCCCCGAGGCAATATCAGCCGCCCACCGTACGAGGCTGCACGCGAGCTGGCCATTTCAGACGACATGATGGCCACCGATAGATCTGCAAGAACACCAAGTACCAATGGTGTTCAGCTCCGGGGTTGATATGCGGCATTATGGGCCCCAATTGCACTTTGCTGCAGCCATCATCACCCGCCTCGACAACACACTACCAATCAAATCTCGTCACGAGTCCAAGCAATGGAATTGTAATTGAGTTACAATATGGATTGGGTTCGTAAGAATCAGGCGGTGTGTCATGGGTAGCCATGCATGGGATTTCGTTCTCGCATGGGTTGCCATCTGCCAGCATGGCCAAGAAACCTACAGCCCGGTTCCCAGAGGCATCCAGTTGATAATACCAGGTTCCCTCTGCTAATCGGATCACGGGTTTTTGGGCCATTGACGCCTTTTCAAGGTAATCCTGCAGATGCCCTTGTAGTGTGGGAGACGGAGAGATAACCCCCCGTGTTTGGCCTGCTTGGAGACCTCCCTTGATCATAGGGAATCCCGTAACAAGTCCAATTTCTGGCAAGGGCACCCCCCTCCTTATCCTTTCGAAAATCACGATCCCAATCCCGAGGAGGCTCTGCATCTGAGGCTCAGCCAGTCCCAGCCGGGGCCGTGGAGGAGCAATAAAGCGAACTAGGCCAGCCTCGACAGAGTCCTTACCTGTCTATGCTATTCCTCTCTCTGTCCCTCTCCTTCTCCTCTTTCCCTCGCCCCGACGTCCGGTGCCCGGTATCATAAGGCTCCAGTCCCGTGGTGGTGTTGTTGGTTCCGAGATGCGACCTGGACTAGAGGGCCGTACAAGTCAAGGTGACCATGACCAGAGGACAACGTCGCAACCCAGCTTGTTTTGAGCGGAACAGGCCACTCAGACACCAAGGGCTGTTTTCGAGATTATTCCCTCGGCCAGCCAGCCGATCTCAGCTTCAGCCATCTCCTCAGCTCTCACAGTCGCACAACCGTCGGGCGTCTGGCAACTGGCGGCAACCTTCCCGGTCACCGATAGCACTTCGCCCAACCCCGACCCAGGCAGCAACTATTCAGCCGTTGACTCCTCAAGCGGACCACTCGGCCCAGGATCGGCAGCGCCCATTCTTCACCACCGATGCGCATAGCGTCGCTCCATCTGTATTCGACTCTGGCCAAGACCAAGGCCCTGTGATGGACCTGGAAGGGTCACAGCCTCCAACCGGCGCTCACGGCTACTCGTACTCGCCGTCAACAGCTGCCAGGTCTTTGTTCCCATCCACCGCCGGAAACCAACCGCCTGTTTATCTGAATCCACAGACGGGTACGAGCCCTCTGCCGCCACCCACGCCCGCCGTTCAGCATCGCCCCCAGGAAATACAGTCGGCCATGCAGGGCGTGCCCACCGGCGCCTTCGGAGGGATGGGTATCTTGAGCCCCGACTTCCTCCCTCCCGTCTCAGAGAATACGTTTGACAACGCATCGCCAGTATCCTATGGGCGAACAAGCCAGGAACCACGACAGCACCCATACACGCATGCCCTGGCACAGCCCTCGACGCCCCGAAGGACCTTCGAGATATTAGGAGAGGACGGAACCTGGAGGAGAATCCTGTGCCGCATCAATACCGAGAACGCCTTATCTTCTATCAACGAACTGGCCGCCCAGATGCTGGATCCTGCCAGCATATACCCCTACCCGCCAGTCACGACTCCCTATGGCATCGTCGCCACGGATCGATGGACGTATGTGTCCATCAGATCGACCGGAGGATTCCACCGCTTCCACCGAGAGGACATTCCAGTAGCAATCGTCCGGCAACCTGACGAGGCAGAAGCCATAATTACAGTTGGCGAGCAGCTATGGGGTATCATCGAGCGAGCTCACTTGTCTGTTGCCGACACGAGTGGCACTTTCTAGTGCTGCACCCAATACGTTACAGAAGGAGACGCGAGTCTCCTATTATTTAGCGTCGCTCGCCATTGAACAGTATCTGAGGCCTACTACACCCAGAATGACTGTAGGGTCTATAGATTGTTCACCATGCGAGCGACCTGTTACGGGGGAGTATGCCCCTTTGAGATAGACGCCCTGGCGGTTCCTACCAATCACAGGACTCTGAAGAGGACGACGACAGAATTGTTTTCTATCAAGGTATTATTTCTTGCGTTTTATCACACAATGTCATGGGAGAAGGATCATGGATCATGTCCGATTGCACATTTCATAGGAGGGATCGGAGTAGTTTTCAGCTTTAATGTGACAGTCATTACCACGACTCCAAACTAGCTGTGATGCTTGTTCAAGATACGGCCAGGTCCGGAGATTGGGCGAATTGAAAAGGAAACTTGTGCTTGAGAACATATAAGTGTTTCTGATGTTTATTTGCATGATAGCTGTCCAATTGTATGCCCACACAACAAAGGCAAGGAAAACGCCAAACACCGACCAAACACCCCCCATGTCTCCCAACCGTCGAGCATGACGCCTCCCAATGCCTGTATCTGTTATCTGTCTGTATCATAACAAAAGATGCAGCGCTCGTACGCCCTTCTCGGCCGCCGCAATGTGCCACGGCCGAACGTCCGTCTCCCGGTTCACGACCCCTCGCGCCCTGGCCAGGGTCCCCAGGCCCCTGAAATAGCACAGCATCTCTCTCAGCAGCGGCTCGTACGCACGCGGCGTCGCCTCGGTGTGCACGAGGTTCACCTCCATCACCACGGGGGGGTCTTCGATCTTTGTTCCAGTCCGCTTGATCAGATAGCCGCTCACGAGCGCGGGCCGCACCTCCAGCAGCGTCGTCGAGTTGCCGAGCCGGTGGCCGACAACCGCTCCCCAGGTCTGGTCTGTGGCGTCGATGAGGAAAGAGTCGGCATCCGCCTCCCCGGCACTCTCGGCGCCGGGTGTGGCAGCCGGCACGTTGGCGTCGCGCATCGGGGTCGCCGGGGTTGTGGTTTGCTCCGGAGAGACAATGCTGGCTTGAGGCGTCGAGACCGGAGTAGAGTAGAATGCCGATGTTGCCGTGTGAGGGATCTTGACGGTCGGTGGTATGAGTTGCAGAGACGGGTTGGTGTCGACCGTCATCAAGATCATGTTGAAGGATTGCTTGTCATCCTGGGCCGAGGATGTCTGCCACCACTCCACCTCCTGCTGGTCCATGGCTCCCGACTTGGTGATGATTATTCGCCAGTGAACTTTCCAGATAGACATCATGGACAGGGTCGTCGCCCAGATCTCCCGCATGATGGCAGCCTTGTCACGCGGAGGCCGGTCCGTACTCCTGTGCCTGGTCACCGAGTAAGAAGCAGTCGCCTGCTGCTGTCCCCGGTTGTCGGTCCACGCAGCTGTGATCCATCGTCCGTCGAGGCTCTCGGCGTAGCCAACATGGAGGCACGAGTTCTCGTGCATCAGAGACTGTGAAGGTGAGCTCGTAAGTTTGAAGTCGATGATTCGAGGCGGAGGTTGCTCGAGCATGATCGCAGGGGCCGGCGTAGGACCACCAAATTCGATATCAAGAAACAGCGTACACCGATCGTAGGTCTCCATGCAGAGCTTGATCACCTCTGCGGGAGTAGGGACAACGAGGGACGATGTGGAGGATATGAGGTCTGATGAGACGAGCTGCAGCACCAGCTCGTTCTTGGGGGACTCCCGGCGCGCAGCGAGGAGATCGCTGTACTCGTCGAAGCAACGGTAGAAAGCACTGCATGCTTCAATAATAGATGCCGGGTTGTCGGGTGAATAGACAAAGTAGATGACCAGGTTCTTTTCCGCCGACTGCCACTCCGCCAACGAGCTTCGGAGCACCTCCATGCTCTCGACCAGCGCAGACCCGTGTCCCGTGACGGTTGCGTCAGGAGAGGTAGAAATCCGGTCAACCTCATACGGCAAGATACCGTCGTTCAAGTCTCCAGACAGCGCCAGGTTATTGAAGGTGCCGAGCTTGAGGGACTCGTACACGCTCTTCAAGCGGTCAAGAAAAGTCGCCACATGCTCCGCCATCCCCTTCCATCCAGGGAAGATGCAAAGAGCAGCAATGTCTTTGGTGCCCCAAGAAGGTGCTAGCCCAAGGCTCTCCCAGAATGTGACTGACGATGGAAGCACGGATAGTTTCGTCTCAGATCTGCGGACCTCGAGGTGAGGAACAGGAATCTGATACAGGTTGTTGGCTCGTAATTGCTCCGGGTTTGGGTCTCGGCCAGGAATCGGTCGAGGCTGAAGTCGATTTGGCTGCCCTACAAGCGGCAGATCCTGAATGTCGAGGAATCCTTTCAAGCGAACCGGTGTTGCGCCGCCCACGCTGGACGGAATGATGCTGTGTAGCAGTTGGAGCGAGTTTCGAGCGATGCCGAGTTCATGCCCTCTTATAGTGGCAAGCGAGGCCGTCAGCTGGCTCTTGTGGTCAATGCCAATATCGAGACATCCAGTTGCCGCCTGCTCGGTGATGATTTGTGCAATCTCGACAAAGTCCTGGTCCGAGAATCCGACATCAACATTGAGAGGCTCGGGGTCCGAAAAGAACCGGGAAAGCAGCAATTCTGGAGACTCGGGCTTGGATAGTCTGGGAAGCTCTATCGCAAGTTGCTCTTCAGCGACCTCCTCGACCGGCTCCATCTCTTTTGTCGTGGTGGCCTGGGAGAGGACATCGTCATCCACAACTACCCGTTTCACGCTCGACTTGATAGGTGATACAGGGCCTCCAGAGATGGTGCTTGAGTCGTCTCCATCTGATTCAAGGCCACTGTCCTCGGTATCCGATAGGCCCCCGTTCAACTTGACAGGGGTCGCGTGGCTGGCAGGTGTTTCGATCGCAGTAAAGCCCTTGATGAAAGAAACCGGGGGAAGTGCCAGCTTTTTCAAATTAGTCTTCAATTTCCCATGCCGCTCCAGGTACTCTGCTTGTGAGAGGGCGCCCGGCTCGCACCTCAGCTTGTTGGCGGCCTGGTCCTTCGAAAAGTCAAAAGTACCGCCTTGTTCGTACTTCTTGTTAATCAGAGGAATCTTTGGGTCGAACTCGACTTTCTCAAAGATGCTGCTCTTCCGGCGGGGCCGTTGCAGGCTGGTGGAATCCTGGGTAGGGCTGATCAGCGAGGCCCGGACACGCTTGAACACGGTTGCAGGGTCAAATGGGCTTGATCCCCGTTTGACTGCACTCGATCGCTCGGTTCTGGGTCGGTGATGTTCATCATTCAGTGAACTGCGAGCATGCTTCAGTTCGGGCTTGGCGAACACCGAGTCGTCGATTTCGGGCTTCGGCTTGGGTCCAGGCTGCTCTTCGACCAGCTTCGACGGTTCTGGCTGTAAGGTTGGGCCAGGTGCCATATTCTGAGGTGGCGGTGGCAGAATAGGGGTTGGTTGCAAGTCCCCCATGGTGATATCGAGGTCGTTGCCATCCGGCTGATCGAAGAAATTGAAGTCGTCCTCGGTAATGTCATGGTCCCCGAAAACGTCCTCGCCCATGTCGTTTAGCATGTTCTCGGATTCACCTAGGAGATTGCTCTCGCTGCGATCCCTCTTGGACTCATGGTTGCCATCCCATCCATCATTGTCAGTGTCAGCTATTGGGGTCACCGTCGGCATGGCAGTGTCGACCTCGACGGCGGGAGCTGTTGGGGGCGGGTTGCCAGGACTTGAGATCGTCCCATCGATGGAAGGGGTGACACCAAGGTGCTGTTGGATTGCGTCAGGAGGTGTCGGGTACATGACACCAGCTGCTGCTGTGCTAGGTCGCCGCAATGCCAGGGGCGACTGTCCGTTGAGTCGTTGAGTCTGGGCATCACCACCATTGACTTCCTTTGGAATTGAGAGCACCCGCTCTGCTTTGCGTTTGGAGAGCTTCTCCTCCCTTTCTGCCGTAGCATTGAACCATCCGCGGGCGGTCCCCAAAGGGTCATGACACTCCTCATGGCCACTGAGCATGGTGTCTCCTATCCGACAAGTGGTCGAGACCTCCATCGGCTTCTTCCTAAAGCAAAGAGCCCCAGGCCAAGGAACAGTCGCCCTTGACCGCTTCGAATCGCTCTCTGTCTCTGAAGGAGCCGGTCTGGAAACAAGCAGGTTGATCCAAGTGCCTGATTTAAAGTGGGAAGGGTTGAGCCCACATAGTTCGAGGGCTTTGAGGCATGAATGCTTCCAGAGGGAGTCGTGAGTATCTGCTATGCTCCTGACGCTCAACGCTTGCGTGTTGGGCGTCTGAGACAGGCTGTGATCAGCCGTTGAGGTGTTGTCGCCGTTGCTAAGGCCAGGCTTGGTCGCGAGCACTCCGTAAGGGGCTGCGAGAATTGGGCTGCCAGGCGAAATGGGTTCCGAAGCAACAGCATCCTCTACCGATACCAGGCTCTTGCAGTAGGAAAAGTACAGACTGATAATGAGTGAGCCAGTCGTCGTCAGGTACGTCCTGAATGTCCCAATAACGGGGTCGCTTTTCAAGGGGCCCTTTTCCTGATCAGTTCCGTCTGCTTGAGGCGGTGGAATCAACACAGTTCGGTAATTCAGAGGCACGGCCGTCGACTGCGTACAGAAAGCGAATGATACCGAGAATAGGATTGCAAAAATGAAGTGTTCGTAGATGGTCTTTGGCACTGGCTGTGCCGCCTTAGGTTCGGTGGCTTGTGTTGGCAGCTGAGAATCCATTTCTGGGAACGATCCGCCCACGCTTTGCGATGGAGACACCAGCGAGCTGCGCTGGGAGAGCTCCAGAGCAGAGCCAGTCGCAGACGAGTTTGCTGCAGCATTCTGAGTCGTGTTCCCGGGGATGCGGCTTTTTTGCAGGGCCATAGGTTCAAGCGTGCCCTCCTCTACCATAGCAAGTGAGTGTCCGCAAGCTTCGAGGGTGGCGCCCGGGGCAAGGTTGACGGCATCGTTTGCGCCATCTTTGCTGGTGATCTGGAACACCCAAATGGCCGGTCGATTTGCATCGTACGAGACAAGCCGTCCTTGGTCGCGGAGGGTGCTTTCGATCTCGAGGGCCGAAGTCTGGAAGCTCTGCGATTGGTCGGAGGATGGTTCGTAGATGCGAAAAGCGATAGACGCAATGTTATTCTGCACCAGTCAGCGGCCGATGCACGAATCAGCAGCAACGACTTACAATCGTCAGAGTATTTGTTTCATATTCGCCGGTCTCCATCTCGGCTACCTCGTCGCCGCTCCGAAGTCGCAGCCGTAGATTGCGGCTCGAGGTACGCCAAACGTACCGCGACAAGGCACAAGCCTCTGTCGCCTACGCTCGAATGCTGTCTCCCCGTGCCCGATGAATTGCGCCTCGAGTACTAACGCAGCGAGCCTCTGAATATCGTCGTAAAAAGTATGGTCGTTGAAGCAGCCGACTCCCCGGACTCCATCTCAACGAGCGAGAGTGTTGGGCCGAGCAGCTCGGGGATGGCGCCACGGAGAGCAGGAATCGCTCGATCGCTGTGGCTATTTGGATCGGATATTGGAATAGGAGAGGCTAGGCCTTCGAAGCTAGGTTGCGTTGCGATAGCATGAGAGAATGAGCTGGATGATGATCTGGCTCAAAGGCCAAGCAGATGTTGATGATGTCGCAGGTGTAGGGCGTTTGGCGGAGTCTGAAATTCAGTGGAGGTTGTCGCGCGGAGAGCCAGGGCCTGGGGAGCCTCAGCTGGGATGGGGAACCCTCCGCGGAACGAATGGGGGGCCCTTCAGGGGGGGGGGATCTTAGGGGACGTCAGCGGTTTTGGCGGCCGGCTTTGCAGGGGACGTAGGGGACCAATCCCGAGGCGCCGGGATTCGCGGAGCTCTGCGGGACTTCGTTGACCGAACCTACCGAAGCTCACCGGGAAAGGTGGGGCATAGTTTTTCTTCACCTTGATTTTTTTCTTAGATGGTACCCGGTCAAGTTTCACCCGCCCGAGCGCATCGCAAACTTGCTTGCTACATTCAACCACCACCACCCGGTCTTGTCTGTGCGGCTCGTCTCGCGTCCTACGGCCATGAAGCTCTCCAACCCGGGAACTGTTCCCGTCTACACAATCTCGGGCGCGTCCACCGCCCGCCCTCTCCCAGACTGGCTGGCGCGGCGCCGGAAGCGAAGTCTGAAGGACGACGCCGAGTACCAGAACCGAGTCGAGCTCCTGCAGGACTTTGAGTTTGAGGAGGCCAGCAACTGCATCCGCGTCAGCGAGGATGGCGACTGGATCATGAGCACCGGCACCTACAAGCCTCAGATCCATGTGCACAACCTCCCTCAGCTCTCACTGTCCTTCGCCCGCCACACCAATTCTCTCAACCACTCCTTCGTCCTCCTATCTTCGGATTACACCAAGTCGCTTCATCTTCAGAACGATCGCCGCCTCGAGTTTCATACCCCCATGGGCTGTCACTATGAAGTCCGCCTGCCCAGATATGGTCGCGATCTTGTCTATGATCGCCAGTCTACCGAAGCCCTTGTGCCATCGGTTGGTCTGGATGCTGACGGCAAGGGCGAGGTGTTCCGGATGAACCTCGAGCTGGGACGCTTCATGAAGTCGTACCAGATCGACGTCGGTGGAGACGACGAGATGACAGGCGGTGGTCTACAAGGTGGCATTGGGGTTGGCAGTGTCAATACTGCAGCAGTCGCAGAGAACACCCATAACCTGCTCGCGTTTGGAACGTCGATAGGCACTGTTGAATTCTGGGATCCACGATCAAGGTCGAGAATTGCGTTGCTTGGGGGTCACGAAGGCGAGGTAACCGCACTTGATTTCAGCCCTTCGGGTCTGTCCATCGTCACAGGGTCTTCCTCTGGCATGATGCAAATTTTCGATCTACGACGACCAGTGCCTCTCATGAAGAAGGACCAAGGCTACGGCTTCCCCGTGCAAAAGCTCATTCACATGACGACTGTTTCGCAGGAGAGGAAGATCCTGTCAGCCGATAAGCGTATCATCAAGGTGTGGGACGAGACGACAGGAGATCCCTGGACTTCTGTCGAGCCGATTGTTGATATCAACGACGTCGCCTGGTGCAAGAACACGGGCATGCTCCTGACCGCCAACGAAGGCAAGCAGCAACACGCCTTCTTCATCCCTCAGCTTGGCCCGGCCCCCAAATGGTGCTCGTTCCTGGACAATATGGTTGAGGAGATGGCGGAGGAGGTGCACACGGAGACGTACGACAACTACAAGTTCTTGACCCTGCCCGAGCTGAAGCAGCTGAGCTTGGCTCACCTGGTTGGGAAGACCAACCTGCTCCGGCCGTACATGCACGGATACTTTGTGGCATCCAAGCTGTACGAGCAGGCGAGGCTCATCGCCAACCCGTACATCTGGGAGGAGGAGAGGACGAAGCGCATCAAGGACAAGGTCGAGAAGGAACGAGCCAGCAGAATCAGAGGCACCAAGAAGGTCAAGGTCAACCAGCGGCTGGTTGACAAGATCCTCAAGAAGCAGGAGAACAGGGAAGAGGTTGACACCAAGGTCGGCGTTCTCGGCGATTCCCGATTCAGCAAGCTCTTTGAGGATGCGGCCTTTATGGTGGATGAAACGAGCGGAGAGTTCCGAGCTCTCAACCCCAGCACGACAATCGCTGAGCAGGCAGTCGACCCCAAGGCTCCAACCCGGTATCAGGGCAAGGACTCCGATGAGGAGTCAAGCGATGACGGTATGGAGGTGGACGAGGTGGCTGCGCCCAAGAAGCAGGCCAAGGACGATGTGGTGATGCGGGTGTCGTCTACCAGCAACCACGGCCGGGCGGTCAAGGATACAGCACTAGGCTCAAGACAGCAAAAGTCGGGTCGCATCAGCAAGACTCGGGGCGAGGTTGTCGGTGAGCGGCAAGTGTCGTTTGTTCCCGAGTCGAAGAAGAAGCAAAGGCAGCAGGAGGAGGAGGCTCCCCCTGCTCGTCGGGGAAAGCGGACTGGGGATCGACGAAGTGCGAGTGCCAACACGTTCAGGCGGATGTAATAAAGGAGAGAAGAAGAAAAAAACAGGCGTTTGGAATTCATTATCAAAAAAAGCAAAAGGCGTTTTGCTCGCTTCCTGGAGACAAGTTAAAGACAGCCACCCCTTGCATGGACATTAACTATTTATACATGATGATACCCGGATCCTGTCCGTTGGAGAAACACCGCTTGAAACCGCAATCACTCCTCTCTTCAACCAAGTCCTTTGGCAACCTGAGACGAACGTCGCAACCCATGATAGCCACTCCCTACACATGTTCCTGACCCATCTTTGCCATCTCCTGTCGTGCCGCGCTCTTCACTTCCTCGTCCACTTCTTCTCCTTCCGCTTTCCCTTTGCCTGGGCCAGGCCCTTCTCGAGATCCTCGGGTCGAAGCCTCGGCGTCGGGGGAACATCATCGTCGATTCGTGTGCGGTTCCGATGCGAGTGGGAATGCGAATGTGAATCCTTGACCGAAGATGGGAACTCTGTCCTGCGGGGAGTGAAGGCGGTGACAACCTTGCGGGCGGACCTCCTGATGGTTTCTTTGACCTTCCACTCGCGCTTCTTTGCAACGAAGAAGAGGATGGCAGTCGAGACTATGGCTAGGGTCAGCGCATGTAGCTGTTGGTGGCGGGGTCATGTATGACACTCACTGCCCAAGATACTAACGACGACGACCACAACGATGATGGCGATCATGCCGCCTTGAGAGATGGAGACGGAGTTGCCTGAGCTATCCCCCGAGGCGCCGGCCTCATTACCGGCGTCGAGGTCGGGGGCACTGTCATCGCCGTATGGCTTCTCCGAGGCCAGCGGGAAATCGTTGATGGCTGTAGACGACATTGTGGCAGAGTAGATGCTGAAAGCTGTGGGCGTAGACACTGAAGGCCCGGGCTGGGCTGTTGAAGGATAGTGGGCAAAAGCAAGGTTCACGGAACCAGGAGAATGGAAGAGAGGAGCAGCAGCAACACCATGTAAATGTAGTCGAGACTGGACGAAAGGGACAGCCACCCGTATTTACATAGCCCGTCTCCCATCTCCCCTGTCCCCCACATGCGTCTTTCATGCCCTCTTGCGAAGCCCCAAGATACCGGCCTCGCAGCCAACTCCCGACTGGCCGCGACGAATCATGATTGGATTCCCGTCACCAAGGCCGAGACTCGAGCACAACGATGGTTACCGCGAAGAAGGGATCAGCAATCGAGGCACAGGACGCTGATTGGCGGGCGCCGACCTCGAAGCGCCGAGAGGCAGAGCCTTTACAAGGGGGCTGGCCAATGAGGGGCCGCGCGCGTACTCTCGCGACGTCTCGCTGCTGGGGACGCTTGGTGCTCGTCACGCGCCAGAGGGGGTGATTTATGCAGGGACACGGTTGATTTTTTTCTTCACAGTGATGAGTGATGAGTGATGGGCCGCGAGATTGGTCGTGCAACGGGCTCTAGTGTGAGGAATGGAGGAGAGAGTTGCAGTGACTGTGTGAAGAAGATAGGGCCGATGTTGTGGCTTGCAGTTTTGAATCGTCATGCGGGCCATGGTGTGAGAGGTACATTTTAATGTACTTGAAAAAAGTTAAACTTGCAAAAGAAAGGAGGAGTCTGTTCAAAATATATTCTATGATCATCTTCTAATTCAGGTATTAGATATTATCAAGACTTACAGGATACTGACGATAGTGTCAAGGGTGGCCTCCAAGTTCCTGTATTTTTCCATCAGGGCTGGGCCGTTGTGAAAGCGGCCGCCGGGGTGCGTCAGCAAGGGTCCGTTATGTATGAGGATGTGCAATGCAGCCCGTGGCCTGTGCGTTTCGAAGCGAAGCGCCAGTGTCCAATTTTAGACTGCCTCTGATACCTTCAGGCTTCGCGTGCTTGTTGTCGTCATGGCATTGGCGTCTCGTGGGGTCTTTTGTGTCTCGGCGAGCGACCAAGAGTCATCGTCGACTTGGGCAAAAGACGTCTATGGTCTTGGGCGATGAAACTGCACCAAGCTATGCGATGCGACATGCTCCTGAGTCGAGCATAGCCGCCGTCACATGAAATTGGAGGGCTCTACGACGGCGGCACTGGGTGGACTCGTCGAGCAGCGGTTCTCCGACGGCAGCAAAGAACGGATGGACTCGTCAAGCGTCGAGGTTCTGGGACAGCTCCAGCGAGAGGTACGTCTGGGACGGAAAACGAGATGCATGGGACACTACTGACTTGCAAGTGGGAGCTCCATATCTCGTCAAGCCTGGATGATATGACGATAGAGTCCAGGTGACCCTTTTTGCACGATGCCCAAGAGCCCTTTCTCTCACACGCCAGCAAGGAAATAGATGGCATAGGTCACTAGCTTGAACTGAGAAGAATAGCTGGATATCCCCCATACTCTAGACTGCATAGTCTCCATAATGCACATTCATCATCAACACCAGTATCTGCCGGCGTTAATTCAAGTGGTTATCTACAATAGCTGATATCAGCCAGATGCCAAAAATCACGATCCCATCTCTCCCACAGGCACTTGACAGGAACCACTGCATAGCTGTCCGCAATCGCATCCCCCAAGCATAGCCCCGGGTGCTGTTCCACGCCGCCTGGGTGTAAGTCGTGCCGAGGGGCATCTCCCCTTCAAGGTCCGCAGAAACAGTTCCTCGGTAAACAAGGCATCAAGAACTAACTTGAAAGCTCAACACCAAGGTCCACAGTATGTTCGTCGAGATGGCAATCGCACGTCGCACATGCCCCTGTTTCCTTTTCTCTACTGACAATGCTGCAGCAACATGTGGTGTCGCTTTGGGTGATCCTTTGATGGAACCCGGGCCCCAGATTGATATTGACCCCGGGAATCTGAGGATGATTATCGAGGTGGCGGAGACGATTGTCTCAAAGTCCTAGTTCCTTTCGCTGTTTTATGGCACATACTCACATTTCCCAGGATGAAGTTGGCAGCCAGAGGCTTCCGTCGACCCCCAGCCCTCAGCCGACCAGAACATCCGACAAAGTGCCCAAGACTCGCCGCAACGCTTAGGACTCGGAACTGCGAACAGGACCATAGATTTGGTCTATGCTTAGGGTTGCAAGAGTGGAGGATTTGCTTGGTCATGTACTAAGGCTTGGGAGCATTGCCCATACTCACACGCTGCATGGCGCCATAGTCTCTGCATTCTTTATTGTAATAAAACATCATTTCTGCCACGTCGTTGCGGGCAATACCGTGTCTGTTGTACATGTGCAGTCGCATCTCGAAGAGCGAGGTCATCCGTGGCCCAGACTCCAGCAATGCTCTTTGGTACTAATGTTACATGGTGTGTATATCACGATGGGAACCAGACCAAGTCTTTCGGGTCCATCCAAGCAAGCCGCCTCGAAGGTGCGTATTTTATCGG
This sequence comes from Fusarium nematophilum, assembly GCA_033030565.1. Classification (NCBI taxonomy): domain Eukaryota; kingdom Fungi; phylum Ascomycota; class Sordariomycetes; order Hypocreales; family Nectriaceae; genus Fusarium; species Fusarium nematophilum. The sequence goes on from JAVIXY010000002.1 coordinate 584,013, forward strand.
TCGGGGAAATCATCGAGCTAGATGGGCGCGGCGTTTCATTTCCTCTTTTTCGTCTCGAGGAACAGGACCTTCTTGCGCACTGCAATTTTGGAGAGGTCAGCCTAGAATGCCGGGGGAGGGTAAATGGGGAGGAACAGAAATGGTGAGTAGAATCATACCAATTGGGTCGTATTTCAACATGCTCATCATGGGGGCAGTCCTAGGGCGCTTGAAGGTGTAGAAGAAGCCCGTCATGGCCATGGAGATGAGGCGCACATGCACCAAGCGAGCCTTTACTGTAGGGAGTCAAAGTCAGCAGATGGATCGCACGCGATTGAAAGGGAGGTGCATTCGTACCTTTCTTTGCCATGGTGGGCGAGGTGACTCGGGACTCGGACGATGGGCTTTGGATCCTTTGATGGATGGAATTTTGGCGGAATGCACGCTGCCAGTTGTTCGGAGATGCGGGGAAACGTAGCGCCGGCCGCATAACTCACCCAGGGATCCAGCTACTAGATTTGGAAAGTTTCGAGCATTGGCCAATGAGGAACCGCATAGTTGCGCATATGAAGCGTTTTATCTTCGAATCCTAGTGCACGGCGAGATACGCGATATCCAATGTTCGAATAAGAATAGGTATCATGATTCCGAGTCCAGATTCTTTAATATCCCAGGACCAGGCATTTCCGGCAGTGCACCATACTACCTGAGTCCCACCTAGTATGTAGGTATGTGATGTACGGAGCACCTGGGTTAAGAGGCGAGAGCGCGCAGCTGTATGATCACCGGGACCCGGTTGCGCCTCGTGGCACTTGTTTGTCCATAGTAGCTTCCTCGTCGAGATTACCACTGGTCAGCGTTGCTGCAACACGTTCTCGATCCCTCCCACCCATCTCATCCTTTTCTTTTTTCTCTGGTTTCCCCTCTTCTTACTTACCCATTCGCGCTGCGCCGAGCTCCGTCGATTTTCCCCATCTCGCCTTATCAACAAGTCTTCCACTCTACCGAACATCGGAGCTACGACTTGCGGTGACTGAAGCTCCAACAAGCTCCCCCCCAACTTAGGCGCCAGACGCCCCCCCACGGAACGACACGGGACGAGACGAGACGAGACATCGCTTCCCCGGACCCCCCTTCCTTGTTATTTACCGTAAATCAATCTCTTCTCGTTTCGCTTGTCTAGCCCCCTTGTCGACTTTTAGCTAGAGGGCTGAAAATTTTCCCTCTCGAATCTTGACTACTACCTGGAGAGCTCTTTGAGCCGCAAGGAGTTGATCAACCAACCAACCAACCGGTTTAACCGCTGACCTCAACTTTCCCGACAACTCTATTACGACCTTGCTTGGCTTTGAACCGTCTCCCTCCGCCGGCTGCTTCAGATCCACGCTTCCGCATCGGCCATCGTATCTCCGGAACAGGGAAACATACGTAACGAATTTCTAATGTTGTCACGTCGCACCCCCGCCTCACCAGGCGCCCTCCTCGGCCAGGCGGTACGACGCCAGACGCCGTCGTCGTCGAAGCTCCCGATCAGCAGCGGCAACAGGTCGTTCATCTGCAACGGGCCCGGTGCATCAGGTACGTTTGTCGAGAAGAACAAGAAGAAGCTTGTGAAGATGTGCCGGCGCTATCCTCCCCCCCCTCCTCATCATCATCATCACTCCAACCAACCATCTGCAACGCACCGCCCGAGATACCGGCGATGCAGGCCTTGCATTTTGGATCTGCGCCTCCGTCTGTATGCCCGGGCCGGTCCCGACAATGCGGGAGTTGAATTGACCAAACAGGGAGAGAGACACACAGAGAGAGAAAGAGTGGTTGCAGATGCACACACAAAAAGCTCCAGAAGGCCGAGGCAAGGCATGCGCGATCTTGCTCACGAGGCGCGCGAATCTTGCGAGGCGGTTCCATTGGATCTCTTATTTTCTTTGGCACAGTGCACGCGCCCTGCCACATGTTGCAGAAAGCCCCCTCCAGCAACGCCCCCATCCCTGCATACCTGGCTCGACTTCTTCCCCTCGGGCCCCTCCTCTTCAGCCGCCTTATTTTCTTCACCCATCAAATGCTTCCCGTCAAGAACCGAACATCCATCTGATGAGCGATGTGGTGGCCTAGGCCGAGCCAGCCCCGGCAACCCTTCGGGAGATGCCGACCTCATGTGCTCCCTTGTTGCAGCTAGGTCGGGGACCCTCCGAGACCCCCTTCTTCGGAGCAAGTGGCCGGGGACCGGGATGTCGCGGATTTGGGGCTGTCACAAGTTTCCATGCCTCATTCAACGTCGTCATTATCAGTATCATCCATCATGCTTCTTTTCCCCCTACCCATCTGCGCCCTTGTCTCTGCCCTCCCGGGGATCCGGGTCCGGGCCTGAATTCCCCTTGTCCCGTCCCATCATGCCCGTCACGTCCATCCCTTCTCTGCCCACACCCAGAACCCATGTTTCCCCCCATTCATGATGATCCATGGACCATGCCCACACCCCTCCACGTTCCACGTTCCCCGAGGAGCACCGGGGGGCTCGCCCTGACTTGCTCCTGAGCCCTGAACTGAGGGGAATAACGCTATAGTTGTGTCGTGTTTCCCTCGTCGTCATGGACAATGCGCCCCTTGAGCCCTTGAACCGGAGGCTGTTACATACAGGCTGGTCTCTTTCGCGTCAGGCGGTCACCCACAAAATGCGCTGATTTCGACCGTCCAGTCTCAACACTGGAGCGCCTCGAGCACCCACCACAACCCACCCGGGTCCCCATCCCGTCCCCCAGACGTGGATAGGATGCGGTCGATGGGTGACTTGGTGTTGTGTGAGTGGATTGTCGTCAGTGGATTAGTGGTGGGCTAGATGTTAGCCGTTGCTCTGCCTGCTTGCTTTGCTTTGGTTCTGCATTGCTGTGCTGTGCTGTGCTGTGCTGCTTCTGCTACTGCTGCTGCTGCTGCTGCTGCATTCTGCGACGAGAGCTTGAGTCTATCAGACACTAGCTTCTGCTCTTATTCCGCTCTATTTGTACCCTGCTCCATCCTCTGTCCTCCTTGTCCTCCGTGTCCTCATATTCTCTCTCTCTCTGCTCTGGCCCTCGTGTCCTCTTACACGACGCTTCTCCCCACTACCGCCGTGCATCTGTGTGTACTCCCTCGCTGTCTCTCTAGAGCTCTCTCTCTGTCTCTGCGTCGTTCTCTCTCTCCGTCTTACTCACACCGTTTCTCCATCCTTGTCTGGTCCAAACCCCCTTGGTCCCAGACTCGGGCGCTTGAGCATTGACAATTCCCTCGTTGAGTGTTGGGTGATTTTGTTGCTAACTCGTTCGACCTTTTTTTTTACCTTATATAAAGCAGGCTCCCGTGCTAGTGGTATTTCTATTACTACTACTACCTTGACTACCCCGCGACCCTCCTCTCTCGCGTCGACCCGTACTACCCCGCCAAAAAGTTCTGCTCCTCTGCTCATCCCCCACCATCACAACCGCCGATTCTTCTCTGCTCAGCCCGCCAAGATGAGATTGACCGCGGACAACATCAACCAGCACGTCGTTGCCGCCAAGTACGCCGTCCGCGGCGAACTTGCTGTCAAGTCCGAGGAGTACCGAGCCAAGATTGCCCGCGGCGAAGCCGACGATCTCCCCTTCCAGCAGGTCATCTCGGCCAACATCGGAAACCCTCAGCAGCTCGACCAGAAGCCCATCACCTTCTTCCGCCAGGTCGCCAGTCTTCTCGAGAACCCTCAGCTGCTCGAGAACGAGGACGCCCTCGTCAACCACCTCGGCTACAAGACCGATGTCATTGAGCGCGCCAAGTTCCTCCTGAGCAAGATTGGCTCCGTCGGCGCCTACAGCGCCAGCACTGGTGTTCCCGCCATCCGCGAGAGCGTCGCCAAGTTCCTTGAGCGTAAGTTTTTGCTTCCTCTCTTCGCCACCGTGAGTCTCTGTTCTAACTCTCTCCTCAGGCCGTGATGGCTTCCCTGCCGACCCCTCCAAGATCTACCTCTCCGCCGGCGCCTCGTCCGGTGTGAACACTCTCCTCCACGTAATCTGCGCAGCTCCCAACACCGGCATCCTCATACCCATCCCCCAGTACCCTCTCTACACTGCCACCCTCTCCCTCCTCAACGCCACCGCCGTGCCCTACCTCCTCGACGAGTCCAAGAACTGGGGCACCGACCTCGAGACCATCCGGGCATCGTACGAGAAGGCCAAGGCCGACGGCGTCGACGTCCGATGCATCGTCATCATCAACCCCGGCAACCCCACCGGCGCCTCGCTCCCCGAGGAGGACATCCGCGCCGTCCTCGAGTTCGCCAACCAGGAGAACCTGGTGGTCATGGCCGACGAGGTCTACCAGACCAACGTCTTCGTCGGCAAGTTCCACAGCTTCAAGGCCGTCCTGCGCCGCCTCCAGGAGGAGAACCCTGGCAAGTTCGACGGCCTCGAGCTCGCGTCCCTCCACTCCATCTCCAAGGGCATGAGCGGCGAGTGCGGCCACCGCGGCGGCTACTTTGAGCTCGTCAACTTTGACGCGGAGGTCGAGGCCAACATCTACAAGTTCGTCTCCATCATGCTCTGCGCCCCCGTCATCGGCCAGTGCATCGTCGAGCTCATGGTCAATCCCCCCAAGGAGGGCGAGCCCTCGTACGAGCTCTACCAGAAGGAGTACAACGGCATCTTCGAGGGCCTGCGCGAGCGCGCCACCGCCCTGCACAAGGCCTTCTCCGAGATGGAGGGCGTCTCGTGCGCCGACCCCCAGGGCTCCATGTACCTCTTCCCCACCATCCAGCTCCCCGAGAAGGCCGCCGAGGCCGCCGCCGCCGAGGGCCGCACCCCCGACGAGTTCTACTGCATGCGCCTCCTCGAGGCCACGGGCATCTGCGTCGTCCCCGGCTCCGGCTTCGGCCAGAAGGAGGGCACCCTCCACTTCCGAACCACCTTCCTCGCCCCCGGCACCGAGTGGGTTGGAAGCATCATCAAGTTCCACCAGGAGTTCCTCGACAAGTACCGATAGATCAAGCCAAGCGAGTTCGTGATGTGGTTCACGAGTCGGCTGCCCCTGCGGAGGACTACGGCCGGGGTGCCGGAGGGGTCTCGGCGGTTCGGACCCGAAGGCTTCGGCTCTGTTCCGTGGCTGGAGATCTATGGTGTGCGGAGGCCTATCAGATGAAAAGAAAAAGAATATTGGTCAATTTTTTTTGCAAAGAGACATAGAGGGATCGTTAGCGCCGGGCTAGATAGATTGCTGGATAGAAAGGTCAATCTAGCATGCAATGTCAAAGTTCAATAACTACCAATGCGAGGCTGTCCTCATGCCAAGGGCTCCGTGAGATCATACTATGTAAGATATCAGTGCGCATCACTGCTGACCCCGTCCTTCTACCCCTGTCCAAGCTACCCCATCCATTTCAGGTACGAAAGGACGTGACGTAAAGTGCATCCGCATTGATAAAGCTCATATCACTTTGGTGCTTTCTCATCACAGAGACCCCAACATCGAGATCAGCCCATTTTTTGTTCCTCTCCAGGACCCAGCCAATCTATTACCGCAATGGCCTGTCTAATTTCATATCATACAGTCAAACAAATAGGTAAAGCGTGGGCATTGCGTCTTCCCTCCTCTCCCCCACGACGCCACCTCTATTTTGGCACGGGATTTTTACCAAAATGTCACTAAGACGGCTCCTCTCAGCCTTTCCACGACCTTTTTCCGTGGATTCACTCATGCCCTCTCGCTGCCTCTCAACCTCACGGCCTGGCCATACTTTTGCAGCTTGGTGATCAGCTGGTCGCCCTGGCGGACCACGTCCTGGTACTGCTTGTTCTTGTCGTCGGGGCGGTTGGTCTCGATGACGCCCTTGCCTGAGACACGGTCAATGGTGCAGGGAATGCGGCCGGCGGCGATGAAGCGGGCCAGATCACTAAGACGGTTCAGGTTAGAATTTACGGGGTTGCTTGAGGGTAGGAACCTACCGGTCGAGGAATTCGACGGTGACGCCAAAGTCATTAGCCATGCTCTCAAGGCCGACGACGCGGTAGCTCTGCAGGAGTTGCTGGTAGGAGCGGAGGCGCATCTCGCGGATGAACCAGCTCTTGTGCTCGTGGAGGTAGCGGTCCTGGTTGAGGAACTGCTCCTCGACATCGGCGAGTGACCGGAAGAAGGTCTTGTAGTTGCCGTTATAGAGGCTGCTGACGAGCAGGGCCAGAGGGCTAAAGTCAATTGCAAGCTCGGCCTCGGGCTGCTCAGTGCTGGTGCCGAGGGTGGTCAGGTTGACGGCCGTGGTGGCGGCCGCCTTGGGGGCCTTGACGCCCGGGGTATCGTCGGCGCCGGGGCCGGCGCTGAGTGCGCCGCTCAGGGCGAGCAGCTTGTCCTCACCGTCGCCGAGGATGGCCTTGATCTCGGGGGCATCGACAACCTTGGACTTGAAGTCGACGCGCTTCAGGGAGACGGAGCCGGCAAGGACGGAGTAGACGACGAGGTTGGAGTAGGTGCAGAGCTCGTAGCTGGTGAAGGTGGAGAGGGAGTCGAGCAGCAGCGGGGCGGCGAGGTTGTAGGAGCGGACGGTGAGCAGGTGCAGACCCTCGTAGGCCTTGAGGCGGTTGCGGCGGTCCCAGTCACCGCCCGTGTCGACGAGGGACTTGGCGCGCTCGACGTGCTTCTTGACGAGGGGCTTGTCTCCATAGAACAGCCCGATGCGTATTATAGCGAGGACGAGGTCGATCTTGGTCCCGAGGATGCCCGTCTTCTCAAAGACGCTCTCGTAGGCGGCGATAGCCTTGTCCTGGGAGGGTGTCAGCATAGAGGTCGCAGAGCGCACGACGCAAGGAAGCTCCGAGCTTCGGAGAAACATGCCTTGTCGCCCACTCGGGCCCAGAACTCTGCGCGCTTGCCCTTGGCGGCCATGATCTCGGTGTCGCCTGCCTGCTCAACCGCCTCATCCTCCTCCTTCTGGAACTCCTGGAGCTCGCGGTCATTGTCCTCCTTCAGCTGGTTGTACAAGCCCTCGTCCCAGGGAAGGCTCATGGTGGTGGCTGCAGGCCTGGTAGCGACCATGCCGACAAGGCTGGACTTCCTGCTGAGGGGCCTGCCCGGGGCGGAGGCGCCGCCCTCGCCGATGGTGTTGAGGACGCCGTCGAGCGGGTGGGCGAGATATCGGTAGAAGGGCGCCATCTTGTCCTGGGCGATGGCATCTTGGAGAGCCTTGACGGCGGCTTGTTGGGCGTTCTTTGTGGCGTAGGCGTTTGTGAGGGTGAAGACGTGCTGGGAGAGCGGCAGCAAGGGCCATTTCGCGTACTGAGGGTCGGAGCCCATGATGGCGGTGGGCGTGGGGTTCTGTGTGTTTCTAGAGAGGGTTCGCGATTATCAGAGGGTCGATATCTATTGCGGCAATGTGGAGTGCGGGATCGGTTGAGATGGAGGCGTCGAGTGACGTTGTTTTTGTTGCTGTTTTGGAGATGGATGACGAGAGAAGCTCAGAGACCCAGAGCTTGGTGTTGAGTTGTAACGGCAGGCGGCGAGCTGAGTGGTCCGGGCGCACAGGCGGTTGCTGCAAGGCTCCAGCGGGACACGCACTGGGGAAAACTTGAGTGCTGCCATGGACTTGGGAACTGGCGAGGTACGTACCGCACTGGTGCTAGGAGTCACATAAAACCTCGAGCAGCTCAGGGACGAATTACATAGATACGATTGCGTCTTCAATAATTGGTGAAAATATATATACACGTTGATTTCGTAGTATCTATTTGTTGAGCAGCAAGACAAACAGCCGCAATTATCCTTCTTTGTATATGAGGCCTGTGTCCTTCCAGAGGTAGCATGAGCCACGCAGAGCCGATCCCCAAGATACTAAGTATTCAAGCCTTTGCCAGGTAACATATCGGATGGATTCAGGAACATCTTGAGTGCAGAGGCTGATAATAATATTCTATACAATCTCCTTCTCCGACCCGTGCCCGGCCGAGTCATCTGTAAACCTCCGGAGGCGACGCCTACATCCAGTCTCCGGCCGGGTATCTCAGCTTGGTTCGGTCCCGTCGCTCTGATGCCCGCCAGCCAACCAGCCAACCAGAGCTCGGATAGCCTTCTCCTTCAACACCGACGCCGACCATACCCGGACTTGAGCCTCATGAGCTTCCTCCCAAACGTATGTCTTGGTGGGATTTCTTTTCGTGCCTGTACATGATCATTGCCATCATGGAGCACTATAAGTACTTGCAACCCCTTCGGTGGCTTCAGGTGGAATTGCCAGGCCAGCTCCCCCTTCTCCCAGCAGAAGCCGCCCTCACTTACACCCACATCTACCAACATGTCTCTCGGCAATCATCAAGATCACGAAAGGATATCAGACGAAGCCATAAGGCTGGAGATTGGGCCACAAGATCGAAAGCCCGAACATGAATCTCCACCCAGCAACGATGCTTTTGTCTCTGGTGGGAAGCTGGCCTTGATTCTCGCAGCCCTTTATGCCACCATGTATCTGGTAGCTCTGGTATGTCTCTAATCCCTCGACTACTCTCTGCCAAATACTCACCCCCTGTCACAGGACCGCACCATCATTGGAACAGCAGTTCCTCGCATCTCGACAGCGTTCCACGCCCTCGACGACATCAGCTGGTATGCCAGCGCCTACCTCATCACCAGCAGCGCAACTCAGCTGCTCTGGGGCCGCATATACACGTTCTACTCTACCAAGCTCGTCTTCATCGCCGCCGTGGTCATCTTCGAGGTTGGATCCGCTCTCTGCGGGGGTGCTCCCAACTCGACGGCATTCATCGTCGGCCGCGCCATCGCCGGTATTGGATCGGCCGGCATATTCTCTGGCTCCTCTGTCATCCTCACTCAAATACTACCGCTGGAGAAGAGACCCATGTACATCGGCATGATGGGTTCCATCTTTGGTGTTGCGTCCATTGTTGGCCCTGTCATGGGTGGCGCGCTTACAGATAATGTGTCTTGGAGGTGGTGTTTCTATATCAAGTCAGTCCCCCTCAGTCATGTTTTCCTGTTGAAGAAGAAATTCGCTGACTCATTCATAGTCTACCTATTGGCGGTGTTGTTCTGGCAGTCCTCGTCTTCTTCCTGCACGTCCCTCGAATCTCCAAGAAGGAGCCTCTCAAGCGGCAATTCATCCGCATGGATCCTATCGGCACTGCTCTCTTCCTGCCTGGCATCATCTGCCTCATCCTGGCCTTGCAATGGGGTGGAGCCTCCTATCCCTGGGGTGACGGCCGGATCATCGCACTCTTTGTCGTCGCTGGTGTTCTCCTCCTCGCCTTCATGGGCGTCCAAGTCTGGCGCCAGGAGGATGCCACTATTCCGCCCCGCGTCGTCAGCCAGCGCAGCGTTGCCTGCGGTATTGCTTACGCCATGTGTATCGGCGGCGGGATGATCTCGCTCCTTTACACGCTTCCCATCTGGTTCCAGGCGGTCAAGGGCACATCGGCAATCCAGTCCGGCATCGACACCATCCCGATGGTCTTGTCCCTCGTCGTGGGAGCCATCATGTCGGGGGCCATCATCACGCGGACCGGTTACTATGTCCCCTGGATGTTCGTCGCCACCATCCTCACTTCGGTCGGCTCGGGCTTGATGACCACGTTCAAGACCAGCACTGGCCACTCGGCTTGGATTGGGTACCAGGTCCTCTTCGGCCTAGGGCTTGGAACGGGCATGCAGCAGCCCAGCATGGCTGCGCAGACAGTCCTGGCCCAGTCAGACGTCTCAATTGGCATCTCGCTCATGTTCTTCGCTCAATCGCTCGGTGGCGCGGTCTTTGTCTGCATCGGCCAGTCTCTCTTTGTCAACTATCTGTCGGATAGCCTAAAGGGAGTCGGCGGGATCGATAGACAGGCGATCCTCGATGCGGGCGCAACGACTCTGGCTCGGCTGATTCCAACGAACAAGCTGCACGATGTGCTCGTTGTGTATAACGACGCCTTGCAGAAGGCTTTCATTGTTGTAGTGGCTGTGTCATGTTTCATGGTGGTGCCCGCCTTGGGGATGGAGTGGAAGAGTGTCAAGAATAAGAAGCAGGGTGGGGAGAAGATGTGAACAGGAGACATCAGCGGATATAGGCTGAGGGTAGCTCGAGATCGGTTCTATATTTTCCACTCAATGTAAACATCTAGACTATGTTTTAATTCTTGCGGGTTGGGTCTGGATCGCCTCTGTATAGACTATTGCAGTAATTCTTATTATACCTTATTAATTTCTAATTGACTTTACTATGCGAGTTACTCAGTCCGCCATTGTCGTAAACCGAGTGATATCTTTGTGGGGAAGCTTGCCAGTGCCAGAAGATGTCATAGCGATGAGAGCTACATACGTGAATTACATCCCTGGTAGTCATAGAACCTATGTAATCGTCCTATGGCCAACCAACCATAGCGACTATATATCAGACTCAACTATGCACTGAAGTATCGCGACCAGTTATCCATACTAAAAGGCTTTCACCTCCCTTGCTATGGCCTGGTCTAGGGTAGGCGACTTGGCAAATAAAGCTTACCTACCTAGGTTGGAGGTATGCATGCAGTAAGAGCAAACATCGGTGGTCCGAGCGCCTGCATGCTTCGAGGATCTGTTGCCATTCTTTGTTCGACTTCCTCGCTCCTCCCAAACCTAAACCTTTACTTTTCAACATCACAAAGCCCTCTTCTCAAATCAACCGAAGCGATCTATCAGCGCGACACTCGCAATGGCTGGACATTCTAGCCAGCATGCCGCGGACGAGCGGAACCACCGCAAGCGCCGTGCCGACAACGAACCCCAGGATGACCTCCCCCAGCCCTACAACGCCAAAGAGCTCCAACCAGCCAAGCGACGCGCTGTCTCACCATCCGAGCAACCCCGGAAACAGAAGCGCCCCGGTGCGCGGGCACGAATCTCCGAAGCCGAGCGGGAGGCCATCAGACAGCGCCAGATAGAGAGAGAACGTGGGGCTGCTGCAATGCAGGCAGCCGAGGAGGAGCAGAACAGGATCCGCGGCATCAACGACGTCGTGAGACAGCACTACAATAACGTACCGGAGCGGGGACGCGATTGGCGGACGAGGGACAGCAAGATCAAGGGCCTCCGCGTGTTCAACAACTGGATCAAGAGCTGCATCATCCAGCGCTACTCCCCGGACGAGGACCACACCCCTGGCTCGCGCGAAGCTGGCCGTTCTAGTGGAAAGGAACTGCTCGTGCTAGACATGGGATGCGGCAAAGGTGGTGACCTGAACAAGTGGCAGCAGGCCCCCCAACCCATCCAGCTCTATGTTGGCCTGGACCCTGCCGACGTGAGCATTGATCAGGCTCGCGACCGTTACAGGTCCCTGGGTAGCCGTGGCGGTCGAGGAGGGCGAGGAGGACACCGAAGGCCGCCTTCTCGTCTGTTTGATGCTCGCTTCCACGTCAAAGACTGCTTCGGGGAGACCATCGAAGATGTCGAAATCATTCAACAGGTCGGCTTCGACCCGTCGCCTATGAACCGCCGCGGCTTTGACGTCGTCAGCATGATGTTCTCTATGCACTACGCCTTCGAGTCTGAGAAGAATGCACGCAACATGCTGCGCAACGTCGCCGGCGCCCTCAAGAAGGGTGGTCGATTCATCGGCTGCATCCCCAACTCTGACGTCCTTGGCGAGCGAGTCCGCAAGTTCAACGAAGAAGCAGCTGCCAAGCGCGCGGCGAAGGAGGATGGGGAGCAGAACGGCGACGGCTCGACGACTCCCCCCCCGGCCGCGGAGCCCGAGGATGGCGAGCTGGAGGAGGGCGAGGCTGAACCCACCGCCGAATGGGGCAACAGCATCTACCGAGTGCGATTCCCGGGCAAGACCCCCGACGATGGCGTCTTCCGACCCGCCTTTGGCTGGAAATATAACTTCTTTCTGGACGAGGCGGTGGAGGAGGTGCCCGAATACGTCGTTCCGTGGGAGGCCTTCCGTGCTCTCGCCGAAGACTACAACCTCGAGCTGCAGTTCCACCGCACCTTTCCTGAGATCTGGGAGGCCGAGAAGGATGACCAGGAGCTGGGGCCTCTGAGCGAGCGTATGGGCGTTCGTGAGCGAGGCGGCGGTCCTCTCCTCGTCTCGGATGAGGAGATGGAGGCGGCGAGCTTCTACATTGGTTTCTGCTTCTACAAGGTGTGAGATTGTCTATTGATTCTGGAGGGTCAAGGAACTGGGCAGGATCAGGAGTTTTGGTATCCTTTTTTTTTCTTGGGCTGGAGCATAGGGTGGAAACGTCATGGTATTTCAAGAGCAAGCCAGAAGACATGAAAGAAGAAATCGTTCAGATCATTACATTTCTACTTGGCTAACAAGTTTACAACGGAGCTGGGTATCATAGTCTCACTTTCTGAATGGCGAATTACAATTCCTCCCCCACCTGACAGACTCCCCCTTTCCAAACCCTTAATAAAACCCAAAATATTCTCCCAAGGACGTGTATCAACCAGCAGTAGAGAGGCGAGCTGATAGGAGTGAATGTTAGTTGATGCTCCCTCTTCCGAGCATTTCTTGGTCTCACAAGAGAAATGTGAAGCAGATCAAGCTGCATTGGTTGCTCGCCGCCAAATCATAAGTGCGGCGACGCCGGCACAGGCTGTAGCTCCCAGGGCGACATAGAGGCTTGTGCGGTCAGGCCCCTCGTCATTGCTCTTGGGAAAGGCTGTGCTAGGATTTGTAGCGGCCTCGGCAAAGGCAACAAAAAGCTCGCTGATACTGCCCCAGGTGACACTGACATGCAGCGGCAGGCTCATGCTAAGCGACGACGCGTACTGATCCGGCTGTAGCTCGCTGCGTTGATTGGTCTTGTCCTTGTCCGCCTTGAGCGCCGTGTAGATGGAGGGAAGCTCGTCGAGGTGCGGGTACTTGTTGCGCAAGTCGACAATATGAGAGAAGGAGTCAGGATCGGAAGAGTCGTAGGCGTAGCAGATGAGGTCGCAGGCGTCCAGCTTGGCCTGGTTCTCCAGAATCGCAGGCTCCAGCTCACCAAGCTCCTCGAGGATGAGATAGACCTGCTTGCCGCCGGGAAGCTCGACGCTGTTGACTGCTCGGCGTGGCTTGATAGTCGGATGGTAGAGGCCGTCAAACGGACGGTTGAGGAAGGAATCCAGCAGCGCAGACTTGCCGGCTCCTGAAGCACCGAGGATGTAGCACAGCACCACGTTGCGTTCAACGCGGCCCGGGCGTCTTCTCCTCTTGCGCGGCTTGGTGATTTTGAGCGCGGCGGTGATGGGGTCCTTGGGGTTTGATGGCTCAAAGCCAAGATATGCCAGGTACTCGATGGTCGTCTTGGGTTCGATGAATGTGGTCATGCTCCACTGAGCGAGCCATCCCTGGAGCGTAATGTGACCGGCCTCGTTTCTGACGGTCGAAGAAGGAAAGGACGAGTCGGTCCATGAGCTGGGGAGTCCTGGTGTCGGGGCGAACAGGGCCTCGAGTTCCTGGTCGTTGAGCCCGCCGTCGTTATCCTTGTCGAAGAGCAGGAATAGATCGACAAAGAATCGGTATCCGGCCGGGCTCAACTCGGCCGATGAATACTCTGGCACATCAAACTTGGGTCGAATGAACTTGTCTTCGAGACTCAGACTATCGGTGTAGTGGTACTTTCGAAGGATGATCCAGATCGTCTCGTGGCGTCCCTTTTCAGCATACAGCATGTTCAGCTGTAGGAACCCTTGCTGGTCGATGCCCCTTTCCAGATCGGAACCGGGTAATGACTTGGAGATGCTCAGCTTGATGTTGTCAAGATCGTCCGTCGTCAGAGGCTTGTCAAAGCAGCGGGCCTGGAAGTCGCGCATTTCCTGCTCGTTGAGATACCCATCCTGGTCCTTGTCGCAGAGATAGAAGATGCGCTTCAGAGCACTGACACAGGCTGGCTTGAGATGACCCTCCTTGTAGTCGAAGAGCGGAGCAATCGGATGTGTTACTGCCTTTTGGCAGAGAAAGAAGACCTCGTTGACGTTGCGGTGGTCTCGCGCGCTGGTGCGGATGCAGGAGTCTATCTCACGGAATTCGGCCATGACAGGAAGCATCTCCTCTTCCACAACCTGTGGCGTGGTTCCCTGGCCGGCAAGGTCTGACTTGTTGGCGCAGAGCACCACAGGAACGTTGACCCCAAGTGACCGGAAGTAGGGCATCCAGAAGAGGGCAACTCTCTCATAGCTGTAGTGGTCGGCGTAGACCAGTAAGATGACGTTGCACTTTCGAATCTCCTTGCGGAGGGTAGTGCGGTCTTGTGGGCGAGCCGAGGTATCGACGATGGTGGTTGTCACATTCTCGGGCGTTCCGATGCTGGGAGGAATGGTGATCTGTGGAAGCACGGGCTGGATCTTGTTGGTGACAAACTGATCCTTGACGAGTGAGGCGATGAGGCTGGACTTGCCGGTGCTCTCATCACCGCAAACACAAATGCGGACTTGAGGTGAAAAGTTAGCCATCTATTCTGAACGGCCAGGTGAGTTCCACCGGAGAGCGACCGCTAATCAATGTGCAAATGCGAATAATGTGGCGGGATCATGGGAGATGGTGGTCATGACAAGGGAACCATACCAGCAGCCATGATGGAGATGTTACTGAACTATTTGTTGGGACAATATCGTCGTTAGGTTTCCATGACCTTAGATGGACACTTGACCGCTGTTTCTTCGTCGCTGGTCGTCGATCGTCGATCGCTTGAAAGGTACCTCGGGCGATAGCGGTGGTGGCTTGAGCTGAGAAGAATGGGCGGAAGCTGAAGGGCAGCTGGGTCAGACAGCAATGATATGAGGACTCGCTCTTAAGGGAAGAACCGGAGCGGCAGGAGATGAAAGGATGGAGTCGTTGGCTCAGACCAGCCCAGCTCAGCTCATCTGAGGTAGAGAGAGGATCCGTTGGTGGGACGGATGCAAGATGCAGAGACACAGCCAGAAGCTGGGATGGCGATGGTTGAAGGAAGTGACGCGACGAGCCAGGATTGGGCAGAGCTGCCAGTCCATGGGATGTGGGGGCGATCAATTAAGATACGTGCCCTCTGATTGAACCGTTCAACCCTCCCAAGCCCACTGAGGTCACTACCCGGCCTCGGTACGTAGCAGCCTGAGCCAACCCTGGCGTTCAGGTTTGCTCAATGAGATCCAGCGTGTATTGCATCGGTCATGTCAGTGGACAGAGTGGCATGCCGCTAAGCTCCGGAGCGTCTACTGTGTACGTATGTTGGAACAAGTGGTGCGATCGTCAGTGGTCATGCCATTTGATGAGAAACCCCGGCGGTACGGATGCAGGTAGAATGCACGGCAGCTGCGCGTGGAACTATGAAATCCAGCTCGTCCCACGCGCCAGTGGTTGAGGAGATCAGTGAGAGAGAGCGAAGAACGAACACTTCTGCAGTTCATCTCATGTGGACTCTTAGCTGCCCTGGTATTGCTTGCTGTTGGATGTAACCCCATCACGTGCCGTCTTCCTTCCCCGGAACGTCGCGCCTGCCCTTCCACAAATGGTAGCTCGCGGATTCTTGATCCGAAAGCCCGAAAGCCGGGCATACTTCAGTACGGGTGACGACACAGACGGATTTCTCACTGCGGTCGTTGGTTGCCATTGTGAGCAAAGAGTTGGGCTTTCTGCAGTACAAGACTACCCAGCAAAGAACCTGGGCATAGGGCACGCTATGTCATGAGATCCTTTACGGCTTTAATTCTCTACTCCGTACGGAGGCCGGGCCTGGAGGCGAGATAGTGGATAAGACCAGCACCTTCCTTCCAGAGACAGGCAGGCGCCTCCCCCATACCCCACACTTGACGGTCCCAGACTCCCAGACTCCCACCCAGCCTGCGCCTGCAAGTGCGTCTGATTCCAACCTACCACCAACAGAGTCAACCCACCTCCTCGGCTGCTTTTCCCCAACCTCAATGCCTGGAGAAACCATCCTCAAGCGTAGAATAGCCCTCCTCCAGTTGAACTCGTTTTGATTCCTTTTCCATTGCGTCTGCGGCCTACTGCGTATATTCTCCTGTCATTGTCGCACCCCCAACCCTTCCTGTCTCGGCCGTAGGCGTATTGTCGTCTGTGCCTCGGTCAGCTCAGCATCCTCCTCCACCTCCGCGTGCGGCGCAGATCTCCCCCCCCCCCGCCGACCGACGACGACAAAATATCGCGAGATCCGAAGTCAAGACTCGACCTCGACTCCGAATCGCTAGCAACACTCGAGACACATAATTCCTCACCGGCATCATGTTGTGCGTAACAAACCCCCCCTGGCGCGTTCCTCTTGCGGCTGCGGCTGCGGCTGCAGCGAGTTGCCTCTGGCGCAAACTGACGCCATGAGATTCCAGTGTCCTACCTCCTCCGCCGCGGTATCCCACTATGGGGCCGTATGGCACCAGCTCGATACACCCGGTACCTATGATTGAGACCAACAACACACTGTCAAACCCGACGGGCCCCGAGTGGCAGTTCTTGGTCGGCGAGGGTAAGGGTTCACCTACGGCGCTGCTCCAAATGTCCCAGTCTGGGTCTATATCGCAGCTACGGACAAGATGTTCTTTCATGTTGCGCCAGTTCCGACTAGCTGACCAAAATTCTCAGGAACATATACCCTTAAAGAAGACCTACATCTTGCGACTCCTCCGCCGCATCCCTCAGAAGCGACTGTTGCGAATCCAAATCCGCTCTCAACTCACCCACAGCCGGCAACCGCCGGGACGACCGTCTCCCTTATCGCCCTCGATGTTCGCGCAGCTCCGCCGTTCTTCTACAAGGGACTCTCCTCCACGACCCTTGCCTTAAGCGGCGCGCCTTCAAGTATCCAAGAGCATCCCAATGAAGGCCGGTACTCTGCCGAGGGGGGCATGAGCAGCGAGGATGGCCGAGGTGGCTCGACAAGCGATGCCCCGGCTACCTCTATTACTTTGGGCTCTGCGCCAGCCTTTGGCGAGGGCAATGCCTTGCTTTCGCCGGTCCAGACCAAGGACGCAAACAAGAAGCGGAAGCCGAAGAACAACATGACCAAGAGCAACTCCTCCTTCATTTCTCGTGTCATTGTCAACGAAGGCCTATCAAGGAAGCTTACGGAGCGACCGAGCGATGGCATCTTCGCCTTTGCCAACATTAACCGCGCATTCCAATGGCTCGACATGTCATCATCCTCCAAGGTGACCTCTCCCCCAATGGCTGAAGATGGTGCTGAATGGCTCGACTGACCCCAGAAACAGCAAGATTACCTGACAAAGATTCTGTTTACCAAGGCTCACTGCCTGTGCCACGATGTGAATGCTCACACAAAAACGGTTGCCCACCTTGACATCATCATGGGTTTCTCAACAGGCGAGATAATCTGGTGGGAGCCCATCTCACAGCGCTATACTCGACTGAACAAGAACGTGAGATGAAGCTTATTACCTGGGGAACATCGTGCTCCGTGCTGACGCCAAATCTAGGGAGTCATCAACGGAACACCAGTAGCAGGGATCCGATGGATCCCTGGATCTGAAAACTTGTTCCTCGCCGCCCACATGGACGGCTCCCTCGTTGTCTACGACAAGGAGAAGGAGGATGCTCAGTTTAATCCTGAAGAGGAGGAAGCCAACGGGAACTTGAATGGGAGCAGCGGTGAAGCCATCGACAGCCCCAATGGCACGACTCAACCCAACGGTATTCGCATCAACAAGTCGGTTCATTCCAAGAACCAGAAGACGAACCCCGTGGCAGCGTGGAAGCTGTCGAATCACCGCACAAATGCGTTTTCGTTCTCCCCAGACAACCGACACCTGGCGGTGTGTTCTGAGGATGGAACGCTTAGGATCATCGACTACCTGAAGGAGGAGTATAGCCGCCTTTGCCCTCATTTATTAGTTCACCCATCTGACTGACTTACCAGGCTACTCGACGTCTTCTATTCTTATTATGGTGGATTGACTTGTGTTTGCTGGTCTCCAGATGGCAAGTATGTGTTGACGGGCGGACAAGACGACTTAATTTCGATCTGGTCAGTCGCAGAATCAGCGCTAGTGGCAAGATGCCAGGGCCACAATTCTTGGGTTTCTGCGGTCGCCTTCGACCCTTGGCGATGCGATGACCGCAACTATCGCTTTGGCAGCGTGGGCGAGGATGGGCGTCTTTGCCTCTGGGACTTTAGCGTCGGCATGCTTCACCGACCCAAAGCGGTATGTGACAAGACCCAGTGGAGAGGGTGATGATGGTGTGGCTGTTGTATTGCGCGCCCTGGGCCGCAGCAGCACCCGCTCCTACAAGTGGACGAAGGCTGACCACGCACCCCTTTGTAGCAATCTGTTCGACACCGTGGATCTATCTCGTCACGATATACGGCCTTGCAGCGGGCCGAGACAGCCACCACATCCAATTCACGACTGCGATCCGACTCGAACCAGGATGCTGCGGATGATGAAGAGGTGGCCATCCAACACCCTGTTGAGCCCCGGGCGAGAATTCCAATGCTCCCTCCTGTGCTTGTAAGTGCCGACGCGGCGACTGGCGACTATGAAGAGGCATCGTCTTGGGGAAAAGTTGACCGCTGACATGGGAGTCGATAGAACAAGTCGATTGACACACATCCGGTGTGCTGGCTAGACTTTACAGAGGATGCCATCATCACGAGCTGCAAGTCAGGTAAGGAACTCTGAAGGATCCTGCAGGATTGAATATGCGGTCCGATCGGATCGAGGAGGGAGAACCAGGACTCTTCTTTTTTTCCTTTGCCATTCGCTGACACGTGGGATTGTGGAAAATAGGACACATCAGAACGTGGCTACGACCTGGATCGGAACTTGCGGCACAGACCGGAGGAGCAGACGCCCCGGCAGCGGCGTCGTGACGGCCGATCGACGATGAGACCCTGAGGGAAAAGCCTTCACAAGCTTCGAAACGAGCCCAGGGCGATGACGAATTGCAGCTGATGACGAACATGTTGACCTAAACAAAGAACGGTACATAAATAGGTACACACTTACGTTTACCTTGGGGGAGTGGCAGTTGTCGTTTCCATGATTGGTTGCTTTAAGGGATAGCGGCTCCCTCGCTTGAGTTTCGTGTGTAATGATAGATAGGGAAATGGTAATCCACTTTTGTTTTCTTGTTCTCTGCAAAAGTTTTAGCCTGAAGATATCCAGCGTCTAGGGCGATTAAGATTTTGGCCGGGATAAGAGGAGTCATATACCTAACTGTTGGGAGGGCTCCTCTTCCAAGGTTTCAGCTTTTGACCGCTCAACGACTTCTTCCCGAGGAGGACTTTTCGGTCCTATCAATTCGGTCGCCTCCATAACGAGCCCACATGGCAGCGGAGGCTCTTCGGTGAGCGAAAAGCTGCCGTTGTCAGATCCACCAGAGCTACAGGACCATGATTTTTTTCTTCTTCTTCTTTTCTTTGGCGAGATAGCAGTGGAGGGGGGGCGGCTAGCGCACGTAACAATTACATACATAGTACAGCCATTCTTGCATCAGGAAGATAAGGGTGTGAGAAGAAGGAAAATTTTCGCAATTTTGTCTCTGATGCAAGGTAATCGGCGATGGAACAAAACTGGAGCGTGTTCATAATACGAGGACCATGGTACGCAGCATACACGTAGGTAGTTATCGAGTTGCATGCACATTGGAAAAAACGCATGATATCAGACGACGTCAGTCTGGGCTTATACACACAAACACCAAAGCAACAGCCCGGGTTAGTCAGATGGAAACGGACAACAATGCGAAAATTGGAATGCGACCTTAGCCGGAGCCAAGCCTTGTGCTCGCTGCCCGGGAGGGCATCTGCCGAGTCCACGGACCGGTCGTGCAGTGTTGAAAAAAAAAAGGAGCAGGGAACAGGCCAGAAAAGAACGCAGCTCAGCAACGACATAATACCGTAGCAGAGGAAAAGAAAGAAAGGCAAGATGCATGGCTCGTCAGATAGAAAACACACACACAATTAAGGGGAGAGCCACTCATCCCACTAAAGAGCGGCCGTTGCCGAACAAAACTTGATGGACAAGGGTGATGGAGGGCAGACCATCATGTGGTGGCTCGCCTGATGGCGATGGCGTGGACACCGCCGGGCGAGGGATGGGATGTGTCGATATGATGATGGACAAGGCCATGCCAAGGGGGGGCGTGTTTTCGTCAGATCAGCCATACTATGTACAGAATCATAAAAAAAGAGGAGAGACAAGCTTTCGCGTGCATGATGACTTGGTGATCATCATGGATTGGCCTGCTGCTTGGCTGAATAATAGGTGATGAAGGGGGATCATGAACTGCTCCCACGAGATCTTGTCGAGGTCTTGGCCTTGCAGGGTCGTGAGGACACGCGATGAGATGGGAAGTGGGGTGTGACAAGACAGGACAAGATAGAGGTGAATCCCGAGATGGCTGAGGTTTGAAGCTTGTGAGCCAGAGGAACAGCTAGTTGTCGTGATAAACTTCAAGCTGCTGCATATTCAGCTTGGGTGAGACAAGAGCCTCACACTAGGCACCTAGTCTACGGAGCTTCATCACCGGGAGGCCCGTATCCGCAATCCCACTTTAACGCCGCGGCGATATCAGTTTGACGAGCAAGTAATGACTAGTAGCTTCAAAGAATCCCACAGGGCTGAAGGAAGACGGGTCAACTCACCGACGAAACAAGGGCCCAGTTTTCAAGGCAGGAAAACAACTCAGAAGCTCCATCACACGTTCTGGCAAAATACAGTTTGCCTCTGTT
Organism: Fusarium nematophilum; assembly: GCA_033030565.1. NCBI lineage: Eukaryota > Fungi > Ascomycota > Sordariomycetes > Hypocreales > Nectriaceae > Fusarium > Fusarium nematophilum. The sequence goes on from JAVIXY010000002.1 coordinate 604,625, forward strand.
TCTTCAATTTCCGACCCAGGTTGCAACCGAGGTCGACGAGAAAGCAGAGCATGAACACGCGAGGCGTTTTTCCTTCCCTCGAACAGAACATGCCGATGCAGGGCCGTTGTGTCCGAGAGAGGTCCGGGAATTCCAACGCCTGCGGCGGCAGTCTGATGCTGTGTTCCCAGGTAAATGGCAGGTAACTAATGAACCCTGAGGCTGAGAGTTTTGACGGACGGGAAGAGCAATTGTGGCGACGCCACCGGCGATTGTGGTTGCGCTCGTGGCCCCGGGAATAACGCTCTCAAGCAACGGAAGCCCGCGGGCTGCAGGAGCAGGAGCAGGAGCAGGGTTCTCGTTCTCGTTCAAAAGTCGTCGTTTCTGTAAACCCGGTCTTTGTCGTCTCGGTCTTCGAACAGCGAGAGCAGGGCTTGGACGGTGAAATGGCTCCTAGGTGGATTCGGTGGTGTATCGCATCATCGGCTAGGCTGCTCTTCGGGTTAGATCTTTGCCGCCCGCCGTCTCAGTGCTTTGTCGCCGCGACACACGGGCGGCAGGCGAGAAGTCGCGGGAATGATGCAAACGACGGGGGCTGGACTGGGACACGGCACGGGTGAAGAAGAAGCCAAGCCGTTTCGTCGGGAAGTAGACCCGCCCGGGTGTGTGAGTGCAAAGCCTTTCTGCGCTGCACGCAATGGGCCGGGCTTGCATGTTGCCGGTCCTGGGCCCGAGAGACTCGAAAAGAATCAATGACCTCCTGGGATCCTGGTCTGCTGGCCTGGTCGGCTCCTAATTTGACCGGTTAAAGTTCTTCTGCCCTCTGTCTCGACGATGGTCGCATGTCCTGACGGAGATGCTCGACCATCGTACTTTGTGCCAGGCGGCGTCCTCCAGAGTCGAGTTGCTGCTGAGTGGTGAATCCCGAGGGAACCAAGGCCAGGGTCAGACAGCCCAGAGTCTGGGCCTGCTGACCTGGGCTTGATCTCTCCGGCCCTGAAGTCTGCTGATAGGCGCAGTGTCGACCTTTGCTTGTAGGGTTGTGTTGGTCTGTTGCTGGATGTGCGTGCTGCGGCAGCCGTGGTCCCGTGCCGACAATCCTTAATATCGATATTCCTCTTTTGTCCATCCAGCCCATGCTTTGCGGTTCAGAACGCCTCAGCCGGCTGACCCAAGTGACGGAGGATGCATCAGATCACCGAGTGAAGGATGCTTCTCGTGTGCATTGGTGCGCATGCGCGCCCGAGAAGAGGGTCCTCGGTAAGACGGTCATGGACCAGTTCCTTGACGGCACTGGGTGAAGAGGCAGATTTCTCTCAGATAAGCAGCGGGACAATCTATGGGATAATTGGAATCGTCGTCAGAAACAAGCCATGCCGTAGCGTCCCTTGCACCAGGGGCCCGGCGTGCGATAAAACGAGCCAAGACCCAATGGGCGGAGCCGCAACAACAACGAGGCCATCGTGAACGTGCGCTGATTAGAGCCCTAGCTGAACGCCTCCCACTATTCGCTATCAAGCATAGCGGCGCATCGGTGAGCGCCCAACGAGATAGCAGCAAGCTCAAAGTCGCTCAAAGGATTGTGCATTCCAGACCTGACCCGCCCGAATCTGCACCTTGGTCGTCGGGCTGCGGGCGTCGAGGTGAAGCCTATTGCCTCTCGCATTTCACTGCCCTGCTTCGATGATGCGTGCTTGCGAATTTGCGTGGGAGGCGCTGTCAGTTTTGACCTTTGGGGGTCCGGACGTGGGGGTTCTCAGAGCACGTCTGGTCTGTGGCAGTGGCCGGGTGAGCAGGTATAGATACAAGACACAGGGAGATGCGATGCTGCAGCCCCTTTTCGCCATGATTTCCCGACCGGGACGATTCATGGACTTTGTTGTCCGCATCGAGGGAAAATGGGATGCAGTCCACGCAAAAACACGATATCAGTTGCCAAAGTCAACGCTGTGATTAATTCCGTGATCTATGCCAGCCCTGCCGCCAGAGTTACGACGCAGGTACGTAGACTAGACCACCCGGAATTTTCCCCCTCCCGTCCCGATCTTTTTCTTCCCAGTTCATCTGTTTCCACTTGTTGGTTACCTTCACCCTCCCCCTATCCCCATCAGTCTTCGGTGTGAACCCTGAAGCACTGCCTGCCCTTTCCCGTTTCCGTTTCTCGGCGTCCCGCCGCCGCACAAAACAGACGCTCGGGACAATTCGAGACGTTCTCCGACGTCCAGGGCAAAAGCTTCCATCGGGCTTCGATAGCACGACTCATGGCGGGGCTCGTGCAGCAAACCCAAGGTCCGCCCTGCCAGCCACAAGCCGTCGCCGGCGTTGCCGCCCCACCACCCTTGGCTTTCTGTGCCTTGGATCAGTGACTGTCTTTTTAACTGTGGGCTTGTCATCGGGTTTCTGTTTCTCAGTGTTTGAGTTGGGAGAGCTGTGATCGGCCGAGGCAGTCGAGTTACTCCGAGAGGCATTTTGGCTGTTTCATGCGGGAACATGCCAGCGGAGGCTCTCCATCCTCTGACTCTGTCTGCCCTTGTACCCGGCCGGCCGTTTCCCATCGCAAGCCTCCGGCACGTACGATGTACGGATACATGCAGCCACCAAGGCACTCATTGCCGTTGGGTTCGTACGTATACCGTACATTCCCTCTCCTGCACCAACCGTGCGATGTCGCCATGGCGATCTCGCTTTGTGTAGCTCGTCAGCAGGGCAAAGCCTGCCCTGTTATCACCAAAGAGGCTTGGATCATGGGCGTGGGCGTGGGCGTGGGCATGGGGCGTGGGCGTCCGGCCTGACAGGGTCACCAGTCACCTTCGCGCTGTGGACGCAGTATGCGCCGACACCTTCTTTCTACGTCGTGCCCGGTTTGCCCATAGCCTGAACTGATTGCTTGACTTACCTGGGCTGGTTTGGTCTGGAAGAAGGCAGATGCGGCCATCAGATGTCGTGCCAATCCTCTTGGTCTTCTCTCGCCAGGAACATGCCGCTGCTATTCCCGTGAATCATGATCAAACTTCCACACGCCCCCCCTATTCTTAAAAAGCCATTGCCGCCTCCAATCGCGGCCCCGTTCCACATCTTCTCCCCCCTCTTCTCGACTTTTTCTTCGACTATTTTGCCGGGTTTGCCTGGATATCAATCTCTGAGAGGCCGACACGGCGGGCGTCTTATCAGGAGCAGACCCTCTTTTTCTGATATTTCTGTCCCCGTTCCATGATCCATCCCATCCACAACTCGGACTCCACCTGCGCCGCGCCGCTTGATCTGCTGTATCATCTCTCGCCTCCCATCGCACGGAGCTTGACGGGACGGGTCCCTTTTGACCCTTGCTTTGGACTTCCTGATCTCACAGCCCCACCATCTGCCAGAGGCCTTACCCACACCATCCCGGCCGCCGACTCGTGGGCTCGTGGTGGTGGCTCTGTATGCAGTACTTTCTGTCGCAGTACAGACACGCAGTAGTAGCTCGTCACTCGCGGGATACCCGTTAGGTTCTTAGGTTCCTCTCGCCTTTTGCCCTGCCTCCCCGTCCCAGCCGTGACCCCAAATAAAAACGTTCCGGCCTCCTCCATAACTTCTCTTCCTTTCTCTGGTCCGCCCTCTTGGCTGTGTCTCGGCCAACCTCTGTCCCGTTCACCCCCATTGCTGTCTCTGTCTTGCAGCGACACACTATACACCCCCGTTATCATGCCGTCCTTTAAGCCCTTCTCCTCAGTGACCGGGCGCAACTCATATAGTCTCTTCGACATTCGGTATGGCTGCCCATTGACTGACTGCGATCCTCGTTTCCTGCTGCTGACTGCGCGCGCGTGCTCCAGATTAGATAGCGATTTCATCGTCTTTCGAGGAAGCGAACATGAGTCGTCCGGCCAGATTCTCAAGGGCACCCTCGTCCTCTGCTTACAGGCGCCTCTGAAAATCGAGGATGTGCGCCTGCGACTTGTTGGCACTCTGCGTCATTCGTAAGTTTTGGCCCCAAATAAGAAATTCTTCAAACAGCCAAACCCCCCCTCCCAGGGCTGTGACTGACAATTGCGGCGGGCGAACAGCTGGACTGACCCGAGAGGAAGTGCCCCTGGCGTTTCGGGTCAAAAGGTTGATAAGACGACGACGATCCTCGAGCACCGATGGGCGCCTTTCGTGGGCACCCACGGTAAGAGCATGACGCTCCCTGCCGGCAATTACGAGTGGCCCTTTGACTACATGCTCCCTGGCAACATGGCCGAGAGCGTTGAGGGCATCCCCGAGGCCTCGATCACTTACAGACTCCGAGCTACGGTGGGACGTGGAAAGCTGGCATACGACCTTCACGCGAACAAGCACCTCCGAATCATCAGGACTCTGGAGCCCGGCGCCCTCGAGTTTCTACACGCCATGAGCGTCGAGAATATCTGGCCCAACAAGGTCGACTACTCGATTGTCATTCCCCAAAAGGCTGTCGTTTTCGGTGGACTGGTAACGATGGAGATGCGATTCACACCCTTGCTCAAGGGACTCGAGCTCGGCGACATCACCGCGAGGTTGATGGAGGTGCGCGAATGCTGCATCCACGGTTCTACGGGCTTCAACGTCAAGGAGCACCGCACAGAGCGTGAGGTGTCCACCTGGAAGTTTGGGGTGTCAAGAGAGGAGCACTGGCAGGACATGATCGAGGACACTGGCCAGGAGGGCTGGGCTCTGACCAAGAAGCTCAACCTCCCCAAGAGGCTCCGCCAGTGCATCCAGGACCTGAACCACCACGGCATCAAGGTCCGCCACAAGATCAAGCTGACCGTTGCGCTCTGCAACCCCGACGGCCACATCTCCGAGGTATGTCATTCTGGTGTACAGCGAAGACAACTTCAGCTGCTGACAAGTCCAACCACAGCTCCGCGCCACTCTCCCCGTCTCCATCTTCATCTCCCCGAATATGCCTCTCGACGAAGAGGGCAACCTCGTCGATCAGTCGCCCAACCCCACGAACGAGCGAGAACTCACCACGATTGCGCCCCCAGGCTACGGCGAACACGTTCTCGACCAGCTGTACGAGGACGTCGATATGAGCGGCTTCCAGACACCTGGCTTCCAGTCCGGAGTCAACAGCCCATTCTACGCCCAGTCACGCGCAGGCTCGACAGAGAACCTGGCAGCGGCCCTGTCGCACAGCCGGCCAGTCGCGCCCGCCGCGCTATCGTCCCGACTAGCCGACGTGTCGCTTGATCCCTCGCAGCGGAACTCATCCTACACCTCGGTTGGATCGGTCGGATCGCCAGGATTCATGTCCCCGACGTCGGCACCGCACGCCGCGGCTCCGCGATCGGAGCCAGCGTCTACCGTCCTTACCAGAAGCAACAGCGCCGGCGATGACTCGTCGCGAAATTCCTCCGAGCACGTCGACCTCGACGTTTCCGACCTCACCGAGCTGAACAAGGTGCCGAGTTACCAGACCGCGGTCAAAACACCAGCGCGGTCACGTGCCGGAACTGGCGATATCGCCCTGCCCGACTACCAGACCGCACTCAGCGCTCCACGGACGCCGCCGGCGGCTGATCACGTGGCGGATCCTCTGGACACCATCTCGGAGGATCAAGCTGGCGAGGATCACGTCCAGCACGTTTCCCGTCCCGCCAGCTGGATAGGAGGCGGCCGATCTTACACGGACGACGCTGCCACGTACCGGCGGATGCACGCAGTGCAAGGCCGGAATCAAGTTTACTAGAATTGACGATTTTATTTTTTTTATACTCTCGAAAGAAATGGAACTGCAACATATGCATGGGCGACAATGAAAGCGACAATACGGCTCGGACGGCGTTTATTCTTGGATTTACATGGGACATTTCATGGGAGGCCTAAATCTTTATTGGGCATTATTATAGATCAGTGCAGACGCAGCAGTCTCCTACTCTTCTTTGAGCGAACTATTTGGGATCAAGGTATCAGAACCGGAAACAGAACAAAGCACGAGGAAGACGGCAGAGGATGTTGGATGTATGATTAATACCCCTAAGCGTGCTGATACCGGAAAATTACGAAATGGATCTTTTAGAGAGTTGTCTATCTTGATGTGAAACTGTCTCTTGAAGTGATACCAGCAACCTTGAGTGCTACAACCTTGAACGGCGATAACCGGAGGTCTTTTCGCAGAGTCTTCAGAAATCTTTAAAATATTCAACGACGTCGTTGATGACATAACAGCCATGACGATGGTGGTGGCAAGTTTCGATACTGATATTCGGTCACATCCGAGCTAGGTGGTGGAAGGCGATCTAGGCAGAAAAGCTTGTTGTGGTGGACACCCTCTGCAGATGGTGGTGGTGTGTTGGCATCAATGGCTTGGATCTGTCGCCAGAGGACAGAACTGTTAGCGTGCTGGTTGAGTCTTGATCGCGAATGATAGCGGAGGCAATCTGACTAACATGAGAGACAGAGGCCATGACTCTAGAAATGTGTCAAGCCATGATCATCGTTTTGACGGGCGTGATACAAGTTGTGACCGGAGGTGTTCAAGAGGCAGCCCACGAAAGACTACAGTAATGTAGTATACCACACTGGATGAAAATAAAACACATTCTATGAGTGATCTACCACCAAGAGTAGCTCGCTATTTATGTCAAGACTCATGATTTGCCAAGACAAGCTCTGATAAAGTTTAGCGGCGTGTGCGACAGTGCAAGCCTCCAAGGGACACCCAAGCTAATCAGGGACCACTGACGTCACGACCTGAAGAGAGGTCTGGTGATGATTGGCGATGCTGAGCATTGACGAACAGTGGTTGCAGAGGTTGTCATTGTGGTGGATGAATTACTGTATATTTTCTGATGTGGCTCTGAGGCTGATTCGAGCCGTTTCGATTCACCGTGATGTTATTGATTTTGGAGGACCTGAGAGCAGGTGTTGCGGGCCTCAGATCGTCCATGGGCAGCTGAAACTAGAGCGGAGGACTGGGCTGAGGTTCAGCTGCGAGATGAAGCAATACAAGACTTGCAGAGCACCCATACGTAACTGTACACAATGCACACACACAAGCGCAAGACAAAGCTGTGACTTGTCTGGTATTCATCAGCAGTGATACAAGCACGCAATTGTGAGTCTCAGCTACCAAGACAGCATACATACTTGCAGCAAGTAATTGGACGCAACAAAAAGTCGAGCCATTTCATCCTCACCGACTTCACCGTTGGACGGCTTCAGCTCTTGCCCTCCTCAACAACCCCACCAACTCGGATCCCTCCTTTCCTCCCGAGCCCCCGACAGACCCTCCTGTCAAACCTGGTACAACGTCATCCCCACCTGTGGGTGGCAGAAGGCTTGCACACCCTCGAGCTCCTGGCGATCCTCATCAACGACGTCAATATTAATCCACGGGATCCCCCCTTCTTACATTTTTCCTGATAAAACCGTCAAAAGAGCTTGATTCGACCTCCATCCGCCTTTTCATAAATCCCACCAGTCTTCCCTACCCCTGTAATATCACAAGCTCCAGAACCCTTGACCGAGATACCCCTCTTGGCTGCTTCTAATAATTCCCCCCTCCCTGTCTGCCAAGCTCTGGACAAATAAGTCCAATTTCAACGTCCACGTTCCCTTTTCGCAACCACTCAACTCAGCACAGCATCAACTGACGAGCGACCATTCGCCATCATGTCTACCGCCGCCTCGCCGACGACGACGAATCTGCCCTCGAGGGCCACCACCGGATTGAGCGCCTTTAGCGATGATGCCGTCCCCGAGGTCGACCCTTCAAGCGTAGGTGGCCCCTAGGTCGAAGACGTCCGGCATGCTCCCATCCGGATGGGCAGAATGACCAGATGCGCCTTGATGCTCCTGTGAGGAGAATTTTGGCTGATTGGGGACTAGACGGCTGGACTGCTCGCGGAGCGTCTCCAGGCCTGGAAGCACGCGGTCGGTTACCTCGAGGAGTACATGAAGGCTATGGAGAGGATCCACGGCCACCACGCCAAGGAGTACGAAAAGGCTCTAAAGGTATGTCAGCCGAAGAGTTCATGGCAATCGCTTCCGCAACCAATTGAGAGGCTGACTTGACCAAACGGACAGGTCATCTCGAATCCCCTCAGGGAGGGCCACCATTTCGACCAGAGCCTGGGCGGCGTCGCCGGCTTCTTCGAGAACATGCGCTCCAACACCCAGTCCATGATCAACACCAACATCGAGACCGAAAAGAGCATCAAGGGCTCCGTCCTCCCCGTCCTCGAGCGTCTGCACAAGGAGATCAAGCACAAGGCCAAGGAGCTGGCCCACGGCGCCGAAAAGGGTGCCAAGGAGGTCGACAAGGCTCGCAACACCACCCAGAAGCACATTGAAGCCCTCGGCCAGCAGGCCGCTGCCTTCGACTCCGCCGGCGGCCACCTTCACAGCAACGACGACCCGTACGTCCTGTACCGCGGTGTCCTGCACCGCCTAAACAGCCAGGTCATCGCCGAGAACAACCACCGCAACGACCTCATCGCTGTCCAGGGCAACTTCTCCACCTTCGAGGCTCACGTCATCGAGGTTATCCAGCAGGCCATGGAGGCGTTCACGCAGCTTGCCGGAGGACAAGCCGAGAAGATACGCGCGCTTCACAACGACATGTTGGGCTCGATCCAGCGTGTTGGTCCCGACTTTGAGTGGACCGCCTTCCAGGCCCGCAGCGCCGATCGCCTCGTCGACCCTAATGAGCCTCCTCGCTCCGTCGACGCCATTCAGTTCCCTAACATGGACCACGCTTCAACAAGAGCCTTGATCGAGGGCTCCCTCGAGCGCAAGTCGCGCAACAAGCTGTCGTGGGGCTACTCAACCGGCTACTATGTTGTCACACCCGCCAAGTTCCTGCATGAGTTCAAGGACTCGGACAACAACCGCCAGGACCCCAAGCCTGAGCTGTCAATCTACCTCCCCGACGCTGTCATCGGCACGGCCAGCGGCGAGAAGTTCAGCGTCAAGGGCAAGGACAAGTCCAAGACTCTTGGCAGCAAGCTGACGGGCAACACGGAGCTCAACTTCAAGGCACACACGGCCGGCGATGCCCAAAAGTGGTTCCAGATCCTCTCCGATGTCGCCAAAACCACTGTTCCTCTCAGCTCAGGCTCCAGCCCAGCCGCGTCCACACCAACCTCGCCCAACCCTGGCGCCGAGAACCCTCTCGACAGCAAGCTGCAGACTCCTATTTCACCCGTGGGCGACCACAAGGCTCAGGAGGCGGGCGTCGTAGGCGGAGAGGCCCCCGCCCCAGCTCCTGTGACGGCCGAGAAGAAGGAGGCAGCAGCTTGATCAATGAAGGGAGAAGTGAGGCGGACGAAAGGGGGGGGGAAGGGCACTTTGCTCGTTCACGCGGACACTGCCAACCCCCCCTAATGGAGATATCTATACCCAGGGCCATATGCACCCACGAACGAACAGAAAGGCTCCGGCCGCTATTTGACAGGAAGGCTCAAAGTAGGGCTAGCGACAGCACAACGCGGAACACGATGCCGAAGGAGTTGGTACGACGTCGATTGGTAATGCGGAGGAGTTGAGCGAGAGGAGCACACGCACGTTACACGCAACTGTTATCACGATTACATTCAGGGGAGGATCCGTTCCTGTCCAGATCATGCTCCAAGGACTCGGCTTTAGCGGAGGAGAAAGGAGTTGTGCCACTGGGATTTCTTGACCCTTGGGTTATACCATCATGATGCTGGTTAATACCTGCCTACCTACCTATGTTTGAATCCACCAATGAGATTTTGATTTCACACCTGCATTCTTTCTTTCTTCTTCTTTTGATCTGACACTCTATTTCAGTGGAGCCAGATCCGATTCGAATCCCCTTACACGATCACTTGCTGTTCTCTTCCCGCCCCCAGGCTCATACCAAAGCCCGAGCTGTGACCACGCGGCCAATCCCCAGCTCTCAAGAACTCAACCAAAGCAAACCACGAGGCGTTCGCCCGCACACGGAGCTTGAGAAGGACGTGAGCCATGTTTCGGATGCGGGGGGTCGAGGCATTGCCAAATCACGGGGGAGCGTGGCTGCGCCAGCTGTCATCCGGGGATCGCTTCCGCTGTCCGGTTCTGCGTGACAGAGAGCTGAAGCTCCCCCAGCTATGGACGGGCGATCTGTGGCGTTGTTTCCTCACTGACAATGTACTTTCCTCTCGGGGCCGGAGATCTCTGAGAGAGAATGGGTTATCTCCTCAGTGCCATAGGTTTGCAAGTTACTGCGGGGAAACGAAACATGATGGTGGGCTTGTAAGCCGACATGTCAAGAAATCAGGCTCGGGGGGCGAACTGCCGCAACAAAAGGTCAAAAAGATGGGCGCCTTTTTTTTTGGGGGGGTGGTCTGCCGCCACGAGGCTCTGGACTCGAGGGGAGCGGTAAGTGAGGCTTGCATAAATGTACCTGAGCTGAAATCGACTCCGCCTCAGCCATTCTTTCTCTTTACTCGGTTTTCCTCAGCCGAGTCAATCCGGGGAGACGGGGTGTTTGATCAAAGTTGGTCCCTCCGTGTCCGTGGTTCGCCCAGTGTCTGAGACACGATGACACGGACAAGAACGAGCCCGCATCGTTTGTTACGTGGGCTAACACCTACTCTGCCGTCTCGTCAGAGAGGCTCAGAGAGCTGCTTTTCAAAAAAAAAAAAAAAAAAAAAAAAGACAGATTGGTCGAAAACGGGGCGAGCATGACGCGCCCGCGCCCTAGGCGTCGGGATGCCTTGCGGCAGCCAACACAGCGGCTGGGCGTGGGAGGGCAGGGGTTTTGGTCAACGAGGCTCTGAGGGGTATATGATTATACCCTTTGATGGTTCACGTGGCAGCGTTGAGAAAGCAGAGACAAGGGTTTGATGTTGTGCAAGAGGACATTGAGAAGTTGCCGCCAGCCCTGGATGCACTTCTGTTAGAGAAAAGGGTTGTCTGTCCAAAGATTCATCAGACCGAAGACTCACATGCGGGGGGGGACTTTATACGCACATACAGCAGAACCCGTGTGGATGGCTCATCGACAGGGAGAGAAGGGGTGTTGGGCGGGACAGGATGAGGCTGAAGATGCAACCTTGGTCTTGGCCGGTCCCACGCCGTCGTTTCAATGGGCGCGGGAAGAAGAATCCAGATGCAGGTTTACCATCCTCCATCATGGGGGTTTAGGCATACCGCCGTCTTGTTGGCGGCACAAAGAGTAGAGATCCAAGTTTAGTTTTCTTGCACAAGTCCGCCCTATCGAGACTCGGGGAGGGAGGGAGAGTCTCCTGCAACGATACTCTGTGCTTCTATATCTCTCGCCGTTTCCCACTTCCCACACCCGGCTATGGAATCAACCTAACTAACCCTCCCATTGTCTGCCTCATCTGCAGCCGCCTTTTCTGCCCTCAGGCCAAGCCTTTCCATCACACCCTGGTCCTTTTTTAGAGAGGGGAAGATAAAAAAGGAACAAGGCTCTGACGACGAAAAAAAGGTACGATCCAGAAGTACTATGTAAGGCTCTGGGAGTCTGCTCTTTGACACAATATTGACCGACACCCCCCCTGTGCATTTCTAGCTCTAGTCTCTGTTGTCCTTTTTCTCTCTCTGTTTTTCCCCCCCCGTGGTGTGAAGGATCAACAGCACTTCCATCACCAAGTTTTCGTTTTTCTCACCCAAAACCCGACAACCCTTAAAAGTTAAACAAGGTAAAATTTGACGGAAGGACTAAGGGGACAAGAGAAGAAAAGAAAAAAGAGAGATTCAAGGAATCGTTTCAAATCTGTGGCCTGCACCCCAATGCCCGTCGAGTCTGTTACCATTGCTGCAGCCGTCATCGTCCCTGGCTAGGAAGCAAAATAAGGGGATTTACAACACACAAAAGTACAAGCACAGTCACACACAAAAACACACTCCCACCTCTCCCTGATACCCTCGTTCATTTGGGAAAATCTTGTCGTGCAGAAAAGATGATGGCGAAGCCTTGGAAAGACCACCGAGACACCATCACGAGGCTGTACATCGCCGAGGGCCGGACGCTCCACGAGGTACGGGGCATCATGAAGGCGCAGTTCAACTTTGAAGCGTCGTGAGTAAAACTCTCCTCCCTTGTGTTTCCACCGGGGCCTGGAGTTGACATGAAAGTTGCTAACTCTGGGGAACAGCGTCCGCTCCTATCGCCAACACTTTGACAACTGGGGCATCGGCAAGTACAACTGCAAGAAGCGCCAGATGCGCCGCCAGTCCCTCGGCGGGAATGCCCTCCCCACGCCGCCGCATTCTCCCCCAGAGGGACGTGCCGCGGAAGCCTCCGAGGGGGGATCATCGCCGTCTTCCAGCTGCGGCAGCCAGCGTTCGCCCGAGCAGCGGCCTCTGCCTGAGCTTCCCTCGCGGCACTCTTCCTCCTCTTCCTCCTCTTGCTACGAGCGGCCCTATACTGCCGTGACGGAGCTGCCGTTCCGAGAACGCAGCCATCCGCGCATCAAGTCCGAGAACAGAGGAGGAGGGCCCATGTGGGAGGGAATGGACCTGTACCGGAACACCCCTCCCGTCAGCCACAGCATGCTTCCTCCGTATGTATCCTTCTCCTCCACCTCATCCTCCTCCTAACGAAAAAAACCCGTAGGTGCATGCCCTTCCACCCCTACTCCGAGACCCCGGGATGGACGGTACCGCGAGGGACACACTCGTCCTACCTCGTCAGCCCGTCCCAGGACTGCTATTCCTCAGGGTATCCTCCTCGAAATGGTAGCATCCACGCGGTTCTGCGATCTCCGAATCTCATCAGGCCGAGGCTTGGTAGAGAGCACGAGAGCCCAGGGGGCATCATGCACCACCACATGAGCAATGGTGGCTACCAAAGGGGGCCGGGGTGACCAGAGAGCTTGGTAGGGCATCCAGCGTTAAGCTCATGTCGTCTCTCGATAGACATGCCCCTTCGACTTGGAGGATGGGTAACTCGAGTTGAAAATACAAAGGGGGAACATCACCGGACGCTCATTTCCAAAGGACTAACGTTCATGGCTCGACACGACTTCAGAGTATCACTTTGAGTCTCAAACTGAATTAAATACGTTTCGGTATATTATATAGGATTCTTCTACTCCAGTTGACTTACCAACAAGACTCTCATTACAATTTAAACCAGATATGCAGGATTAAAGAGGATTGTGGTGAACATCGAGTTCCAGCAGTCGATGCTATAGCCTTGTCACTTGACAAGATCTGCACAGCACAAATCACTTCTGGCTCAGTGCTCACAAGCCTTGAGCCGCAAGGGCCTGTCATGCTGTAGACTGACCAACCTATCGATGCCAAGTTAGCGACTCGTCGCAAGAAACCGTGGCAAGCAATGACAATGTGTCCAGGGGGTATTTCAGCAAGGGGTGCCTTGTCACAGGCGATATCGTCAAAGCAATATGGCTACGTTGACCGTCGTGATATTGTAACATCATATGAAGGGAAGCAGGCAAACGTGAAAAGGGAGAACTAACCTTGCTGAGAAGTCTTGGAACATGCAGACTTGGTGATGGAAGAGACGCCTTCAACATGTCAGCAGCTGCCTCTGAAGGGACTGCATCAAGTTGTTGTAAAACGTCTCGATCAGGCGATAAATGATTTGTCGTCGTTGCGTAAGCTCGGACATATGCTTGTCGTTTTCATTTGGGTTCATCAGGGAGACGATGATCGTCAATGAGACGGCGCAGCCAGTGTGTAACTCACATTGCATTGTAGCTTCCTGACGCACCAGTTAGTCCGGGTCACCAGCTGGGTTCAACAAGTTGTATGCAAAGGAACGCGAATCAGGTAATGCATGAATGGTAAAGAAAGATGGTGTCTGCATCGAAAACTCGGATAAGACTCGTCATCTGTATCATCATAAAGGCGCAGTGGAGGAGCATGCAAAAATTACTCACATTTTCGGACAGAGTCCTGATCGGTTGCCGTAGAGATGTTGTCATCGATATCAACACTAGCACTCGAGGGAGGTTAGCCTCAGTAGCTCTGTGGTGTCCATCAAGTGACGGGCGAGCGTGATGAGTCAGTGGGCGAGGTTTTCTAGGCCTGCCGCAAAGTGGCTTGTCTTGCTCATGTGGTTTGATCGGAGCCCAGTGCCGCTTCATCATTCTCAAGTCGGGGACGGGTCGATGTGAGAAGTCGCATACCTTGCTAGAGAAGAACCTTTTTGAGAGTCAGTGAAAAGCTACACAAGCATGACAAGACAAAGTGGAGAGTGAAGAGGGTCCATCAGAAATAGCCATTTAATATCGTCAAAGATAAATCTCAGCCGGTAATTTCCAGCGTATATTGTAAAAGAAATGATCATCACAGAAGGATTTGGGAGGGCGCGAGGAGCTCTGAACGTACCATTTCAACCCGCGTCGGGCACCGAGAGAAGCCTGAGCATACTCGCAAGGATCCACCGCTTGGTGATGAGAGGTCTATGAAGCAGAGCAGTCAGCACGAGTCCCAAGACGTCGAATGCAATAGCGAGGCGTCTGCAGATGGTCTTTTCAGACTGACGTGTAAAAAGAGGTTTCATTCCCATTGGGTCAAAGACTCTAGTTTGCGGTTTACTGTGTCATCAGGAAGGAAGGGGAGAGCAGCGCGACAGGTGCGCGACCAGAACATACCTCAGCTTCGTTGTTTTGTTGTGAAGATGGAAGATGGCTTGAGAGAGGAGAGGCAGAAGTTTTTGTAGAAAAAAAAGCTGAGACGAGAGGCACGAAGTGGGGAGCTCGGCTTAATAATCTTCCGTTTCCGACGGCCCTCGCTTCAACCAGCAATCTTGAGAGCGGGAACACTTTGCTGGTCGGCACAGTGACGAAATGAAGAATTACGTTAAAATTATCTGGGCCCATGCTAAGCTCCATTATGTGGAGGACTTTGCAAGTAATTCGTCATAAACCATGTATTCCAGGCGGTGAGGATAGTGAAGATAGGTCCCCAGGTAAGGTACGGGACTTAATTCTCTTCCGACGTCACGTGATATCGCGATACGCCACGCTCCAGGTAACCGCGTTGCGTGCACGAGTATCGGTCTTTATCACCAAGCAATTCAAACTCATAAAACGAACTATCAGTCTTTCAGAATGCCCGAGATAGCAGAAGGTTCGTAAAGAAACCCACATAAACTACTAAATAGTTGCTAAACTCGGCCCAGTCGCGCGCATTGTCCACTTCCTGCGCCTTCACGTAGTGGGGAAGCGAATCACATCCGCTTCGGCGATAGACGACAAGAATGTCTTTGGCAAGGTCGGGACCAGCGGCGAGGAGGTGATGGCTGCGTTAAAGGGGAATCAAGTAAGCCCTTCAGTCTCAGCTCGCTCTACAAGCCCTCGGTGCTGATTCCTTCAGATTGTTTCCGCAGGAAGTCAGGGCAAATATTTCTGGTGAGCTGTGCTACACCTACCCTGTGTTTCTCACCAACTCAACCTCAGCCAGGATAACTCTCGAGAAGCCGCCGCATCTGGTAATGCATTTTGGAATGACGGGTAACTTGTCCTTCAACTCAACCGCCCTCCGGATGCCACTGACCTCACCAATCCAGGTTGGGTTCACATCAGAGATGAAAAGACGGCGTACACAAACTACTACAAGAAGATGAAGGATGGTGATGTTGAGCAATGGCCGCCGAAATTCTGGAAGTTTCAGTTCACCACCGAAGGCTCTCCTGCTACCGAGGTTGCCTTTACAGACGCACGCAGGTTCGGCCGCGTCAGACTGGTCGACTGCCCCGGCGAGCAGATCAGAAAGCACTCGCCCCTTGTCGAGAACGGCCCTGATCCGGTCATCGACCTGGACCTCTTCACCGAAGACTACCTCCGGGGCAAGATGCGGGCACGTCACGTTCCCATCAAGGCTCTGCTGCTGGACCAAGCCATGATCAGCGGCATCGGAAACTGGGTGGCAGACGAGACCCTGTACCAGGCCAAGCTCCACCCGGAGCAGTACTGCGACGAGTTCGACGACTCGCAGATATCCACCCTCTACAAGATGATCCGCTACGTGTGCCAGACGGCGGTCGACAAGCTGGGAGACTCGGACCAGTTCCCGGAGCACTGGCTCTTCAACTACAGATGGGGCAAGGGCGCCAAGGGGACGGCCACGAAGCTTCCCAACGGGGAGAAGCTCGCCTTTATCAACGTCGGAGGCCGAACAAGCTGCTACGCGCCAGGCGTGCAAAAGAAGACTGGTCGAACGGTCCCCGGGATTAAGGAAGAGCCAGTCGAGGGCAAGGCCGATGTCAAAGCAGCATCCAAGAAGTCGAGGAAGAAGCCGTCAGACGCTGACGAAGAGAGCGCCCCGCCGCCGAAGAAGATGCGGACAACGACGGCCAAGGAAGAGCCGAACGGAAGCCTTGCGAAGACTGAGGATGTGTCAGACGATACGAAGCCGGACCTTGGCCGCAGGAGGTCAGCTCGACTGAGGAAATAGTGCCTTGCCATTTCGATGCTGCATGACAAGAGCTGAAGGCAGCCTCGAGGATTTAGGACACCTCGGATGTTGTCGGCCTAAGTCGAGGCAACGTAGTGCTGTTAGGTGAGGGTATTCACGGTGGCCGTGAACTCTTCGACTCCCTACTGTACTTGGAGGATCATCATCATTGGCCGCCCGTCTTTGCCCTGAAAGCTGCAGCCAAGGACTCAAGAGTCATCCGCCCGGTCTTTGGACGAAGTCCGGCGATGGATCGCGTGTCCTGTAACTTGGCATCAATGGTTCGCCGCCAACACGTCTCCTGATGCTCCGGTATTCGGCTATGCCCGTCACGTTTCCTCAACCTCGGGTCTGTTTTCAGGCTCAACTCACTGCCGCGTCACAATACATGATGTCCGTGGCGAAGTTATCTGGTCAGCATCTGACCTCTGCAGTCATTTCTGTCGAGAATACGCGTTTCCGAAGAGTCATAGACATCGGGCAGCGGCATTTATTACTTAGAACTTATTTTTATCACAATATGAATTTAGAGGAGTCAGACACCGCACCAGCCTTGATTAGCGCGAGGAGAGACTTGTCTTTCCCGCCTCCTCGTAATGAGTCTCCCGAAGTGATGCGTGCAGAGCATTAGGCAGCTATTGCTCTATCCATGTTCCCTTTGGCCCTGGCCTCCCCATGATCCCGTACGTGTCACGTCGTCTTTGATTCAAGGCTGCATGAGGCCCGGCCGGTAGGACCTGTCAATGCAGGGGCCTTGTCCATGACAGCCTGATGGGCTGCTTGGCCGACCCCCTTGCCGTGCTGCACTTTCAAGACTTTGGTTGCCTTGTAAGGCTGAACAACCACAAAGGCAACCTGGAGTTGTAATTTCACATCGTACTGGTATTAGTGATGTTGTTGCCCTGTAGGACCCAGGTGGTCCCCGACCAGACTACTCTTCACGCATTGAATTCTGAGGCCGTGAATACCAACAGGAGAAATGAGTTTACATGCAATAAAGAACCCAAGTAGTTTATAGGGAGCAACAATGTATTACTAAAAACAAAACGCCTGATATGCACCGGCCTACCCGTGGTCCCTGTTACACACCATCTAGTACTCGTCCGTATCTGTGCTAAGGAACAATGGAATACATGCCCAGCAATTGCGACGCTAATACTTTCTCCTCCTTGTCGACCGGAGTCGCGGCGATCGCTTCCCCATCTTCTCCTTGACCAACACGTCATCACCAGATAAGCTGTTGCTTCTGGGAACGTGGTCGTCCTTACTGGGGGGCCTGTTGATCTTGGTGACGTTTCTTGGTGTAGCTCTCTTGGGCGACGTATTGATGTCGCGGTGCTGAGAATCCACCTCTGGGGTCTTTTCGGCCGCTTCTCTCCCCTCCTTAAGATGCGAGTGTCTTTGTCTGAGCTCGTATACTCTCTCTTGGCCATTGGTGACTGGGCTGGTGGGTTCTGATGCTGTTGTCGTGCTGGGAGGATACCCGCCATCAGAAGATTCATATGTCCCCTCTGACCGCTCAGTGGGTGTGATGCTGGCATGAGAGTTGCTTCCCCAGTCTGTCCGATGCTCACCCTGAGGTTCGTCTTGGTCTTGGACTTGCTGGGAGTCTTCGCCACTCGTCTCCCCGTCAGTCTCGCCATCTTTGAGAGGGGGCAAGACACGGAGCTGTCGCAATTGTTGCACCGTGTACTTCTGCAGCAGCCAGGTTCGAATTGGCCGTTCCCAGTCTTGTTGCCGTAGAATCACGTCGTATGGAGCATTTTCCAGGACAAGATGTTCCGTGACCTGTAGCTGGTCAAAGCCCGGGTACTGCCACTGCAGGTGGATGATAGTGTCGGCGGTGACGCTGGGCAGAGGCTTCTCGGGGCCGTATCTGTGGGCGTAGATCTTTTTCAAGAACCGCTTCGTCATCAAGCTATATCTGCCGGGGTTGCTCGCATGGAGGACTGAAGCCAGCGTCGGCCGGACATGCTTGACAGACGACGGCCCGGCGTCGATGTTTTCCGGTTGGGCCCTAGAGCCGATGGACAAGATTCTAGCCGAGATCTCCTCAACGTGTAGCATGACGACGGGAACAAGTTGGACTGATTTCGATTGCCGGGTTTATGATGTGGCATCCCACTGCTGATTCTGAACTGGGTATTTCGGAGATCAAAGGAAAGGGCGACATCATATACGGCAAGGCTCTGTGAAGAGACTGTTGAAAAGGTGTTTCAGGCCAAGTATACAAAGGCTGGGAACGTGAGATCCCGAGATGGCGAGATGATCAGGCTGCGTCTGTGAGGGTCGTCCGAAAGCGTCTGAAAGGGCTGGATCTCGCAGCCTTCCTTCCGTGAACTTGTCGCCTAAGTTACGACAAGTTCTAAGCGAGCCTAGAAGGGGGTTTGAGGAAATCCCAGGAAAAACGTATTTCTTTGAGATTGTATTGTGATAATTGTAATTACAAGCCCGCATTTGCCATTGCTGATGCAGCCATGATCCATTGAAGCCAACAGAACGAGAGCTGGCTGGGTAGCCACACCGCTACGATGAATTCTATTGGCTTTTATCGCCATTGCATCAGGAGACGGCCGAAACGTTTCGGATCCAAGATGCATGTGCTACCTAATATAAAATGATAGAAGGACGCTATAATCCAATTAACGGGCTGGATTTTATTATCCAATCGGCTATCCGTAGATCGAGGCCCGCTGTGCATATCATGAGGCCCACCATTGGAGGCGTTATCAATCAGTGGTGGTTGGCTTCCATCAGCCGTTCCAAGACCTGCACCACTGACCAGGGGTTTGAAAGGGGCGTCCAAGATTGAAACTTGACCAACTGCGCTGTGATGTCTGCAGCAATGGCTCATGTCTGTGCGACATAGGCCGCTTGCTCAGCCACCTCGAAATGAGCCCCGTGCATTAGGAAGGCAACCTGGCAAGACTATCTCATTGGTCTTTTCTCCTCCTTCTTCTGTCGGATCGTTAACAGAATGCGTTCCTGTGAGTTTCGACTATTATTATTATTAGTGATCATGAATGTCGGCTGTTGGGCTGCCGACGGCTGCGACAGCCCGACTGTTACCAAGGTCGCAGAATACTGGTGTTTACCTGGTTCTTCGAAAAGGGGACGTAAGGCTCTGAGCTCTGTATAGAAGCGTGTGTGTCTGAAAGACCATCTTTGTAAGTCAAGAACCAGTTCCTTTAAGCTGAGCCCGGACTGGAGCATGGCCATCCCAGGTCTTTGATTGATCTGCCTCGCAGTACAGAGCCCACCGACCTCTCCGATCTTCTCCATCTTAAGATCAGGCTGCCGTCGAATTCCCTACCCCATGAGTCCAATGCTCAACACCATCGAAATCCCTCAACCGAAAGAGCCTCCTCCTGCTCTTCCAACCATATCACATGAGACGGCGACGGCGGAACCCTGCACAACCCGGGGAAAGACGGTCGAGGATCAGCACTTCTCTCCTGGCGGCTGCTGTGAGCGGCTCCCGGGCAGATTCACGGGCCTCGTCAACGACATCCGGCCGAGAAACTGAGGGCGAGATGGATTCACCGTTTCCGCTAGAGCTGCAGAGCATGATGGACGTGAAAACGGAGCGGCTCACAAGCCCAGGTGATAGTCCACGGCTTGGCATCAACGGATTAGACACCAGCAACAACCCCAATGTCTCGATTGATCGTGACTGGGTAGGTCTCATGAGACCATCGCGGACCTGGCCACGAGATCGACTCATGCGAACTAGCGAACATTCTCTGAGAGAAAGAAGGTCAAATCGCGACCTCAAATCCCCCGCAGCCATGGAAAACAAGGCGAGGGCACGGCTAGCCCCTCCCACGAGTGACCCTCTGCCTTCAAGCAACAGAGAAGACCCTAGGGATGTCCTTGACAGATCCTCACTCATCTACGACATCCAACTACGCGGACCGACGGGCGACTGGCAACCAGTCAATGCCGCCTACGATTCGAACAGCGCATACTCATTCATCAACCCCCTCACCACCAAGAGACTGGAGGTCATGTCCCGGCCGACGCCTGCGCAGCCAACCCCCTCAGGTGGCCTGTTCAAGGATATGAAACCGAAGGAGTGGGCACACAATGTCGGACTCCGGTCCATCAAGATGGGCGTGAGAGGCATCGCCGTCGACTTTGCCGTCTCGGCCGAACGGACAAGGGACTGCGATGTCGTCATCGGCAAAGAAGTCATGGAGCAGATCGACGAGTCCTCCGCAGCGAGCCCCCCGAGGGACGCTGTGAGCAGCGCTTGGGAGAAGATAGATAGGGGGAGCGAATTTGCATCGCCCGAGACCACGAGCAGCGAGAGCTCAGCATCCCTTGCAAGGAACTATGCACCGATGGAGGCGTCTCTCAGCTCCTGGCCCGAGATCGGGACTTCATATAGCTACTCGGTAGACGAGAGACCGTCAGATGGCAGGGATCTTATTGAATTTGATCTCGATCTCAGTAGCCCCTTCAACTATGGCGCAGTCGCCAGCGGTCATTTCGCTGACCTGCAGCAAGTCACGGGGGTTACATGTACCGCGCCTATGTATGGCACTGTCTTTGATTTCAGCGACGAATCACCAGACTTTCGATGGGCCGAGGGCACACTGGGAAGTTTTCGAGAGCTGGGAGGTTGAGAAAAGAGTTGCGAGGAACTTTGATATAGACATCGTACATGTAATTTTTGTACACCGACATTGGCTCAAAGTAATGAATACCAGGTCCAAGAGGTTGCAAAGCGCACTGAGCCCAGAACCCAAGGACAGAGGGGGGAGGTGAGGGCGTCCTCAATATTGTTGTCTCTTTTTTTTCTTCTCTTTCGACTGCCACTTTTCTTCGAGACGCCTGAAAAGAAGCCCAATCTATGCCAAATACCCCAAGGAAACAAGCAACAGATGCAAGCAAACACATAACAATAGATAAACCATGCCATTTCGTCAACCGTCAAGTTAAGACTGTCCACCATATGCGCGCGCGAACACACACACAGGAGATGCGGGCAAGTTTGTTTTGCAGCTTTCATTCGCCCACGCTTCAAGTCGAATAGTTATACTTATGCCTTGTGCCAATCCAGTCCCTCAGCTGCCGTTGGTCTCGGCTCCGTTGGTCTCGAGCTTGCCCTCCGTCTTCTCGACGTAGGCGACCAGGTCGGCGATGGTGCAGACCTTGAGCCCCCACTTCCGGGCAAAGGTGATGCAGTCCTCGCCCCTCAGCATGCCGGTGTTGTGGCGGAGCGCCTGGCCGGGGGTCTCGTCGCCGTCGTCGATGATCTCGCAGATGGCCGCGGCCTGGGCCTTGCCGGCCAGGCGGCAGAACTCGGTAGCGGCCTCTGTGTGGCCGTGCCGCTGCCGGACGCCGCCGGGGCGGGAGCGCAGGGGGAGGATGTGGCCGGGGCGGCGGAAGCTCTCAGGGCGGGCACTGGGGTCGGCGAGGGTGCGGCAGGCGAGGGCGCGGTCGCGGGCGCTGATGCCGGTCGAGACTGACGGGTCGGCCGAGTCCACGGAGATGGTGTATGCGGTTCCGCGGAGGTCCTGGTTGTTGGGGACCATCTGGGGCAGGTCGAGGGCGGTGGTGAGGGCGGGAGAGAGGGGGGCGCAGACGTAGCCTGAGGAATGGCGGATCAGAAAGCCCATCTTCTCGGTGGTGACGTCCTGAGCGGCGATGATCAGGTCGGCCTCGTTTTCCCGCGAAGGGTCGTCGAGGACCACGAGGAACTCGCCATTTCCTAGGGCGCGCATTCAAGGTTAGACGTCGGTCCAAGTCAAATTTGGGGGAAACGGGGTTGTTCGCATACGGAAGGCCTCGATTGAGTCGGGGATCGAGTCGAATTGGTTCTGGTCAATTGTTGAAGGCATCTTGAGGGAGGGCGAGATGTGGGGGTTTTTGGAGATGAAGAAGAGGGAGGGCAAGAGCAATTAGGCGTTGGAGACGTGGTGCTTCTAGGTAGAGTTCTACGGCAAATGCGACTCGGCGATCAATTTGGACGAGGAACGTGACTCGGTCTACCTCGGCATGTAAGTAATGCGATGGTTGCGACGGGGACACACGAGGAGCGGGCTCGGAGGCGGAGACGGAGGAGGAGGCGGCGGCGGGGGGGATAAGGGGAGCTCTTTTTTTCTGGGGACAAGACAAGACACCGGCCGATGACTCAAGAGAGGCGTAGGTAGATGGCCGTTAATTTAAAGAGGCAAGGGAGGAAAAGCGAATAATACGAAGAGGAAGAGGAAGAGGAACTCAGCACGTCAAGTGATGAACGACATCGGATAGAAAGCGAAAACGGTCAGCTCTAGCGGCAAACTCACCCATCAAATAAGAACATCATAGAAAAAAAAACCCAACCTCTACCTCGCATGATTCAGGCCCCCCTTCGCCTCCGCCTCCGGTCCTCGTCGGTCCCGCGCGGTGAATTCCCGGCTCCTCCAAATCCAGCCCCGGCCTATCCGGACTAAGTCTAGGGTCTGGAGAGAAATGGGAGAGAGACCCGGAAGCGTGAACCGAGTCGCGCTGAGAGAAGAGTTGCCGCATTCCCATCGGCGTCAAAGATCCGCTTTTGCTCTGCTCACATGTTAGCTGGTGGTCTTGCCGGTTTGGGCAACTCGGCTTGCTGACCTTAGTGGCCGTTTCCCTCCTTCTCCCCTGCAGGCTTTTTTCCAGCTCGCGCGGTTATTATGTAAGCATCGTGCAAGACGAAGTTGGAGTCAGGAATTGCGAAAGCATCAGTCAGCGAAGGGTTCAGAAGGGAACAGAATGAGGGTGAAAAAAGGGCGCCAATGGCGGCAGTAGTGGAACCGATGACGGAGCTGCAGGTGAACATTGATTGATCTTATCAGTTCTGAGACTCGAGGATTGGACTCGACGTCCACCAAGGAACATCTTGGCGGCTTTGTCATCCCGCCCACTGACACCCTCGCACCATCCACACCTTACCCGTTCCATCACCATCTACACCAACCATAACTGTCTCCCTTCTTCCCCTCGACCACCAACCATGCCGGCTCCGTCCCGGCCGGCGGGTGCCCTCCTCCGAAACCTCGTCCGATCGGGTCGGCGGCCATTGGCATCATCGGCCATCCCACCGCCCTCGCGCCGCATCCTCGCCGCCTCCGTCTGTGCTCCACGATGGAGCTCTACAGCATCCAACTCCTCCTCCTCTTCATCCACCCCAAACTTCTCGTCCGTCAACCCCGATGAGGTCTCACACTTCAATGCCCTCGCCGCCGACTGGTGGGATCCCCACGGCTCCTCCCGCCTGCTTCACCTCATGAACCCCCTCCGCCACGACTTCATCCGCGCCTGTCACAGCACCCAGCCCGAGGCCCCCTCCCAGAACCTCGCCTACCTCGACATCGGCTGCGGCGGCGGCATCTTCGCCGAGAGCGCCGCGCGCCTGCCGACCACCCGCCGCGTCACTGCCATAGACCCGACCCCCGAGGTCCTGGCCATCGCCCGCGCCCACGCCCGCAAGGATCCCGGTCTGCGGTCGAAGCTCGAGTACCGCCAGACGTCCATCGAGAACCTACCCGTTCCCGCGACCCCCGAGGAGGCTTACGATGTGGTCTCGCTGTTCGAGGTGATAGAGCACGTCGACGCTCCGGGACAGTTCCTCGAGCGGGTGCGGCCCTTCGTCAAGCCTGGTGGCTGGCTCGTCATGAGCACCATTGCGCGCACGTGGGTGAGCTGGTTCACGACCAACTTCATGGCCGAGGACGTCTTGGGAATTGTGCCAAAGGGTACGCACGACTGGAACAAGTATCTCAACGAGGACGAGCTGCGGCACTTCCTTGCGGCCCAGGGCTGGAGTAACCCAATGGTGCAGGGCGTGGTGTATATTCCGGGGCTGGGCTGGAAGGAGGTCCAGGGCAGCGAGAAGGTGGGCAACTACTTTTTTGCTGTGCGCAAGGCAGAATCATGATGAGTTTCTGTGTCATGCGTGTAAGATCTATATTCATAGAGAAATGGAGGGGGATCCTTGGGTCTGTAGTATTATAGTGTATGAATATGTTGGGCGTTCTGGCCTCGAAAATATACCAATTGGAGCACCAAGCTGAGCATGATAATCCGGTAACTTATGATGGCGGAGTGACGGCGATCGTCTCATTGGAGCTAGTAGCAGGGGACGGTCTCTGATGTTGGCTTGGTAAAACGTCTCGAGTCGCGTCATGGGATCACAATCCCAGTCTCACATGTTTCGGTTGGTAAGCCGCACAGCTTACCTGTTCGAGGACCAGGCTTATAGCCGAGGAGCGATTCTTGTTAATCATGCCGTTCGCCGTTAGACAGCCTCATTATTCTCTAACGGAGGTTGATCGCATGAGCTCTCTTGGTGTCAATTGTTATTGTTCAGGGCCAAAGTTAGCCGTGGCCCGACCCTGCTCAACGGCATCCAGGTGCCGTTCCAACTGTAGGAGAGTTCAGGTCTAGGACTTTAGCCGCATGCATGAATTCCATTGGCAGAAGGAGTTATATCCCAGCGCCAGCACATGCTGCCGAATCACAAGTATAGACGTCAACACGTAGGCCAGTCTTCAATTATCCATCTTATGAACTACTTTTGAGCACCGGTGAGCCTTATGAAGTCAGCTCCCCACAACTGGTCAGCCACCCGCTCTCTCCAGCACCCAAAACTCCACCGCAACCCCCAGTGCTCGACTCCCTAAAACGCCCTAAGCCGAGGCGATGCAAGGCACAGTCAGTGAGGGGCAGCTCGGCTACTGGCTCGTCCGTACCTGCTAGCTGCAGAGCCTCCCGTTCCTGCTCGTCCAACGTCCAGCCCCCAAAAATCCCCGATCCTTTTCCTCTTTCTCTTCCTTATTGTCCACATGATGCGCGTCCTTCGTTGAATCAGCAAAGCCTCGTCTCTTTTTTTGGGTCTTGTTCCTTTTCTTCGTTCTTTTCCTCTGCCCCTTCGCTCTTTTCTCAGCTAATAGTCTTCCCCGTGTCTCGGGAGTCTCTTGTCTCAGTTGCTTTGTGTCTCGTCCCTTGTCTTGAGAGATGGGTCGGTTCTCCTTAGTACCTAGCTGGACCTGAATGACGACGCCCGTTACGACACCCTCTCACGTCCCTTCTAGACATCGCCGTGTCGGCGCGCCGCCGTCATGGCGCATCACATACTCTCATGCTCCTTTCTATGCCTTCATCTTGCTCTCCTGATTCCGCTCCTCTTTTGTCCCTCTTCCGCCCAGTTCCTCCCTCGCACCGACGCTCAGGCGCGGAATCTCACCGTTGTCCGCTCCCCTGCAAATCGGAATGTTACCGTCTCTTATAAAGTGCCCGAAGGGGCATGCACCACGGCGTTTGACACGCAAAAGCAGTATACCGGCTGGGTCTCCGTCCCCGGCGACTATCCAACAAATTTGTTCTTCTGGTTCGTCGAGGCCCGTGAACGTACCGACAGCCTCACCATCTGGCTCAATGGTGGGCCTGGGTCCAGCTCCATGTATGGCTTCTTCACCGGCAACGGCCCATGCGAGATTGTTGAGAAGGGGTTGGATGATTACGACACGGTTGCTCGAGAATGGGGTTGGGATCGGGCCTCCAACATGCTGTTCATCGATCAGGTATGCTTGGCCGGCTATCGCAGACGAAGTCGAAGATGCTGATCCGTGTGTGCCATGTAGCCCAACCAAGTCGGCCTTTCTTACGATACTCCAACCAGGGGCACAATCAACTTTGCTAAGGATGAAGTAGAGCAGCCTCCCGTTGCCAACACCAACCTTCCCGAATGGGTTCTGCTCAACGGGACCTTCAGCTCTGGCAACGGAAATCATACCGCCAACACCACCGAGACGGCTGCCATGGCCGTCTGGCACATGGTCCAGGGCTTCCTGACAACCTTCCCGCAGTACCAGCCCTCCACGCGCTCTCGAAACAGCTCCCTCGGCGTCAACCTCTTCGCCGAGAGCTATGGCGGCCGCTACGGTCCCATCTTTGCCGAGACGTTCCAGGAGCAGAATGCTCGCCGCAGGAATGGGGAGCTGCCGCGCAACTCGACCATCGACGTTCATCTGAGCTCCCTCGGCATCGTCAACGGCTGCGTCGACATGGAGATCCAGGTGCCCTACTATCCAATCTTTGCCAGCGAGAACTCGTACGGTTACAAGGCCATATCTACTTCCGACGCCACCTTCTATCTCGACAAATACTCTGCCGAAGGGGGTTGTCGTGATCTGCTTCATCAATGCGGGACTGAAGTTCTCTTTAAGGATCCCGAGGGCGAAGGTGATGAGGCGAGCGTCAACAATGCGTGCGCAAAGGCTCGAGAGGATTGCCTGGAGATTCAGACTGCCTACTTCGGCTCAGGCCGCAGCGTCTATGACCTTGCAGCCCCCGATGCCGACCCCTTCCCCCCAATGACGTTCCAAGAGTACCTGAACCAGGACAGCGTGCAGCGCGCCATGGGTACGCCCGTCAACTACACCATGACGAATTTTGATGTATATTCCGAATTCGCCGAGACGGGCGACATGGCCCGTGACGGCAACATCCGACGCCTTGCTGCGCTCCTGAACGAGGGTGTTCGAATCGGCTTCATCTACGGCGACCGCGATTACATCTGCAACTGGATGGGTGGTGAAGCAGTGTCCAAGAGCCTCGCCACCGAAGCAGGGAACGAGTACAGCACCAAATTCGCCAGCGCCGGGTATGCTCCCATCATCGTCAACGACTCGTACATCGGCGGCGTTGTTCGTCAGTTTGGCAACCTCTCCTTCAGCCGCATCTACCAGGCCGGCCACGCCGTGCCCTCCTACCAGCCCGAGACGGCCTTCCAGGTCTTTGCCCGCATCATCCTGGGCACCTCGGTGTCGACGGGCGAGGACATCGACTCCAGGTCGTACAACACCACCGGTGACGCAAACGCCACGCACACAGACGATCTCCCCACGCAGTTAAGCCCAACATGCTACGTCCGCGCCTTGGGCGGCACCTGCGACGAGGATGCCCAACAGCTGGCGATTGACAACAAGGGCGTCGTTATCAACGGCGTTCTGTATGCCTCGTCGGAGGACTGGCCGCTTCAGACCGAGAGCAACGAGGAGACGACATCCTCTACACCCACCCCGACGACGACCGGGGACATGACGGGCGTGTACACAGCGACAGAGACGCCCGACGCCGCCGCGTGGAACGCACCCAGCTCTGGCATTGTCATCGCCATAGCCGGCATCATAGCCCTCCATGCTGTGGTATAACCGTGCTTATAGAGTTCAGGGATTTGACTGGGTTTACTACATTTACGAAATAGGTGCCTTTTCGCTGGGTTATTGAAACTTGGGGGGCGTTATCATACAGCCAATTCGGCTGGCTCGAAACTTTGGTACATTGGGGGAAAATCGTGGTATATACTTGGTTAAATGGTGGAAAGATGGCATTGCGCTTCAGGGAACGGGGAACATAATGAGAGCATGCATGAGATAGCAGATACCCCTACACGATACCCATACACTAGTGGGATAGAGTTCATAACAGATAAAATCCAGTCACTGGTTGCCTAGCCGTGGCTCTTTCACAGTCGAATTTATGTTGCCCTCATAGGTTGTTCTCGACTGGTTGAACTATAGCAGAGTCACTGTACCCTCTAAGTCTCGATCACAACACTGGGTTTGTCCAGATTTCGCCAAGTCTAGACTCCTCACCCAACGCACTGACAGCGACAGCCTTACGTGACTGCACCTTCACGCCATGGCTCTAAGCTGAGAGTAGGGGTGGTTCCTCAACGGTGCACAGCCCAACGCATCCATCCCGGTGACGAGTCGTTTTTTTCTTCTTTTTACTGACGGGGTCGGATTTCGTGCATGAAACGTCTTTTTTTGTTTTTTCCCGCTTTAGATGTTGTGGAAAGAAACAGGGACAGCGACAGAAACGGGCATCCCTGTCACAACTCCAAATCCGGCCACCCGGATGCTGGAGCAGACGCACCCTTGCGATCGAGCTAGACAGCAGGAAGGCCCTTGATCGCGAGACAGGCGGAGGCTGGCGATAAAATTGCCTGATCTGTCATACCCGCAGAATGCACATCACGTAGCGGGTCTGGGTTCTGTTGGCAAATGCCGAGAGCATCCTGTTTCGTATCCGGGTTTGGATTTGGTCAGCTCATTTGGGCTGATCATGTATCGGCAGTTCTGCTCGTCCCAATCGTTCCGAATAAGTCTCCCTTGTCGAGTCCCACAGATTGTTTCGTGGATGTAACCGCAAGCGCTTCCCACAGTAGTCATGCCCCCTCCCAAACGCCCAAAGGTACTGCCGAGCCTGACAGCCCAGGAAGGGGGAAAACCCTCTATCGTCAACCAATCTTTTCCGTCCGTGTTCCACCCTCCAGGCCTGATTGCATCCAATGCCAACCTGCCAAGTCTAGATCCAAGTCTTTCGTGGGCGTGAATCATCATAATATGACATAAACAAAAGGAGAAGAGAGAGACAAAGGGCGAAGTGATTCAAGTGAAAGACCACCATTCTCTAAAAAGTCATGACCTTAACACCTTAAAGTGCTGCCGAGAGTATGCGTAGAGAACCCGTAAAATAAACCAGGAAGTATGCCGAGTGCGAAAATGCAAGGGGTATCGTAAGTATTCGTAAATGCCTTAGAGCTGCGAAGTACCGAAACCGTATAAATGAGTCCTGGCGCCGATAGATTTCTGCGTGTAGTTTAAATAGGGCCGTGGGGAGAGCGGATGCTCGCGGATGGATAGGAAATCGGTCTTTGCGTGTACGTATTGGTTGAGCACCATCGTTGTCGTGTTGAACACTTGATGGACAAGCTCGAGAGTTGAGCGTGAGTGTATGTGAAACCGAGCTGGGCCAGAGACGGCGAGTCGAAGGGTGCGATGAGAGCCACCATCGCAAGTTGTAAATCGCAGTGGTCATGACCGTTCGTCGGAGTTGTCTCAGGGAGACCCCTAATCAACCTCACAGAGGAAGCCCACGCAGTATCGACTACCGCTTTCGTCGACCGGTACGGGGATAATAGAGAGGAGGTTTTTGAAGGGCTGGCCGTGCTTCTTGTAGTTGGTTACTGGCACTTGGATCTCCTGTCCGGACGAGACTGCCTGTCGCATGCGACGAATGGCAGCCTTGTCAGAGCTCCTCTTACGGATGGCACCGTAGCCCTCGGGAGGAGCCTGCAGGAAGCGGCAGTTCCGGCCGATGGATTCGTGAGCAGAGTAGCCCGTCAGCTCAGAGAAGGATTCGGAAACATAGATGATGGGGGCATCGGCCTGGAGCATGTCGCACAGAACAAGGGCGACAGAGCAGTCGACTGGGCCGAGGGCGACTTGGGGGTTTGGCCGGCTCACGACGCGAAGCTGGATATGGTTAATTTCTGGGCAGGGCTTGAGAGGCATACAACCCACCAGAACAGTCATGATGTCGATCCCACTTGGAGCATAGAGGCCCGGATATATAACTGGATCTTGAACCTGACGCCAGGTGGTAGCAGAGGTTACCACGCTGCCATCGGGGTTTCGTGAGCCCTGTTCAGGGAACTCGTACTGTCACTGCCGCGTCAGTGGACTTTGCGTTTTTGAAGCCAAATAGCCATGGATACTCACGTTGAGTGCGTTGACTTCCCACGGATTCATAGTGGGCGGCGCCCTGGACGCCATGGCGGAGCGAAGGGGGGAAGGTGAAGAAGAGGGGGAGATGGTCAGAGCCAGTGAAGGAGAGAGAGCATGCATCGAGGCGGCCATTTCTGGTTCGGTCGAGTGAGGAGATATATACGATTAACAGCTTGTGTAGGACGAAGTAGAGCAAGGTTATGGGAGGACGGAGGGATAGCAGGATTCGGCGGAGGCAGGGTCGTATCGGGGATGCACGCTGGCAGGATGGGACGGGAGATGAGGGTCGGAGAGAGGCCAGACACGCTTCGTTCAAGCAGGTGAGCAAAAGGGCGATATGCACCTAGGATGCGGCCTGTAGTTATCCCAGAAAGTAGCACCGGACAACAGCCAGGGCGTGACAAGGCAAGTAGGAAGAGTCAGATTCGGAGCCGCAGCCATAGAGCTTGGAGCTTTCAGATCGAGATGGACCCTGAGCGCCGAGGATGGGGGCGTGGCGAGAGATGGCCTCTGGCGTGGACTTATTAGACCACGAACGTTGCTCGTCATCATGGTCTGTTCCAGCGATTGGATCGCAAACATTGCTGTAAAAGAGGGAGATTCATCTTGCCGTCTCCTGGAGGGCGGGAGGAACAAGCCTGGCCATGCAGACTCGTTCCATTTGTCCCTTCTCGGGATGGCTTCTGTTTGCTGGCATGACCTGTTTTGATTTGCAGCAATGCCTCGCTGCCAGTCTCCGGGGCAAATCTGCATCGTTGAAGAATGAGAGGGGGGGTGGTCTAGACCGCCAGACAGGGGTGTGTGGGCAGAGGGGCTAGAGGGTTTGAAAGCCAATTGAAGTGGCAGGCTGGGCAAAGTGTTTCGTTCTCCGGGCAGTTGGTCAGATCGCCGGCCAGACTCTCCGGACCCGGGATCGGGGTCATCGGTAGGACCCGCTAAGCCTAGCGCCGGCGTGCCGGATTGGTGGGATCCAGAGCGTGTTTCCAAGAGGATTCAGATGGTACATGTGGCTACCGCTATTGATCGATGCGTCGGCCATGTCCTCTGAGAGTCTGATTGACTTGTGGTGCTGAAGATGGCGATGGCGGTGGTTTGTCTTGTTCATGTCCAGACCGTATTCATCCCCACGCGTGATGCCCCAACTTGCAACGCCAAAACCCAAGAGGTTGTTGCTGCTTGCTGTAATTTGCTAGGAGCATCTTGGACACGGCTTAGCTCGAATCGTCATGGTGATTGAGGCGCTGTCAACGAAGCAAGCGGGCCTTGCAGACCGGTCTCCTCGCTTAAAGCAAGTAATGGAGCCTGTTTGGTAGGCTCGAATGCTGCTGCTGGGTCATCAAGAGTACGGCTGATGCGGTTGCAGATGCATGATGGCCAGTTCGTGGCCTTCGATGGTGTTGAGGCGATGGCTTGCGCAGCGATCGATGCGTGGGCCCGAGTCTTTGCTGCCGCGATCACACCGTCGGCCTTGGCCCACCACAACCATCGTACGGGTAAGAACAGGGGAGAAGGGGTCTCACGGGCCTTGTTCTCGTTTTGAATGCAGCTGTCGCATCTGAGACAGGATTGGACGCCTATTTTATTCCCTGACATCGAGATTGATGACCGGCAATGACAAGGTGTCGTGCCTGGGAGTCTCTGGCTCCGAGCACCATGATGAACGAAGATGATGACATGGGTGACATTGGATGGTTGGAAGAGACTCGCTGGAGGCGGAAATGCCCGATCGGCGAGAAGTCAGCATATGAGCTCGGCCTACTTCTCGATGGGTTTGAGAGCAGTTGCTCGGCCTCATTTGGGAAACCACCCTCGCGATGCATCCTGCCAGGTGCCCTCAACGCTAAAGTGGCTGACCTCGTACAACAACGCGTGGCAGAGACAAGCCACGCCAGCCACTGGATCGATGACGGTTGCAGAAAGCCAGACCTCTGATCTAGCCAGGTAGGGAGAAGGAGGGGACCCTGATTGACAAAGAGCTCACCTCTCGCCCAGATCGGCGGAGATTTTGGCTTTTGGACCCTGGCACTAAAGAGGAGGCGGCGAGTCACCATGGAGGCATCCCCGGGATGGCAAGGGCCAAATGCTCAATGGAATCTAGGAAGATAGGGTAATATTATAATGGATTCTAAGTATTGGTACTATTCTTTAAATAAATTTAGGCTATCCTTGAGGGAAATCCATAGAATGATTTCCAATTATTCCAAGCCTCATTCCACCAGGAGTGCATCCCGCCTGGTTCTGTCATGGAGAAAGTGCAACACACAGCACGTGTGTGGATATGGCAAAGAGTGGGGCTTTGGACGCCCACCTCCACCACGCCTCTATGGGGTCTCACGTGATACTGGTCCTCTATCGACCTCACCAAGGTGACCTGATCATGCCATGGCGGCTATATCAAGAACAACTTCAACAACAGCACCAACTTCATTGGCTCTGCGGTTAGCGACCTACAAGAACGCCTTCGAGAACAGCATGGGCAGGAGGTCTCTGCTAATGGGCCTATGATATGGATCCCAGGCACCACCACCGTTTATATTGTCACGTGATATGGACCTTCCTCAACCCCACAAGGCACCTAGGTGAGCCATCCCTGCAACAGTAAATCATCATCATCAAAATGGCAGCAACTGTATATCAAGAACAACTAAACAGCAGCGTCCAATTCATTGGCTCTGCGGTTAGCGACCTGCAGGAACGCCTTCGGGACCAGCGTGGCAGGCTTGAGGCCCTACAGGCCAAGAGGGACGGCGGAGCCAACCCCTCCGAGGAGGAGAAAGACCTCGAGAAGCTCGTCACCCATCTCGAGGCTCGCGCGGATGCCATGACCGCCCAGCTCGAGGAGGCCACCCGCGACCTGATAGACTACAAGGTCGAGCTAGAAGACAACTCCCGCATAGTGGCCGATTTGAGCGATGCTGCTGCTGCGAACCCGCCTCCCAGCCAGCATGACCTTGAAGACGCGGATGTAAAAGATGACGCCGAGGCCGAGGCCGAGGCATCGAGACGTGGCCCGGGCCCGACCGTGGTCGAGCAGTACCAAGCGTTACGCTCCCAGACGAAGTCAGACTACGAGGCCCTGCCTATGCATCAACGCTACGCCCAAAACAACGACTATGCCGCGTTCAAGAAGCTCTGGCACGACGCCATGGTCGGCGAGGGCGGGCCGCCGCTCCCAGACTCGTCCCGCTGGTTCCGACCGGATGGCCAACCCAACATGCTCAAAGAACATGTCAACTCGAACGACGAGATCAGCATATCCCGCGAGCTTATGAGCATCCTCTGCCCCCTCTCACTCCTACCGATGAAGGAACCCTACGCCAACCGCATCTGCAAGCACCACGTCGACAAGGCCTCTATTCTTGACTACCTGCCCGTCGATGGTCGCGAGGTCCAGTGTCCCCATGTGGGATGCTCAGCGGTTTGTCCACCCACTTGTTGCACGATAAAGCAAAACTGACCAACACTCCATCTCAAGAAATTCTCACGTGCGAGGTTTGACCAAGAGTTCTATCCTGACCAAGCCATGGCGCGGCGCATCCAGCGCCGTCTCCAGGCCCAGCATGAGGTTCCTATGGATCTTGACGATGACCTCAAGGAAGAGGCCAAGCAAGAGGAGCTGTGAATTTTAGAGATGCCCCTAAGATGGCGAAATGTTCTGTATGGTTTGATGAACCGAAATGATACCCCTTTTCAAGAAGCGTCCGTAGGAGGACGCAGAGGCACACCATGGAACACCACGGCGATGCGACAGGTGCATGCTTTTTAAGTTGAGCTACCTAGGTAGTCTCGTCTCACGTGAATAGGGACGAGCAGATCAAGACCGGTCCCGATGATATGCCATTGCCAAGTGAAAGAGCATGATGGATCAAGGTCCAGGCCACAAAAGAAATGTATGCCTGTTGAGCTCTATATAATGGAAACGAAGTTGACTCAGGATAACTCAACACACTATAGATCCTCTCAATAGGTACATATCCACCAGCCCAGATGTGATTGCAGATACCCAGTCTCCGGGCTAATACCCCTCTTCCAAGACAAAGCCACAGCAGGACTGTGACGACCTTGGGCGAAGGCCATCATGTAAAACAATCCGCAGAAACTCAACCAACAACAGCCATATAACAGCGGTGATGATGTTCTCGGGTCGTCAACTGCTGCCCGGATGCCTTTGGTGAACAAGGCCGCAGTCTTCGGCAGAGCCAACGTTGAAGGCAGCATCGGCGGAACGTCTCGAGGCTCGACAAACCTTTGATACTTTTGTTAGCCAAATGAAACAACCGGTTTCCCATAAGACACTTACTCAAAAGCACTGGCAAGGCCTGCCTTCCTTTGTCTTCTCCTGTCTCTCATCCCCCCTCCCGTCCTGGTCCGTCTCTTCCTCCCTCCCTTCCATCCCCCTCCATCGCCTCTGTCCAAGTTCGTATGCCCGAAATCACCTTCCACGCGACGTTTTCTTCCGTGTGAAAGATACCAAGCGTCATCTTATAGGCCCAACGAAGTTCTGAATTGCGCGTGGTTCCAGCAAATTGGACAAAAGGGGCCTACAGGGTCGTCGTGAGGGGGCAGCTCCAGGTTAACATATCCGTAGTCGCCGCTTAAGATGCCCAACGGAAACGCGTTCCCGACCGAGATTTCTTGTCCCATCTGTGGATCTGCTAGGTTTAGGACTTGATGCTGCAGCCCAGGGTCGTCGTTTGGGAGCGCTGGCGTCGTGTAGGACCGGATATTACCAAACGTATCAGCAACATCGGGGCCGGCATCATCAGGGTTCATGAGGCTGCTGATAAGGCTATCTTCTGACTCTGGGATCGCAGCGGGTAGCGTGCCCCTGAACTCGGGGTGAGGGAGCGACGGCAGCACTCGTCTTGGTGGGCTCTGAGAGGCCAAGTCTCGATCTTGGTGCCGAACTTGAGCGTTGTCTGCTCCCAAGTCTTCTGTCGGGGGCCGCTGACGAGCGCTCGTGTTGGGGGTAGTTGTCTGAGGCCTCGAGAGCGCTTGGGGAGCATCGTGGAGGGTCGGGGTCTGTGAACCAGAGGGATCATCGCCGTTCGAAGCCCGGTCTCTCGAGGATCCAGCCTGTCCCGAA
Source organism: Fusarium nematophilum (assembly GCA_033030565.1). Lineage (NCBI taxonomy): Eukaryota > Fungi > Ascomycota > Sordariomycetes > Hypocreales > Nectriaceae > Fusarium > Fusarium nematophilum. The sequence goes on from JAVIXY010000002.1 coordinate 639,584, forward strand.
CCAGAAGTCGAAGGATTCGGAGCTGGCTGCAGGGGACGCTCTCGCTGTCTTTCCCTTGATCGACCCCATGCCGTCCTATCGAATCCCTTGGGGCGCCGTCCCATCTCAGAAGGGGAGTCAACCAGCAGACTGGTCCAAGACGGGTCAGCCTTGTGATCTGTATGCGGAGGACGGGGGGACGTTCCTGTTCATGTGCAGAGGCTAGAGGCGAAAGCGTGTGGCGTCAAGGAATTATGTGTGCTCGTGCTTCATCCGTTGCTCGGCAGATGCTTTCAACCTCTACAACAAGGTGAAGCAGTGCCATAGGGCGTCGCGGAGGTTGCAGACGAGGCGGAGGGTGCACCAATGGAAGGGGGAAAGATGCTCAAATTCAAAGGCTGTAAGACGTGGACCTCTAGAAAGGAGATGCAGTGAAAGTCCAAGTGGTCGAACCAGAATGCGCATCATTAATACGGGAGAGAGAAAGAGAGAGAGGGAAGAGAAGGACCACTAGAATTTGGGGGGGCGCCGGCAAGCACCTGCAGACCGGCTGCCACTCCCTGAGGGCGCCCACCTTGAATCGCAGAGCCTCATCTAGGTACCAAGTCACAGAGGCTCGAGCAGGTCCATCTCTGCTGAGGGCTGTTTTTCGTTTCAGTGTGGTGGGCATGGAGACGAACAAGGGTGTGCGAGTGTGTGTGGTCATCATCTATTGGCATATATCCCGACTGCGTCTCAATCCGGGAGATTAACTTGTAGTCAGGTGGTTGCTTGAGCATGACAAAAAAACACCATCCATAGGTAAGACTCGGAGGGGGGAAGCCCGCGTCTGGGCGGTTGTTCAACTCACATTGTTGTTGTCAAAGGAGGACAGCACTCGCTCAGGGAGAGCATCCAAACCCGGCCAAAGTAGACAGGGTCGACCGACTACCTCTTTGAGAAAAGGGTCACTAGAAGGCAGCGCCAGGGCAGAGCAAGGCAACCTTTGAGTCCACCATTGTGGTTGGATAATTAAAAGATGTGTTCTCGTCAGTCTGTGTCCGAGTCCCTCGGTGAACGAGGCTTAGCCAGACGGGGCGCTGCTGGGCCTCTCAAGCACCGCAAGTGCCTCAGCGTCCCAGATTGTCATGGCCGGCCGGGGGGCATCAGGAAACACAACAAAACGAGGGTCTGTAGATGTGCTCCTCTTGATGGGCACAGTTGAGTGATCAAGGAAGCCGCTCGAGAGAGCCCTTGCTTGGCATTGCAAGGAGCGGGGTCGGTCAGATTGATGAAGAATTCAAAGGTCTCGCGTCTTTCCACATTGCCCGACGCCAGGTAGGTGGCGACAGATGGATGCCTCGTCGGGTAGCCAGGTTTGCCTTCTCTGGGTCGAGAGGTTGAGTGTCGGCTCTCTCCATCCTTGGGCAGGCTTCAAATACTTTTGTAGGAGGGAGAATAGGGGGTATCAATGATATCAATCCGTTTTCTTTGCTCGAGTTGCTTCTTTCATTGTTATTTGTTAGAAAATAGGCGCCTTCAGTCGCCCGAGTCACGGCGTTTCTCCCAGAGCCTGATTCAAAAGACACGGCGCAGAGAAAACGCCCCGTCCTCGCAGCCGAGACATTGCTGCTGAGTGTCGCCTGTGTGGCTGTTGACGCCCGTGGACCGAAGTAGTCATCAGACATGCCCGCCTTTGACAGCCACTCCCTCTTCGGCTGTTGCCTTTGTTGCTATTTCCGTACACGTAGCATACCAAACCGGCTTAGACGTCGCCTCGTTGATGCCGGTAAAGATGATGTGACCCATCCGACCGCCTGGCTTGATAAGAGTGGAATCTCGACCGACGATAGGACAATATCTTGGAAGGCCGAGAGCAAATTCATCGCAGCGATTGACAAAGAAAAGCAAACTCGACGGGGAAAGAGGCGCTTTTTCAGCTCCACGGAGAAGAGAGAGATCAGGCTGGCAGAGCTCAGCCGCTGATTCGAGTTCCAACTGCCGACGATTCGCAGATAGCCTATTCAATCAGGTGAGGGATTTCGATCATTGGGCACAATGGTCCTTCCTGTGTCCTATAGGCCAATAAAACTTTGAAGGGGGGGGGGGGGGGGTAGAAATGCACAACAACCACACCCCTTGGAACCACAATAATCCCAAATTGGACATTTTTTTGACTCG